>CM052898.1:147135596-147265455 GCA_028534135.1 Potos flavus
TTTGAGGGGGGTTCTCTGTGCCTCCTGGATCTTGATGCTTGTTCCCTTCACCAAATTAGGGAAATTCTCTACTGTAATTTGTTCTAATATACCTTCCACCCCTCTCTCTCTTTCTCTTCTTCTGGGATTCCAATTATTCTAATATTCTTGCATCTTATGGAATCACTTATCTCTCGAATTCTCCCCTCATGGTCCAGTAGTTGTTTGTCTCTCTTTTTCTCTGCTTCTTTATTCTCCGTCATTTGGTCTTCTATATCACTAATTCTCTCTTCTGCTTCATTTATCCTAGCAGTAAGAGCCTCCATTTTTTATTGTACTTCGTTAATGGCTTTTTTTATTTCAACTTGGTTGGATTTTAGTTCTTTTATTTCTCCCGAAAGGGATTTTATTTCTCTAGACAGGGATTCTTTGATATCTTCCATGCTTTTTTCGAGTCCAGCTAGCACCTTGATAATTATCATTTTGAACTCTATTTCTAACATATTACTAATGTCTGTATTGATTAGGTCCCTGGCCATTGGTACTTCCTCTTGCTCTTTTTTTTGTGGTGAGTTTTTCCGCCTTGTCATTTTGTCGAGATAAGAATAGATGAATGAGAGAACAAAATACTGAAAGGGTAGCAAGGACCCCAGAAAAATTAGAAGGGAGCCAAAACCAGGGGTTGAAGAAAAAAAAGGGGGGAGGGGAGGAAGAAGAAAAAAAAAAGAAAAAAAAAGAATAAAATAGAATTAAAAAGAGAAAAAGAAAGAAAAAAATATATATCTATGTATATATATTAGACTTGTGATTAGAACAGAGCCCCACCCTGATTTTTGGTGTTTTTGGTCTGTTAGAAGAAACTACCTCCCAAAATTTTAAAGATAGAAAAATTTTAAATATACAAAAATAAGGGTAAACCCTATGAAGGGATGGAATATGAGCGTAAAGATAAAAATTAACAAAGATTCTAAAAAAGGGATTGATAAGAGGTTGGTTGAAAAAAGAGGAGAAAAAAAAGAAAGAAAAAAAAGGAATAAAACAGGAAAGAATGTAATCAGGCTGGAGACTAGATCCAAGCTGTGTGCTAGATTTAGGGTATATTTTGATCTATTCGAAGAAAGTGTATCCCAAAATTTTAAAGAAAAAAAAAAAACCTATATGTATACAAAAAAATAAGGTTAAATACAATGAGGGGATAAAATATGTAACAGTGAAAATTAGAAAAGATTTTTAAAAAGGTGTTGATTAGATACTAGTTAAAAAACGTTAAAATAAGAAAGAGGAAAAATAAAATAAAAAAATACAATGATAAAAAAATAAAATTTAAAGAATTTAACTCTGAAAGACTAAAGGATCATGGGGAAGAAAGCCATGAAGTCCATGTGTTGCTTTTTCCTAACTCAGGAGTTCCACAGTTTTCTTTGATCGGTGAACTTGGTCTTGGCTGGATATTCTTGCTGATCTTCTGGGGGAGGGGCCTGTTGCAGAGATTCTCAAGTGTCTTTGCCAAAGGCGGAATTGCACCGCCCTTGCCAGGGGCCAAGCTAGGTAATCCTCTTGGGTGCGCTCTCAGGGGCTTTTGTTCCCTGAACGCTTTCCGTACAGCTTTGGAGGAGGGGAATGAAAATGGCGGTCTCCCAGTCTCCGGCCCATAGGAGCCAAGAGCTCGGGGCCCCACTCCTCAGTGCGCCCTCAGAGAAAATCAGTCAATCCCTCCCGTCTCCCTGGTCTCCAGCCACACTCCGAGCTCACCCGGCCTATGACCCAGCGTTTCTGTCTCTGGTGCATGGCTGTTTGGAGTCTCCAAACCCAGCAGATTCCTGCCGCGAGCTACCGCGCCGCTCCTCTCGGAGGAGGAAGGAGGGGGTCTCTCCAGATCTGCCCTTTGTGGGGTCCCCGCTTAAAGAGCAGTGACCTGACTGTGCCTTAGATCACGGTTCAAGGTAAGCCCGAGCTGGTAGCTCACTGTTCGGCTTGGTCTCTGCTGTTGGCTTCCCCGTTCTGATACCTGGGAGCTCTGCCACCCTCAGATACCCCCTGTCTTTCAGATACGGGTCCTGAAACCATGCTGTCCCCACGAGGGCTCCACCCCCTGCTTAGCCTCTGGAGCGACGTCCCTCAGTGGAGCAGATTTCTAAAAGTTCTGATTTTGTGCTCCGCTGCTCTGCGGCTTGCTAGGAGCTGGCCCCTCCCCCCACAGTCTATCTTTCCGTCGCTTTGGATTCACTTTTCTGCATGTCCTACCTTCCGGAAAGTGGTCGATTTTTTGTTCCTAGAGGTGCTGTTCTTCTTCTCTTCTATCTTCTGCTAAGTTTCTAGTTGTTTAGAGTGGTTTGATAACTATCTAGCTGAACTTCTGGGATCAGACACTATCTCTGCCTCCTACTCCTCTGCCATCTTGCTCCTCTCTCTCATTCCATTTCAGTGGTCATCTCAACTTTATGAGCTAATGGTGTTAACAGTGTCATGACCATGGTCACCTTAGCACTCATCCTCTTTATAGCTTAAGGGGTTAATATCTTTATGGCCATACCATATTCAAGCTATCATATTTATTATATTCTTTAACTTAGTACTTGAGAATAACAATAAAATATGTTTGAGGAGATAACATTGAAAGTAACTGAATAAATCATTATAGCATCACAAAACAATATTTGCATACATATATATATATATATATATATATATACGTATATATATACGTATATATCTTTCATAGAAACAATCAGAAACTCTCTGGCTCTGATGAGACTTGGATTGAGTCGGGCTTCTTCAGTTCTCATTCATTTCTTGGAGGAATTTAGGACAGCACCACATTTTCTCAGTATTTGATGGGAATTACACAAGTTTTTACTACCTTCCAAAAAAGATAATTTTCTAAAAGAGGACTGCCTCTATTTCTGCCATTAGAATTTTTGTATTTTTGAAGCTATATGGGTTAATTTTCTTCCTGTTCTTTCTCGTACTCCAAGATCGGTAACTTTTGAGAAAAGAACAGAAATTTGGAACCTACTGATTGCATCCAGCTGGTCTTTTTTCTTACTCTGAGACTTGGGCCTGTTAACTCCATTGAACCTCTGCTTCCTAATCTCTGGGCTATATCTAATAAGGTCTACTGGCCATCTTCACCATTATCATCAATAATGTGTTCAAGAACCTAGAACTTATTGAAGCTGTTATTATGGTGACAGGTCATAACAGGAGAACTTGTTTTAGTAGAAAAACAACTATTCAGTTTCACTTTGTGTTCTATGATGTGCTTGAGTGATAGAGCAAATACTCTATTTTATCTCCTGGGAATATTTAAAGACTAATCTCCTACCTACTCCTGTTTTAATGGGCTCTAGTGTTTAATTTGAAAATGAAAAAGGAAATACTATTTGAAGAAAGTAAAGTTTGGGGTATTTGTTGGACACTGAGGAAGAGTGAGACGTGAAAGAATAACACATTTTTTGTGAGAAACCACAGGAAAGATTAGGGAAAAAAGAGCAAACAAAAGCACTTTCAAGGGCTGGGAACTAATGTTATTTCCCAGAGTGAGTTATGTGTTTTGACCCAGAGAAGGATCTCTGTGAGAGGCCTTAGTTGAATGTCCTGGAGTAACAAGGAAATGGAGTGTCTCAGACCACCCAGCTACACTCAGACAGGAACCTCTCAACCCTGCACCTTGTCTCAGCTTAAAGGCTCCTTGGTTGGATGTATGAGAGCTCTTCGCTACTTATGCTCCCATGTTACCTATTAACTGAATGGAAGAAATGACAGACCTTTGCAAGGTCTGTCCTGTGTGGACAGCTCAGGTAGAGTGGGCTGTTAAATTGTCCGTGTGGACAGTTTTCTGTGAGATGTCTATAAGAGAACTGAATACCTACCTAGCAGGGTAGTTGTAAGGGAAGTCTTGTGCTGCACCTGTACTTGCAGAAATCTCTAAATGGGAGGAAAATGATTAATTAGTGACACTCCAAAGACATTCGCATTATCAGCAGCCTTGCATTTACACTTAGGATTATATTTCTTCCTTTCATTTTCCAAGGATACAACTGCTCCTTTACCAGACCTCTCTTTTGTTTCAGGGGAATAGACATGTGACTTTGTTGGAAATCCTTAGGATACTCTCCTCTGGTTACAGAGCAAAGAATTGCTGGCCCCATTGCTTCAACATTTTGGCTGTTGACATTTGAAATTTATTGGAAATTAATCACCAGGCAGTCATAACTTAGGTAGAGTGCTAAGCATAGATCGATACATATTGAATAATCAATAAGAATGCGCTTGCGCTCTGGTGACCGACTCTGATCTCATCTTGATTTTGTAATTTTGGGTTTCTTAATGATGCAATAATTTCCAATTAGCATACCAAGCTGAGTTCCACCTTAGGGTAAGGACATAAAAACTGATATTTAAGCTTTTTTTCAGCCTGTAATCATTTAATAAAAGCATTTACTTTTTTTTTTTTCTACTCACTTTTCTTGAGTGACAGGAATGTTGTTTTAAATCATGCTTTGGTCTTCATCTAGTGGACTTACTGCAACAGTAAGATGCTTGCAATCTCCTCATCCTTGTGTGGATACCTCCACGGATGCTGTAACTGAAAAGAACCTGAGAAATCTCTTTCACTTCGTATGTGAGGCGTGGCACATTTACGAAGTTTTGTAATTGTTCCTTTATGTAGCACACATGCTGTGAGATTTAGCCCACATGCTTTTATGTGTTTTTACATTCACTTTGTTTTTTCCTTATAAACAAGCTGCTAACATACTTATCCTTCTTAGGAAAAATAAAGCCTTAGCTATGAGAAAGTATTTGTGTGTTTGAAGCCTCAACATCTGTATTCAAACACAGAACAGACTTCCTATTTTAAAACTGAAATTGATGTTGACAGCTCGTTCCTCGCCCCCCCACTGGTAATTGGTAAAGTGCCTGTCTCCTGGCACTAATATTAGCGATCTAACTTTGTTTGAAATTAGTTAAAGACCATAAACTTCAATGAGAGAAAACATATTGTTTGGTCCTCGGTGTTGGGTACAATGTGCACTGCTGATAGAGGCCCCATTCTAGGGTACTTCTGGGAGAGTTAACACATTGAAAAACAGAATGTCCAAATATAAATTAAAAGTAATAATATTTACTGTGTATTGTTAGTTGTTTGTTATTGGGGGAATTTTGCCAAAGACAAAAATATTTTCTTCTGGAAATGCTACCTCATTTTTTTAACCCACATTGACTCCTTCTTTGCAATCTGCTTACATTTGTAACGACTTTGAAAACAGTAGACAAATAAGAAAAAGGACATGATCATGAAAGACAATTGTCAGTGTGGTTGTACATCAGCTATATTGTAACCTGTACACCAGCTATATTGTAATCTGATAGGGAGGAGATTTGCAGATTTCTAGGAGTTGTTTGTCTTTACCCCTGTATACTCTGCTCCTAGTTCATTTGAGTTCATGTTTAATTTTCGATATTTTTTAATGAAGTTTATGCCTAAAAATGTGCTGGATGCTGAATGTGACACAAATATACTCTTTTTTTTCCCTTCAGTCCCTTCCCCTCCCCCCACTGTTTGATTTAATATAATTTCAAACAACATTCATTGAGTGTCTACTGTGAGACAACGCGGTGTCCTATGTCCCTTAAATTCTTATTGGGGAAAAAATTCTTATTGGGGAATAAAGATTTCATGATAAAGTTATTTCCAAATATTATATAATCAGATGCCAAAATGTATGCAATAAAACCTACAGGAAATGACACTAAGTACATCAGCTTTTAGACTTGGGGGAGTTTTTTTTTTTTGGTAGGAGTTGGTAATGTAGTTGTATTTTGCAAACAAATGTAACTTAATAGGAGAGAGGGAAAAAGAGGACATTCCCAGAAAAATTTATTGGTGTGAATAAAGGAACAACTAAGCAAAATATATTAATAAGACAATAAGAGATATCATCCAGATATGCTCAGTTGATAGAAGATAGAACAATAAATTTGACAGGGTTATGAATACAAAAGTGAAGCTTTTACTCTATATCACCTTATAAATATTGCTCCAAACTTTATTCTGTCTTTTCAAAATTAATTTTTATATAAAGTAAATTTAATAATTTAATAAAAATGCACATATATGTAGATGTGTATTCATATGTATGCATATATAGGTATACATACATATACACACATAGGCTAAATAATACTAAATAGTGTGTAAAGAGAAGCACAGCCTTCTGCCTCTTCCTTGTCCACCATACTAACCCGCTATCTTGCAATAGCCACTTTGAATTATTTTCATTGTTTCTTCTGATATTTACATGCACATTTCCAATTAATATGCATGTATTATTTTTATTTATGTAGTCCAAAATCATGTATGGACTTCCTCTTCTCAATCATAAATTTATGACTATATGTGAGTCATTGCCAATCTAAGTTGTAGATTATGATTATGTTTTCTCTCGTGCATATTTTTCTTGGAGTTAAAAGAAAAGAATTCTGAATTTCTTCTCATTCTCTCCAACGATCTTTCAAAACAAATTTTTACACAAACTATCAGTGAAGCACTTCTTCCTCCCACCCCCTAGCACCCTCCCCTACCAGATTGTTTAGGTGGATTGGTTGCGTTTTAGGTCTATTTAACTGCATTCAATCTTGGACTTCCTTTCAACCCCTCTCTGTGTAGGATCTTATTTGAATTTTATGTCTGTCAGTCATGGTATGCTAACTGCTAAAATAAACCATGGGATATTTTTAATGGCTTTACATAATAAAGGGCTACTTCACACTCACTCCATGTCTGCTTTGGGTCAGTGTGGGGACTCAGCTCCAAAGTCCTGCGGAAATCAGCTCCCTCTGTTGTATATCTCTGCAGACATTTGGATTCATTTTCCAGCATCTTCTGCATCTGCCTGACAGTCAGAGAAAAAGATAAGTAGGGAAATCTGCAGGAGGACTGAGCACTTCCAGAGAGGACTGGAAGTGGCACCCTACTTCTGCCTGCACACATTGACCAGAACTCGGCCACATGGCCACAGCTAACTGTAACACAGGCTGAAAAATGTTTCTGTGTGTTAAGGAGAAAAAAAATGCATCTATTTTGGTGTACACATACAATTGTCTCTGCCATATCATATCTTTATATTATCATTTTGATGGAACACTTTCCTCGGCTGATGCCTAAGAAAATGTGTATTTGGACACACGTTTATTCAATGTTTTATTTTTTAAAAGTGTTTACTATTCATATTTCTTTATTCCTTGCTGTTTATCACTTAATAGAGCCCAGAAATTGTTCCATAGAAATAAAATATTTTTATGTTTATATAAAAATATCCTTCTTCTTTATGACAGATGTTTAGCACTCCATCGTGGGGTTATACCACAACTCATTCCAACAGTTTGAAAAAGAGTAAAGGTGAAAACGTGCTCAGTCTGCAATCTTCAACTGACTGTGTCACATCGTTTTGAGCATTGGTCACAATTCTTTGCTTCAGTAGCTCCCGATATATATTAAATAAGTTTGAAAATACAGTTTCATTCCTAAATATTGTTTTAAACAATAATAAAATTATTAAAAATAACAACCTAATCTGAATTAGAGTGAAAAAGAAACGAATGTCTTTAATGTGTGACTGTTCTGACCTTGGAGTGTAAGAATAGGAACAGTTGTACCAGTATGATGATACCTAAATCCTTCTTTGACTAACATGTGTGAAAGTGGAGGCTATCCCTAAGTAGTGGAAATAATAAGAAGAATGATGCATTTGCACCACTGCGTTTACATCATTTAAAGGAAAAAGATTTGACTGGTTTGTTTAGTTACTATTGTATTCCATTAATGAAGTTCAATTAATGAATCAAATTAGTTAATTAGAACTTTAGAACTTTATTGTAAGAATAAATAGTATCCTTCAATATTGTCTAGTATAATTGAGTCAATATTTGTCACAAATATAATAAACAAATTGTGTTCCCGTTTAAAATCTTCTTTAAACTAAAATACATTATACCACTTATGGCCATTTTAATTCAATTTTGTATCAGAAAGAAACTCAGAATCACCTTGAAGTCTTTCCTAAATAATGTAGATTGCTACTATAGGTTTTGTTTAGATTGACGATCATGGAGACAATTTTACTCATTTTTCCTCTCTCTTTCCAAACTTTTATATCACGTGGCCCTTGTACAAACCACTCTTCTCCTTCTTTCCATAAATTCTTACCTTTCAGGCTACACTGCTCAGAGGGGCAATATTCTATATAGTTGAGGCTTTCTGTTCCATGGGCCCTTGAAAAACACTGAATGCTTCATGTTCTAAATGTGCTTTTTGTTTGTTTGTTTTGTTGTTATTGCAATAAAAAGTATCATTGGAATGCTAGTGGGTAACTCTCTGCCTTATAGTTCAATGAGGAAAATATGTATGTATGTTAATATATAAGTCATTTCTATAAAAGGCAAATAAGAAACTTGAAGTCAAAAGTTAAATATTTTTCTATCAAAAAACAACTCAATAGGAAAATATACAAACAATAAGAGCAATTTAAAATGGGAGAAACAGGGGCCCCTGG
Organism: Potos flavus; assembly: GCA_028534135.1. Taxonomy (NCBI): domain Eukaryota; kingdom Metazoa; phylum Chordata; class Mammalia; order Carnivora; family Procyonidae; genus Potos; species Potos flavus. The sequence goes on from CM052898.1 coordinate 147,144,131, forward strand.
TGGCGCAGTCAGTGAAGCATCCAGTTCTTGGTTTCGGCCCAAGTCATGATCTCAGGGTGGTGAGATCGAGTCCTCTGTGGGGCTCTGCACTCAGTTCAGTCTGCTAAGGTTTCACTCTCCCTCTGCCCTCCCCAATCTCCCTAAAACAAATAAATCTTAAAAAAATAAATAAAATAGAAGAAACCCAAATGGCTCTTAAGCATATAAAAAAGCATTCAATTTCATGTTATCAATGAGATGAGAATTAAAACATTATTGTTTTCCCCTAAAATACTAAAGTGATCAAAGCTATGTTTTTCACCAAAATATTAAAAACTGTGATAATAACTGTGTTAGTGAGGGTTTGAGGAAATAGGATTTTTTTCTCATTTATTGCTAATGGGATTATATATTAGCAAAATGATTCTGGAGCAATATTTGGAAGAATTGGAAAAGGCTTTAAATGTATCCTCCTTTTCAGCAAATAATTCTCCTTGCCAGAATATATCAAAAGGAAATAATAATGGATGCCTAAAAGAATGTATGTAAAAGGAATATTATTATGCCCGCCTATTAAAATGGCCCCTAATGATCCCCACCTGCTGGTATCCATGTCCTTGATAACTGTTTGGCTTGAGTGTGAGCTTGACATAGTAACTTGTATCTAATGAAGAGAATGCAGCAAAAATGATGATGTGTAACTTCTGAAATCAGGTTTTGAACAACTGTGACTTCATTTTTGCTTATACTCTTTCCCTGGCTCTTTGCATGATATGATTTGGATGAAATAAGCTACCATGTTTTGAGCTCCTTTATGAAGAGACAAGGCAAGGAATTGAAGGTTGCTTACAGTCAACCAGTGCAAGAACTAAAACCTTAAGTGCAACAACTAATGAGGAACAGAATCCTGCCAACAACCTCTGGAAGAACGTGAAATCAAATCTTGCCCTGACTGAAACTTGACATGAGTATAGCGCTTTGTGACCTTGTTCTCAGCCTTGTATGGCCTCTTGAGCTGGAGAATTCAGCTAACCATACCCAGATCTCTGATCCACAGATGTCATGAAGTAACAAATGTGGGTTGACCTGAGATGCTAAGGTCTGGAGTAATTTTATATCCAACAATAGATAACCCAATAAACATTCAAACATAATCTTGGTATATAGATGAATGAGAAAAAACATGATCTAAATAAGAACAAGGTGAGGTGTCATCTAAGTTTAAGCATAAACACAGCCATATCCACGCTTAAACACATGTGTTAAAAATGTCTGGGTGAATATCAACAAAATGATAAATATTGCTATTTTGAGCTATGAAGTAAAAGGTGATTTTAAAATTATTTTCATAGATGTTTTTATATATTTCAAATGTTTTAATAATAAATTATTTCGATTCTGATATCTAAGGGTAAAAAAGGGAAACACAACAAAGGGGTCAATAGAACAAAACATTTCCAGAATCCTGCTTAGTGCCTGGCACATAGTTGGAAATCAATAAATTAAGGGTAGAATTTTTTTAATGGATGAATTTCACACACATTTCCAGACGTTTCTCAAGATCAAAGAAGCTTTAGATATTTTCTTATAATACTATTATTTGTATCAGAGTCAAAACACTGGTTTTTGTTTTTTATTTTTACTTTAAATGTTGTCAACGTGTAATAAGGGACGATAGGAACAATTACTTTTAAACCTTGGCAACAGTAACAAAACCACTAGGTAACCCAGAGAGTATCTCACTGTGATTTACATAACGGTAGAGCACATTATTCCAAGAGGGAAATGATCCCTGCAGAAGCTGAAGATAAAACTATGTGATGGAAGTCCATCAAGACGTCACAAGGGCACCTGCGGAATGGTTGCTCGTTGGCTACAGAAAGGGCATTGACCAAAGCAGATTAGTTTAATATGCCAAACCTATTTCACGTTTTACTTACATTCAGCTTCTCTAAAGGTCTACATTATGAATCATTTGGTGCACTATAGACATGCTAGCTTGAGACTGAACAAGAGACAACATACCCTGGAGCAGACACTTAACTTGGACTATCCATCTTTTTAATATGTCTAATAATGGGATAGTCAGACATAATGAATTATACGGTTTTATGTATTCGAGAAACCATAGAATGGTTTGACTGTGCACAGCTTTCTCTCCCTTAGATTATTTTTTTTTCGGCCCTTATCCCTGGTGAATTTGAATGAGGGTATGCCTGGAAGATATGCTGTAAAAGCAAAGGACAATTGTTTGCATATACTATTAAAATAGAAATAGCAAGAATTCTTTCCTGTGATGTTTGTAAGCAAGAAGCATTGATTGAAAATTGTTTACCTAAGTATTGAGATTAAAGGAAGCCAGCCAGTACAGTTAAGGTTAATTCTTTGGTCTCTGGAGTTAGGAGACCTGGATTTGCTTTTTGGTTTTTTTTTTTTTTTTTTAAGATTTTATTTATTTGACACAGAGAAACACAGCGAGAGAGGGAACACAAGCAGAGGAAATGGAAGAGGGAGAAGCAGGCTTCCTGGCGAGCAGGGAGCCCAATGCGGGGCTCGATCCCAGGACCCCCTGCTTTTCAGTTTTAACACTGACTCTTTGGGCAAACTTTGGTAAGTTACATAATTCCTCAGAACCATTTTTTCAGCTATAAAATCAGTTCGGTAGTCAATATCTACCTCACAAAGTTACAATGGAATAGTGCATTTAAAACATTTAGCATTGTAACTGGCACAGTTTAAGCACTCACTACGTGTAATGGATGTGTTCATCTATCTATTTACTTATGTATCCATTCATATATAAAGATAACCCTTGAACAACAAGGGCTTGAACTGCATTGGTCCACTTACATGTGAATTTTTTCTTTTTGATAGATACAGAATAGAACTGTAAATGTGTTTTCTTTTCCTTATGATTTTCTAAATGAAATTTTTTTCTGGCTTACTTTATTGTAAGAATTCAGCATATAATGCATATAACGTAAAAATATGTGTTATTTGACTATTTATGTTATTCTGGCCAACAGTAGACTACTAAGTAGAGTTTTGCGGGAGTTAAAAGTTATACATGGATTTTTGACTACCCAGGGGAGAAGTGCCCCTAAACACTGCATCGTTCAAGGGTCAACTGTATTTTCATTGCAGCAAATTCATTTAGCTTCTTTAACAAATATTTATGGAGCACCCAACAAGTGCTTAGCACCAAGTCACAAGTTAAAAACACCTTTTTACATCTAATTGTACCTACTTTTTAATCATATAGCATAACTTATCTCCATAGATTACTATTTTTTCTAGTTCTGATTTCAAAGGTTCTTTTTATGAGAAGCATTTCTGAGTTGTTTTGTTGGTGATGGGAGCTTGGCTCTCATTTTACATTCCAGCTATGTTCTTAGGGCATCAATTAAGTTAAATTGCCATTTTTTCCCCCTCAGGAAGAACATAGAACATTTAAACTATATATTTTCTATAATGTTTATGTGTCTCCGCACTACCAAAGCACACTTACTAAATGATTGCCAACAGCAACTTTTGTGGCACCTCAGTTTTTCTTTTAGATCTTCTCATGAAAAGTACAAAATGAATTAGGGGAAAATCAGAAAAAAAAAAAATACCTGCCATTCTTCTTTTTTCTACCAAGAAAGGAACCATTCATTTTGGTACTGGGAAAACCCCTGAAATTCCATAAGGCTGCCAAATCCACTGCATTTGTGCCAGCACACAAAGAAAATACACCTCCCTGAGGCATGTACTCAGAGACACTCTACCTGATTAGTCAGTGAGCAGAAGAGATCATTTTTTTTTTTTGGACAAGCGCTACCTCTTGTGAAGAGGCTTTGTAAGAACTTTCTTCTTTTGATCTAAGCCACGAATTAAACAGAGATCTGAGTTTGATATCATCTCACATAGATGGGAATAATGGCTATTTTGCACATCAATGCAAGCCTTCTCTACGTTTTCTAAAAATATAAAGCAAAACAAAACAGGCCAAAGAACTGTCGTCTTGAGAGAGACAGAAAGAAAAGACCCCGCTGGCCTATCTCTGAAGCTAAAAATATAAGACCAGGACATGAGAGGAATTTTAGACATTCTAACTCCCTTCATGAAGACAGCAGGAAGAGCCTGGGACTAACACTCAGAGAATCAGCTTCAATCAGAGCTCTGCCATGAACTTGCTTTATTAATGTTGCTTACTACTTATTCTCTTCTACCTTATTTTCTTGATTGGTAAAATAAAGAGATGGAACAAATGGATCTATGTTTCCATTCCAAACCTGTACTCTGATTTCTCTTACTCCTACATTTTCTAAATCTACAATGTATGTCTCAGTTTTTGTTTTGGAAGAGGATGATGGTTGGCTTACAATTCGAACACCCTTTCCTACACATTTGGCAAGTTTCTCTGTACTTCAGTTACCTGCAAATGTTGTAGCTATTCTGAGATTGCTTCATTAAAGTTCATCAAAAAGTAATTTATTTTTTGGGGGGGTTCCTTTTATTAATTTAAATTCAATTAATTAATATATATGGTATTATTAGTTTCAGAGGTAGAGTTCAGTGATTCATCAGTTGCATAGAATACCCAGTGTTGAATCCTTGCAGGTTTTATTTTTCTTCCCCTCTCAACTCGTTTCTACAATTATCAAAACTCTGCTTAGGTGCTTTCCTTCCATCAGGTTGTCCCAACATGCTCCTGAGGGCTGACTGAAGGTAAATTTTTCAGGCTCATTGCTCAGGGATACCATCCTCTTAGCATGCCCAGGCTTTGTACTGGCCTGTGGGTTCTCATCATCAGTGACTATAGACAAGTCACTTGATCACATTGAATGCATTATCTCATTTATTTTTTTTTTCATTTTTTAAATGGAGATCATACTTACCATTTTTCTTCCCCTAAAGAGCTGTGCAAATCAGGTGAGACACTCTATTAAATTTTATATAGTAAAATGTTCTCTAAAATCTGGGAGAAAAGAGTTAGCTTTGTAAGGTGTCAGACTGACTAATAATCATGGATATTTCTTTTTGGAAATGGTCATAACAAAATTTCTGTAAGTGACTTCTAATGTCTATTGATGGTGAATGCCAATGTGAGGTACTGTTAGGAGTATTCCGTGGCTGGGCTGCAGAGATCCCTGTAAGTCTGGTAGGTGTAGTGACCCTTAACCACTCACAAGATGATGGATGTGCTAGCTATTCAAACTTTGAAACCAGCAGTCTGTCAATAAAGTACTACAGTCTATTAATATACATTGCAGTGCCCATAGAAATCTTGTCATCGGTTTCTAATGTATGGAAACATGAAGAAGAAACAACTTTAAAGGGAATAAAGCTATATTTCATCTTAATAATAGAGTAATCAATTTTAGGTATTTTAACTTAAAAGATTATTTATAGATTATGAGTTGGCATGAATGTAGGTTCATAGGATTTCACAAGTACAAACTTTGAGAGATTTTGTAGTTTCTTGAGTCCATTGGAGAATATGTGCCTTTAATGGAAGAAAGAAGAATCTTCTTGATTTTAAAACTCCTTCCTTCTCTTCCCATTGTACTATACTTCATAAATTAAGAAACTTGTTTTGCTAAAGCACTGTGTGTTATAGTAAAGCAAACAAAAAGGAATTATAAGAAAATACAGTCTGTGATGGGGATGACTTATGTGGATATGTATATACATATATATATTTTTTTTCTACTCTTTTCTTTCCCTTTTTAGATGGTACTTGCACAAACCTGCAAACTCTTTGGGTTGGAAAAATGTTTTCTTTCTTCTCTGATCTATGCAGCATGTTACTTGGAATTCAGAAAATATTCATCTCTCAGATTGATAATGCTATGGAATGTTAATCTCTACTAGCAGTGCATATGGAGACTTATACTGAGAGTTTTAGCTTTAACTTTGCTCTTAAGAAGCACACAATTAAAATATTTTGTTTCTTAATCAACAAAACTAAAAGGGAACTTATTGAATGGGAAAAGATATTTGTAAATGACATAGCTGATAAAGGATTAGTATATAAAATGTGTAAAGAATTTGTAAAACTCAACACCCCAAAAATGAACAATCCAATTAAAAGATGGACAGATGACCTGAATAGACATTTTTCCAAAGAATACACACAGATGGCTAACAGACACATGAAAAGATGCTCAACATCACTGATCATTAGGGAAATGCAAATCAAAACTAGAATGAGATGTCACCTCACACCTGTCTGAATGGTAAATTCAACAACATGAGAAACAACAGGTGTTGGCGAGGATGTAGAGAAAGGAGAACCCTCTTAAACCCTCTTACACTGTTGGTGGAAATGCAAACTGTTGCAGCCACTCTAGAAAACAGTATGGAGGTTCCTCAAAAAGTTAAACATAGAACTACCTTATGATTCAGCAATTGCACTATTAGATATTTACCCAAAGAATCCAAAAATACTAATTCAAATGATGCATCCTGAGGTTTATAATGTCATTATTTACAATAGCCAAACTATGGAAACAGGCTAAATATCCATCAACTGATGAATGGCTAGGAAGATGGGGAATACTATTCAGCCATAAAAATAATGAAATCTTGCCATTTACAACAACGTGGATGGACCTACAGAGTATTATGCTGAGTAAAATAAATCAGTCAGGAAAAGAAAAATATCATATGATTTCACTCAGATGTGGAATTTAAGAAACAAAAGAAATGAACAAACGGAAGAAGAGAGAGAGAGAGAGAGAGAGGAAAACCAAGAAACAGACTCTTTACTATAGAGAAAAAAACTGATGGTTACCAGAATGGAGGTGGATGAGAAGATGGGTTAAATAGGTGATGGGGATTAAGGAGTGCACTTGTGATGAGCATTGGACTGGATATTGTATGGAATTGTTGAACCACTATATTGTACACCTGAAATTAATATTACACTATATGTTAACTACCTGGAGCTCAAATTAAAATTTTAAAAATATTTTGTTTCTATGTTTTTTTAAATTCAATATACCTTTGTGCAATGAATGGATAAATGAATGAATAAATATTTAAATGAACAAATATATAAATAAATAAATCATTGAGTAATATAACAAATCTCATCCCTTACATCTTATACTTCTTGGATTTAATAATTTCCCTATTACATTTGCCTTTGATTGAGGATGACTATTGGAGCTTTGGAATAGACTTTGGAATCAGTGACCACACGTGTGCATTCAAATTCCACCATACTGTGTAAACTTGGAAATAACTCAGTTTTACTTTCTATTTTTTCATTTGTAAATAGATGATAATTCTGACTTTTCCATGTTTTTCTGCGATAAAGTGAAATATAAAATTGTGAGCATCTAGCTGTGTGCAGCTAAAGCTCAATATCAATATATTTTTAAAAATTACTTCAACTGTCAAGACATCTAAAAGAAGAAAAGATTTTCAGAAGAAGACAAGCAAACGGTCAACTTCTATTTGAATTTTCTTTCAAGACATAACAACTGCCTTGAAGTTGTTGGATGGGAGATCTTACACTCCCACCCCAATAGCAATATATAGTACCCCAAATCATATTTAACACCATCAAAGAGCAAGCCCCGGGGATTCCCTTCCAATTTTCCCATGGCTATTCTTCCTAGGCTCGCATTAAGATTCCTTCTTTAATGGATGAAGAATATCTGTGTAGGAAAATATATTCTTCCCATACTTATTTTTTCTTGCTTTCCTTAAAAGTAAACATATCATATTTAATTCTAGGTCTTCAAATATTAATTTCTACAGAAAAAACTGATGGCTAATAATTAAAAAAACAAACATTACAACATTATATACTTATAAAATTATTACAATTCTAATAATTTTTCTTTCTGACCTAAGCTGGTAAGATGACATAGTTTGAAGCCCTTGTCTTTAATTCCCTTATAAGTGGACCTTAGCAGTTTCCCCCACTATCCCAGATACTCTTTTAGTCTGTTCTTTTAGTGATGACTTATAGATTCTTTGCAAAGCTGAACCTCTTTCCAGCCCAAAGTTTCCAGCAATAGAGCAAAAGAGTCATTTCTGTCAGTTGATTTGGTCATTTGGCCACAAGCATAGCCAATATTGTATTTTATAGGCATACTCAGATAAAAAAATGGCCCTTCTGTTGATAATCAAGACTTATATAATTTATAGCTATAGGAGATAATTTTGCATGTAGTGGAAGGACCCAAGCCATTTCAAATGAAAGTACAATAATGAGAATAATGACAACAAAAATAATTGACTTAAAAACTGCCAAACTGTTCATACGAAGTCCTTAGACTAATTGATTTTACAGCTTAATGTGGGCAAAAAAGAAATTACTTAATTTGTCATTAGAATAATTAGCTGATCATTAGGAAGGAAAGTTCCTATATTTTGATTCTAAAAATCCTGACTTAGTACCACATTTAAGTAAACACACTGTAATTTTTAAAAATAGTTGTTTCCCTGTTTTGCTTAATCAGCTAGTCAAACAGGTAAAGAGTAATTTTTATAGCATTTTTTATGTCATTTTTGTATTTCTTATTCTTGCTAACATGATATTTGTTTATTTATAACATACAAATCAAGAGAAGCTAGTGTGCTTTCAGGCCACATCTTTCATTACCATCTGCAATCCCTCTTCCAAGCAATTTGTAGTTCTTAAGCCCCTTCCATGGAGAAATTCTGGAATCATGACAGTTACCATAGCATTTATATTTCAAGACTGAATTAGAACTTGGGGGGATGGCAAACAATAGCATGGGTAATAGGAGGTACTGTGAACCCCAGAGCTCTTTCTGTGGACCTTTCCACTGTTCGCATGGTGCCTACACAAACAATCTTTCTGCCCTGCGAATATCTTTTTCCAGTGAGTTAGTTTTTGCATAATTGTAAGTGATTTGAATCTCAGAAGCAAAGTTGAAGAGCTATAGTTTTACAGTGATTATTGGAAGAACATTTGGGCACAGCATACCCTGGTAAATTCATGCTCAGATGTCCTCTGATTTTTTTTTTATGTCATTACCTCATTGCTAATTATAACTACTGTACTTTAAACTCTTATCACTCTAAGTATTATTATTTGGGTACCATTTCTCGCTTTTGCTATAATTCCCAAGGGGATTTTGTAAAAAAAAAAAAAAAAAAAAATCTCATTTGAGCAGAAGCCATCAGAGCACAAAGCTGAAATAATATTGTATAAGGTAATTAAAAATAAATAAGATAATGCCTTCCAGTGTTACAGCAGAACCTTATACATGATCATAAGCATTTCTGTATGTGGTCACTGGTGTATAATAACAAAGGACAGATTCTGGATTTGTGCAATGGCCTGGTGCCTAACACTTGCTGGATCGTATGCTATTTCTGACATCAATTTGTTATTTATCTGAGGTTGTCATTTATTTCTTTTCTATCCTCTTTAAGTAGGTTCAACACCACAATATTATGAGGATAGGGAAATAACTTGAGATTTTGAGAAGAAAAACAAGCATCAAGTTCTAAGCCCCTTTAGGTCCCCACAATTGCACACATTATTCTTACATGTTTTATGCAGTAAACACCTTGGAAACTACCTTTTCTCCATGAAATGATTTCTCATGTGACTCAAAGACTCCATGTGTGGTCAGATAAAGGAGTGATTGATTCTTTGAAGTCAGAGGACATAACCTAGTATCAGACTCAAGAGAATTTGAATGAAATATATGCTTTCCATTATCTCTTAAGTGAAGAGGCCAGGCAGATTTTCTTGATGATATAAGCTTCCAACAGCAATTAGGCATTCACTCCAACTTCATCTCTCTTACTCGAATCCCTCTTTTGCTGTTAGAATATTTTGCAGTAAAGCTATAACAGCTGAAAGCAAACTGGATGTTACTAGAATAGAAAGGGAACTAAAATAAACATTTTGCCTTTCCAAAGAAATGGAGCTTCAGATTATTTTCTTGAGAACTCACCCCCATAAATTCCTATCTTCAAGTTGCTAAACATTTCATGCTATTCTAATAAAATGCCTCCTTTTCTTCAAGGGAGGTGACTTGGCCCCAAAGAGTGAGGTGTGATATGTTCCTATGTGTGTTGGGGAAGGACCTTGGGATACATAGGCCATTCAATTATCATTCTAATCATCTACTTTGGCTTCTTTCAGAAAATTAAAACCAATCCATGATAGTGAAGAGAGTCTCAAGGCCCTATCACATAAATAAATCATGTTTTAAAGTGTAATTCGTTTCCAAATATAACTGACTTGAAACACAAAAATGAGAATGAAAACAAAACATTCTTGTTGGAATGTGGAAGAAGGAAAGCACTTTCAGATATCCAGGAAATGCCATCACTAACATAAAGTACGAATTTTTTTTTCCTCTCTAAAGAATCACAATTCTCTTATCGCTTGTAGCTCCTTACAATACTATTAGTCACTATAGAAAGTTTTTATAAATCTTGTCTTAATGGATCTTGTGTGTCACTGTGTTATCTGCCTGCCTCAAAGTGTTTCTCCCCTTCCTTCACATTCCAATAAACGTGCCTTTTCAATTTTTGCAATCCGACATATTTGAATGGATCATTACTTCCAGTTGAATTTTAAGCAGGAGTTTCCAGTTCTTCAGTGCTGGCATTTGGCCCTTGAGGAATATTTCCCTGAGGGCTCATGTTTTTGCTGAATAGGGAAGGGGAGCGTTTCTTCTATAAGCCATCTTTTTCTCTGGGTAGTTCTACTAGGGCACTTTGCCCATTCCTTTAGTCTCTAGAGTAGCAAGCTTGGGTGGCTGCCACTGAGGGTTTCTCCCTGAGAACCATTTTCCCAGAGGAAGCTGAGCCTGGGAAAGAAGTAAGGGTAGGATTCCCTTTAGTTCCTAAGTTTTGAGCCTTTTTCTTTTTTTAGTAGAAGAAACACTGCCAACCTGCCACCTTCTTCCTTCTTTCTATTCTCTTTCTAAACCACTTCTAAGTATAGCAAAAGATCCCATTTTCTTGGCAAAAAAAAAAAAAAATGGGGAACTCTCCAACTCCATTAAGAACAAGGGAATGTTGCTGTGATGATTTTACTGTTCCCGTGAGATAATAACCATTTCCTCTCCAAAATGCTAACCTGGCATAGGTTTGCAACTCCAGATGACAAGTATGAGGGAAGGCATGAGCAAGCATCACTAATTCAGCACACTAACCAATTATCTTTCTTTCTTCATTTTATGTAAATCTATATAACTTGAAAACTTTTATGCAATCTTAAGTAATACTATGTATTGTCACATATTTAACCAAACAAGTAAACATAAAAAATACCTATTTAGGGGCGCCTGGGTGGCTCAGTGGGTTAAAGCCTCTGGCTTCAGCTCAGGTCATGATCTCAGGGTCCTGGGATAGAGCCCTGCATTGGGCTTTCTGCTCAGCAGGGAGCCTGCTTCCTCCTCTCTCTCTCCCTGCCCCTCTGCCTACTTGTGATCTCTTTCTGTCAAATAAATAAATAAAATCTTAAAAAAAAAAAGAAAATACCTATTTAGAGTGGTAACCTCACACCCCTACTTTCACAATCCCATTTCTTCCAGGGATGTATTGTTAAATGTTTAGGGTAGCCTGTTCTAGATTTTTTCAATATATAGAAACACCCAATGTCTGAACATGTAGAAAAACTTTAAACTTGACATTTTACCGTAAAAATTATTCTGATTTTGAGTATTTTCTTTCCTCATTTATTTTTTTAACCTAACAAAACATCTTAGACATTTTCAAAAATACTCATACATCGGCGCATGGGTAGCTCAGTCACTTAAGTGGCCAACTCTTGATTTTGGTTCAGGTCATGATCTCAGGGGTGAGACTGAGCCTGCATTAGGCTCTGAGCTCAGCAGGGAGTCTGCTTGAGATTCTCTCCCTTTCCTTATGCCCCTCCCCCTGCTCATGTGTTCTTTCTCTTTCAAATAAATAAATAAATAAAATAAAATCTTTAAAAAAATATGCATACATCTATATCTTCTTCATTCTTTTTAAAGCGTATGGGCAGGAAATATAGTGAAATCACCTGTTCCCTTTTCTTTATTTATAGTATAGCAATTTCTATTTGTTTTTCCCATTAATTAAATTACCCACATATTTTTAACACTTTTAATTTATTCCTATAGTTTGCACAAGTTTCTCAAAAATTCTTGTTAAATGCTATTATTGCTGTTAAACTAGCTTAAAAATTGAAAAGTATCTACACAATTTCTGAAATTCTTGGTTCGTTAAAAGTAGAAAACCAAAACATCAAGTCTTCTGAATAATTTCAGATATTGCAGTAGGATATGTTAGTAATAAGGGAAACTCTTAGAAAAATTAAGTAATTTAAAGTGGAAATTGATCTGCTTTCTTCAAGTAAAGGTGTACTTGTTATATTTAAAAATGTCAATCAATAACCCATGAAACATATTTCTTTAATTTATACTTTATTCACTTTTAGCAATATTTTTTCCATATTAACATGGATGGATTATGCATTCAGTACTTACTAAATTCCTGAAGAGTTCTAGGCAGAGTACTTGATTTAGGATATGCAAAATATTTAAATTCCATTCTTAGTTTCATAGTCAAATGGAGAGAAAAATATACGAAAATTGCTTTTGCAAATTATAAATATGAAATGATAAAGATATTCTAAGAAATTATAGCTCGGGAAAAATTATAATACAAACATGAAACACAAAATGAGAGCAAATATTCTGTGAGCCATTTTTCCTTGAAGATACTGGCAAATTCACAAAATGCTCTGAAGGTAAATAAGATACATAAAAAGAAAACTATACGTAGATATCTTATAAAAGTAGTGGAAAAGGAAGGGAAAATCTTAAGACCATACAAATAAAAAGATTACAATACCAAATTAACATTGGAAATCATTACCCTTACTATATATTATAAATAACATGAGATGTAAAAAAGACCTCATTTAAAGTAACATCGAAAAAGATAAAATATCTGGATATATACCTTACAAGAAATTTGCAAGACCTACATAAGTAAAACTTTAAAAAATACTACAGAAAAACACAAAAATGACCTTGCAAAATGGAAAGGAACACTGTAAATACATCAGAACATGGAAAATCATGAATAGATATGTTCTTTCTAAGCTAATATGTATGTCAACTAAAGGCATTCCAAAAGAATGCCTTTAAGTTTGATTTAAAGTACACATGAAATAATAATCAAGAATAGCCAGGATTCTCCTGAAAAATATAATAAAAATTCAAGATTTGTACTACTGGTTATTAAAAATTATGATGAAATCTCTATATACAGTGTGTTTTTGATATATAATAGGAAGCTGATGGAACAAAATACAAAATCCGCAAATCAACCCAAATGAATATAAAAATTCTATTGTTTTTGTTTCCTCTATCATTATATATATTTTTTTCTTTTCCTTACTTTATTTGCTCTTCTCTTTTTTTAAAGATGTATTTGTTTATTTGAGAGAGAAAGAGGAAGCAGGGATAAGGTGGGGAGAGAGGGATAGAGATTCTCAAGCAGACTCTATGCTGAGTGTGGGGCTGGACACAGGGCTCTATACCATGACCCAAACCAAGAATCCAACACCCAACTGACTGACCACCCAGGTCCCCTTTTATTTGCTCTTCTTTTTATAGTTGCTTAAGGTAGAAGTTGAGGTCATCGATCTGATGCATTTCTTTTTTTGTGGTATAAACTTTTATCTAAATATTGCTTTATCAGTGTCCCCAGATTTTGATATGGTTTGTTTTTATTTTCACCCAGTTGAAAATAATTTCCAATTTGATTTATGGATTATTTAGAACTGCATTTATTTTCTTTCTTACTTTTTTTTTAAAGATTTTTATTTATTTATTTAATAGAGAGAGAGAGAGATCACAAGTAGGCAGAGAGGCAGGCAGAGAGAGAGGGGGAAGCAGGTTCCCCGCTGAGCAGAGAGCCCGACGAGGGGCTTGATCCCAGGACCGTGAGCTGAAGGCAGAGGCTTAACCCACTGAGCCACCCAGGCGCCCCTAGAACTGCATTTATTTTCAAATTATTTTGGGAATTTTTCTGTTACTGACTTTAAATTAATTCCACTGTGGTCAGAGAACATACTCTATATAACTTGAATCCCTTTTAAATATTGAGATTTATTTTATGGTTCTGAATGTGATTTATCTGTGTAAATGTTCCCATGTACAGGTTGAAAATAGTGTAGAGTCTTTGGTTTTTAGTGGCATATTCTGTAACTGTCAACTAGTTCTGACTGATAGTACGTGTATCAGTTTCCTAGGGATGGCAAAACAAAGTAGCACACAACAGGCACTGAAACAATCAAAATACATTTTCTCACAATTATGAACAGGTGTCATCAGGATTGTTTTTCTTTGAAGCCTCTTTTCTTGGCTTGTAGATGGCTCTCTGCTCCCTGTGCCCTAACATTGTCTTTTTCTGTACATGTGCATGTCCTAATCTCCAGTTTTTATAAAGACACTGGTCGTATTGGATTAGGGATGACTTTAATGACCTCACTTTAACTTAATTACCTCTTTAACAACCCCATCTCCTAATACAGTCACACTCTGAGGTACTGGGAGTTTGGAGTTCAACATATAAATTTGGGTGGTGGGGTATACAATTCAGCCCATAATAGTATGGAAAGTATTCTATATCTTTTCTTTTTTCTGCTTGCCTATTCTGCTAATTATTGCAAGAAGGGTTTTGAAATCACCAACTATAATCATGGATTTGTCCATTTCTCACTGAAGTGCTATTAATTTTGCTTCAATATATTTTGAGTCTTTGTTATTATGTGTACAATTATAATCTTATGTCCTTTTATGAATTTACCCCTTTATCATTATGAAATGGCTCTTTTCCTTGGTAATTTTTTTTTGCTCTAAAATCTGTTTTACTTGGTATTAATATATATTCCAGCCTTTTTTTTTTTTTTTTTGGACTGGTGTGGATTTCTTGAAGATAGCATAACAATTTCCCATACTTTTACAGATAATGCATCATCTTTAAGAACATTTTTTAATTCTAAGACCCTACTAAATTTTCTTTGAAGCTTATAATTAATCTTGTACTTCAGATTTTATACACACAGGTATATACACACATACGTAAATATATATACATTAAATATACATTACATATAAAAATATTATAAATATTATATAACATAAAATATTAAAATTTATATTATATTATATACAAAATCAGCTCACTAGTCTTTTCTCTGATACTTTTAAGCAAGTTGCAGACTAACCAAGATCCAATTATGACACTTTGAAAAAGAAATACTAAATTTTACCTGAGCTAAGATGAAGATTTGGCTGTCGTATGTTAAATTTCAGTTCTTAGCTAAGAAAGTCTTCCTCATGATATTTTCACTGAGTTCAAATTAAGAATTATCCTGGTGACATGCTGCAGGACTTGGAGCTAAAACTTTGTTGTTGAAAATAAACAGGGGCGTCTGGGTGGCTCAGTCCTTAAGCATCTGCCTTGGGGTCGGGTCGTGATCCCTGAGTCCTGGGATGGAAACTTATATTGGACTCCCTGCTTCTCCCTCCCCCTTTCCCTGCTGCTCCCTCTACATGTTGTTCTCTCTCTGTCAAGTAAATAAATATAATCTTAAAAAAAAAGAAAATAAAAAATAATTAGGAAATATTTCAGAATGTAGAATGTGATTCTGCTGTATTTATTCAAATCATATTTGCAAACAGTGAGGACAAAGCTTTTGCCACAAAGATTTTTTTCAGATTCATCATGTATTTTTAAAGTTACAACAATATCAACAATTATTTTAAAGTATTATTTTAGTGAATATCAATATTAATAATTATTTAGTTATTATTCTACCTGTTAATTACTGCTATTATTAAAAACTAACATTATTTTCCAGAGTCTCTTTTAAAGTAAACTTTTATATTAAAGCACATTAGAGATATAGGAAATTACACTCTTTGCATGAATGGTTAATGAATTTTCTCAAATGAGCACACTTGTATAATCACCAGCTTCATCAAGAAGACAGCATTACCAGCACCTAGACTCTTCTTATGACCCATCTCAACCCTACACTTTCCTAAATCACTTCTCTACATATTAATTTTATCCTTTTTAGAGATATTTACAAATGGGATCAAATAGTATGTTTATTTCATGTCTGGATTCCTTTGCTCAAAATTTTGGTCTGAGATTCACACATATTGTTAAATACATTTGTAGTTTGTCCATTTTCATTACTGCATGGAACTTTTTATATGAATACATAACAATGCATTCATTCGTGCTGCTATTGGTGGGCATTTAAATTGTTTCCAAATTTTGGCCATTCTGTTTAACACAGCTAGAAACATCCTTGTTTATATTTTCTTAGAGCACAGACACATGCACACACTCATATGTATTTCTAGGGGTAGAATTACTGTATATAGGGCATGCGTAAGATCAATTAGTAGATAACTTTTTTATGGAATGCTACGCCCAACTAGTAGTATGAGAAATACAACTGCTGCAAATATTGACCCATAGAATACTTATTCCTTTTCATTTTAACCATTTTGGTCACTGTGTATTGATACTTCATTATATTTTTATTTTTAAATTTCCATGATGAGTCAGAAGTTGAGAACTTTAAAGAATGTTCTTTGGTCATTTGGAAATTCTTTTATGTACTCATTCAGATCTCTTTTAGTTTAGTTTAAACTTCGTTATTTTTCTGTTGTTCTGTTTATCTGTTTCCAATTGATTTTTGGGAAATCGTTATATTTGTTTAACTTATCAGTTTTTTCCATTGTGGTTAGTGATATCTGTGTCCTCTATAAGAATTATTTCTCCAAAGTAAAAGCCATGGCTTTCTTCTGTGTACTTTTAGATACTTTATTAGTTTGTGTTTTATGTTTGGATTTTATATTAGTTTGGTGGGGCTGCTGTAACAAGGTATCATAAACTGGATGGTTTAAATACATACATTTATTGTCTCCCATTTCTGTAGACTAGAAGTCTGAAATCAAGATGTCTGCAAGGTTAGTTCCTTCTGAGTTCTGTGAGGAAGAATCTTTGGCCTTTTCCCCTAGCTTCTGATGGTTTTCTGTCAATCTTTGACATTCCTGACCATGCAGAAGCATTTCACTCATATCTGTCTTCATCTTCACATGGTGTTTTTCCTGTGTGCAGGTTTGTATCTAAATTTCATCTTTTAATAAATATACGAGTCATATTGGATTGGGGCCCACCCTTCTCCAGTATGACCTCATCTTAACTAATTACATCTGCAATGACTCTATTTTGAAACAAGGACAAATCCTTCTAAGGTACTAGGAGTTAGGATTTCAAGATACTAATTTTAAGAGGATACAGTTCAACTCATAACAGATTTAAGGTCCATCTACATTTCTTTTTTGTGAATGATGTAAGGTATTACTTTTTTTCCCTATGGATACATGATAAACCAACACCATTTATCAATAAGACTTCATTTCTACTGTTTTGCTTGTCATCGACAACTTATTCATAAGTTAAAAAGTGTATATACGACTGGGTTTGTTTCTGGAGACTGTTTCTTACGTCAACGGCACATTTGTCTATCGTAGTACTAATATCAGTCTAAACAGTTTAAACTTCTCATTTATGTAAATGCTCCCACTTTTTCCTTCTCAGCATTTTCTTAGGTATTTTTGTTCCTGTGTGTGTGTGTTTATTTTCCAGATTCAGTTCATCAATTTCCACCACAAAAAAAAAGAACTTTAAAATTTTTTATTGTGATTGAAATGAATACATAGGTCAATTTGGGGAATATCTTTAAAATACTGTATCAGTGATTCTTGAACAAGTTCTATCCCCCTTTTACTTAACTTCTTTAAATTCTCTGAAAAAAAATATTCAATTTCTTCCTAGGTGTTTAATGTTTTTATGCCTTAGAAATAATTTAACATGAGAATTTTTATTTTCTAATTTTGTTGCTTGCATATGTAATTGCAGGTGTTGTGTTGACCTTAATCCAGCTTCCAATTAAACTCACTTATTAACCTTAATAATTTATCTGTAAATTATTTTGGCTATTCTACTAGCACAATTATGTCATCTGCAAGAAAGACAGTCTAATTTTTTTCTTTTAATTTCTTAAAAATCTCTATTGTGTCTCTTGCCTATTACATTGGCTAGGCTTCAGTAAAATCTTGAAGAGCAATGATAAAAACATCCCTGTCTTATTTCCAATTTCAGAGCAAACACTTTTGATTGATTATTATTAAGGATGTAGTTTGTAATAATTTTTGTTGTTGTTGTTTTGTTTTGTTTTGTTTTATAAATACCATTTACTTATTTCTAGCTATTTGTATTAGCTTTCTCTTGTTGCATAATGAATTACTACAAACTTAGTGGCTTAAAATAACATTGATTTGTTAGCTAACAGTTCTGCGGTCAGAAGTCCCTGGGTTTTCTGCTCAGGTTATCACAAAGTTGAAATCAAGGTGTTAGCCAAGCTGAATTCCTATCTAGACGCTGTTGGAAAAAATCTGCTTCAAAGCCAATTCTTATAGTTGTCAGAATCCAGTCCCTGCTAGCTATCAGCTGGGGGCAACTCACCTTCTAGAGGCTGCCTGTACTCCTATCCACATTGCCCCTCCATCTGTAAGCAGGCAGCCAGCTAGCATACCTAATTCTTGTACTTTGACTCCAACTTCCTCAGTCTCTGACCTCTGAACCCAGTTTTAAAAGGTTCATGTGATTTGGTAAGACCTACCCATTTAAACTCTCCATTTTAGGGTCAACTAATTTGTGACATTGATAACATCTGCAAAATCTCTCTTGCTGCATAAAGTAACAAAAATCACAGGAGTAATATCTCATCATATTCACAAGCTCAGTTCACACTGTATAGGAAGAAATTATAGAAAGGTAAGAATCATTTCAGAATTTTGCCTTAATTTTCTCAAGTGCTTAATATTTGTCTAATGACAAGATTATATTACTTTTTTTAAACTTTTTTGGTGGTGACTTACATAGTCTTCTTTTTTTAATCTATTAAGCCAAATTGGCATTCTTACAATGGACACACCTCTTTTGAGATTAATTATACTTTTTGCATTCTGATGGATATAATTTCATGGAAGTTTAGAATTTTTCTCATCTCATGAACATAGTAACATTTTCCTTATTATAATTTGGCATGTTTTGGTATCAATAATATCAATAATATAAATGCTGTCTTCATAGCATGTGTTGAGAAGCTTTCCACTTTTCTAACCCTAGAACATTTTGTATAAGATTGATTTTTTTAATGATTTTTTCTTAGAATTAACAAATGAAGTGCTCTTTTATAACAAGTATAATTTATTGCATAGATATATAATTACTCAAATCTACTTTTTCTTCAGAAAATTTTCATTTTATCTGATTTTTCAAATTTATTATCTTTAAGTTTATAGTGTCCTTATGTTATCTATATAATGCTTATAGAATCTATAGAAATGCCCCCATTTTTCATTCTTGATCTTTGTGTCTTGTTCCCTTTTCTTTTGATCAGATAAAAAAAACAAGTTTTGTCTTTTTTCATTTTTTCCAAAATGTTTATTTTATTTTTTATTTATTTCTTCTTTTGTTATTTTCTTCTTTCTACTTTTTTTTAAATTTCAGTTTTCTGTTCTGTCTCTAACTTACTGACTTTTATGTTACAATCATCATTTTTAGGCACACACATAATGTTTTAAAATAAGAATCACAGGGCACACGGGTAGCTCAGTTGGTTGAGTGTCTGCCTTCAGCTCGGGTCATGAACACAGAGTCCTCTGATAAAGCCTAAGGTCAGGATCCCTGCTCAGTAAGGAGTCTGCTTCTCCCTCTCCCTTTGCCATTCACCGGGCTGGTGCTCTCTCGCTTATGCCCTCTCTCAAATAAATAAATAAAATCTTTTAAAAAAATAAAATAAAATAATAAAGTTAAATTAAAATAATCACAATCATTATCAGTTTCAGAAAATAGTGATGTAAATCTGAAGCCTGAATTCCTTTTGACGGATGTTCCAGTTTTACTGTGCATCCCACTCTGTGCTCTGGCTTTGCCCTTCAGTATCACCCTTCAGATCTTCTTTGTATCCACCCTGGCTATAAATCTTATTCCATTCTTGTGTTTAACCCAATCTCAGGACTGTTTGCCTGGGTCTGGATCTAGGCTCTCTTCAGTTAAAGTCTATTTCAGATTCTCTGACTCATATTATATATTTATTTATTTATTTATTTATTTATTTATTTATTTATTTTTTAAAAGATTTTATTTATTTATTTGACAGAGAGATCACAAGTAGGCAGAGAGGCAGGCAGAGAGAGAGGAGAAAGCAGGCTTCCCGCTGAGCAGAGAGCCCGATGCGGGGCTCGATCCCAGGACCCTGAGATCATGACCTGAGCCGAAGGCAGAGGCTTTAACCCACTGAGCCACCCAGGCGCCCCTCTGACTCATATTTATTCTTTATATTTCTCATCAAGTTTTATAGATTTTCCCCTTTCAAATTAAATCTTGTTCCCATTACCATAACTCCAGAGTTGAATTTCTCATTCTACAGCAATTTCTTCTGATTCAGCAAATGGCATTCTTTCTCTAGATCATATTATTAATTCACCTGCCTCAACAACCACTTTTATCTTACATATTTGATTAGAACAATGAAATTAATCTATGCTCATTCTTGTTTTCAGTGGTTTTTGCTTTTCTCATTCCTAACATAAATTTTCCTCATTTCTCTAATGATATTTATTTCTTTAATAGAATGATTTCTAACTACTCCATCCTTGTGATCCATGTTGATTGCTTTTCTTTGTGAATAGGGATCATATATTGTATTTAATTTCCATTCAGAGTCAACTAAAAAGTAAACATACAGACAACAAAACGTATTTATTGATTAAAACTTTTAAAAATCAGCATATTAGTTTTATTAGTTAAGCTGTCATGTGGATAATCAGGATAATAGAATTTCTAATAAAAAAACAAAAGTTGCAGATGAGGTTTGGCTTTAAAATGAAACCTTTAGAGAAACTGTAAAATTTTCGAAATTTCAGAAAGTTCTAGATTTAATTAGATTTACTATAAGCAAATCATTTAAGTTTGGATTCATCATATGGCGGTGGAGTGGGGGAATATGAATAAAAGGTCAGATTTTCAGCCCTTCTTCACTTCACCTTCTTGAATCAGAAGATCTAAGGAGTGAGCAATTAGCCATTGCAAACATTCAAAGTGACAATCGACTACATTTTTTTTCAGATACAAAATTAAAAGGTATCCAAAGAGCTTCTTTCCCTTATTTTAGATGAAAGGGAAAATATGGCTTTGGTCCCCATTCAGAGATTACCCACTTTCTGTAAGAACAGTAAGAATATCCTCAGCTTTGAGGCTTTCTTTCTTTTCTTTTGAGGTCAAAGGAAGATACATGTCTTCTTATTTGAGAATAATCTAAATTTAGAGAACTCAAATATTATCTTGATTTGAGCATCTGTGTTGTATTTACTGACAACTGGACTGTTACTTTAACTTAGGAAAAGAAGATTATAAAAAAATAGATTTATAAAAAGAGTCTAAAACCATTAATGAAATCATGTTTGGGTTGGTCAGTAAACTTAATTAAAAAAAAAATTGTCCAAGGAAGAGCGACTGTTTTTAATATTAGCAAATATTCCATTTTTTATTGGCAGGTATTTGGACGTTTTCCCACCTTGGGTGTGATTTCAGTATGCATAATGAATGCATTGTATATAAAATAGAGTTTTGAAGTGAAGTGTGAGGAATAAATGATTATTAAATGCCTAACGGTGCAGAGGCAACAAACGGTATATTTCTAAAACATGAAGGAAGATTGCATATGTAGCAGAAAAGCACTGGATTGTGAGTTAGGATATCTGGATTAAAGAAGCAATGTAAAACTTACAATGAGCAGTGATCTTGAAGGCATACACACCTGGATTTAACAGCTGGCTACACTGTATACAAGTTAACTGAGACTAGGAAAGGCAATTAAAAACTAGATCTCAGTTTGTTCATCTGGAAAATGGTGATAATATTATCCAACCTACAGTGCAGATGTCACTTTAAAAATCAATGATTATTTTATTACTCTCTTTTTTCTCAATTTCACAACTTCCTCAGTAGATTATAAAGGTTTTAAAGTCTAGATACACTAAATAGAGCCATAGAAAGTTAAGGAAGGGCTTTTTCAGCTGGAAATGATCACAAATAAGTAAAAAGTAAAGAATGAAGTTTCAAGCAGAGACTGATACAGGCCAGACAGTAAATTTAAGTTTGGGAAATGAACTAAGGAAAATAGCCAAGTACAAGTCCAAGATAGACTGAGATGCAAGGGAAATTGATGTGAGGCAAAATTTACACTAAGGAAGAAAATGAATGGTGAAATGAATGTGTGAATGATGAAAAGCAGACTGTACCCAGGAAAACAGAGTAACTAGCTAGCCAAGAATATTTTTGCTAAGAGCACCTGAGTGGCTCAGTCATTAAGCGTCTGCCTTCAGCTCAGGTCATGATCCCAGAGTTCTGGGATCGAGCCCCACATCAAGCCCCACATCGGGCTCCCTGTTCAGCAGGAAGCCTGCTTCTCCCTCTCCCACCCCCCGTGCTTGTGCTCCCTCTCTCGCTGTCTCTCTCTCTCTCTCAAATAAACAAATAAAATCACTAAAAAAAAAAAAGAATCATTCTACTAATCCTACCACTTGTTGAATTTGATGGGATAAATTGGGATTTTAATGGGCCACTCCCACTGTAGTTGCTCCTTAGGTGAGTGTTGCTGTACAGATATTTGGTTAGATTCCCTGGAGAGTTGTTTTCATTTCTTTATTCATTTATTCCCTAAATGTTTTTGAGTACCTACTTTTTGCTTGGCGTTGCAGCCTTAAATAAGACAGATAATAATCCCTGCCCTCATAGTGAATGTCAGGCAATACACATAATCAATATGTAAACCATTTATGTAACTTAGAAGATGATTTGATTTGGTCTTTGGAGAAGAATAAACCAAAGGTGCATCAAAAGGACTGCAACTGTAAATAAGTTGGTCAAGGTTGTCCTCGCAAGAAGGTAGGCAAAATTTTAAAGTAGACAGAGTTAGTCATGCCGATGTGGACTCATGCAGATGAGTCCACACAGAGAAATTAAGAGAATAGGTAGAAAAGATAAGGTCAGAGAAATACTAGCTGAGTAAAGAGTGTAGCACCTTACATGCCACTGTAAGGACTTGGCTGTTCATTTTGAGCGAGATAAGAAAACACTGAAGGATTCTGAGCAGAGGAAAGCATAATATGATAAATGTTTTAAAAAGATTACTTTGACTGTTATGTTGAGAATAGATTCCAGATGGGAGAAAGGATAGAAACACAGGTCACTTAAGATAGTACTGCAATAATCCAGGGAAGAGATAATGTGGTTTGGTCCAAAATGATAGCAGTGAGGTGCTGACAAAGGATCAGAATATGCATGTATTCTGAATGTAAAACCCACAGGAATTTTGACAGATTGGATGTGGTATGTGAGAGAATAACAAGAATCAATGATGACTCCTAGGTTTTCTGGGCTGAGCAGCTAGGAAGGATGGAATTGATTTTAAGTGAGATGTGAAAGTCTACAGGCAGAACAGGTTTGGGAATTAAGATCAGGAGTTCAGTTTTGGAGATATTAGATCTGAGATTTGAATTGAGACATATTAAACACCCAGTAGTGATACTGAGTTGACAGTTGAGTATATAAGTCTGGAGTTCAGAATGGTCTGGGATAGAGATAAATTTGGGTGTTATAAGCCTTAAATAATATCAACGAAGGAATGAGTATAATTACTGAAGAGATCCTAGTACTGAGCCATGGGGCCACTTCTGTGTTAAGAGGTTGAGAGGAAAGTTAGAACCAGCCAACAAGGCAAGAAAGGTTATTAGTAAGGTTAAGTAAGAGGAGAACCCAGAAATTGTGGTGGTCTGGAATCGAAGTGAAAAATGAGTTGCCAGAAGTAGAGAGTAATCAATTGTGCCAAATACTGCAGATGGGGTATATAATATGAGAAGTGAGAATTGGCCAGTAGATTTAGTAAATTGGTGGCCATAGGTGATCTCTGGAGTGGTAGTTTCAATTAAGCGGTTTTGTTTTGTTTTGCTTTGTTTTGCTTTTTTTTATTGTGTTATGTTAGTCACCATAAAATACATCATTAGTTTTTGATGCAGTGTTCCAAGATTCATTGTTTATGTGCAACACCCAGTGCTCTATACAATATGTGCCCTCCTTAATACCCAGCACCAGGCTCACCCATCCCCCACTCCCTCCCCTCTAAAACCCTGTTTGTTTTTCGAAGTCCATAGTCTCTCATGGTTCCTTTCCCCCTCTGATTTCCCTCATTCACTTTTCTCTTTCTCCTAATGTCCTCCATGTTATTCCTTATGTTACACAAGTAAGTGAAACCATATGATAATTGACTTAAGCTTTGAGGCAAAAGTCTGACTGTAGCAGGGTTGCACTTTTTAAAGTTGCCTCTGCCTTTTTGTCTTCAGGGAGTTGGATAAATCTAAGTTAAAGGAGAGACTACAGGGAGAAATGTTACAGGGAGAGATGTTTATTTATTTCCTTTGAAAGCCATTAATTATAGAAGGATGGCATTTGGCTGTCATTTAAGATCTTTGAATGTAGTTTTCAAATAGCTACCTATTAGGACCACAAGTTTTTGATGAGAATATGCAAATGTGACACTTTAGAAAAAATAAAACCTGTTTATTACCATAAGTGTTGTGGTTTTATTTTTGTTTGTCTGTTTGTTGGTTCTCTCTCCAAAGAAATTTCTTGGTGATCTAGGGAGGATCCTTGAAATATAA
Source organism: Potos flavus (assembly GCA_028534135.1). Classification (NCBI taxonomy): domain Eukaryota; kingdom Metazoa; phylum Chordata; class Mammalia; order Carnivora; family Procyonidae; genus Potos; species Potos flavus. The sequence continues at coordinate 147,168,913 of CM052898.1, forward strand.
GCAAAATACTTCCTTCTGCTAAATCAAATCCTTTACAAATGTAAGGAAAGCAGCCTCTTTTCCTATTTTGTAGTTTGCTCAATATAAATAGTGACAGTAGGTAATACTAAGAAAAGCATAGACAGGAAAATTGGTGGAAAATTGAGCTTCTCCCTAAGGCATAGAAGCCTATGTAAGTTTATTTATCCTGTTGCCCATCCTGATTCCCATCAAGTTTTATTAGTTTTTTTTATGAGAAGTGGGGTGGAGAAGGATGTTTCCTCTAGAAGAAAGGAGATTTAAGACCTCATCTAATTGTGTCAAACCACTAAGGAGCTAGAACTCCTAGGATATTAGCCCCAATGTCCGGAATTTCAAAGAGGCTGGACCCTATGAAAAAACATCACAAGCACATCTCGATGGAAGTATGAGGTTTTAAAATGACACTTAAGCTTCAATTTCTAGCAATATAATTCAGTAAATGTCCTTAGTTATGACCATCCATTTCAATCTTACTACTTCTTAGGACCTGGAATGGGGGTTGAGGATGACAGGGAGTCTGGAGGTGACTTTTCCCAGTATTCAGCAAATGTATATGAATTAAGAAAAACTTACTAATAATTTTTCCCTATAATTCAGAGGTAACCTCAATCTTTTCTCATTTACCCTTCTTTCCCTTTCCGTCATTCTAATTCCTCCCCCATCAATCCCCAATCTGATTTTCTCCCAGGTCCAACCAGTTTCAGATTGCTTCATTTCTCAGCACTCTTCTTCCTCCTGAAATCCCAATGAAATCATAGCCAGTCCCTCTCCCTCTGTTCTCCCATTTCCCCAAATGCTAAGATCTCATATAGGTTCATTAAAGTCCCTACTTGTATAATAGGTACAAATACACTTAGGATATCTGTTCCTATCTTTAAAAACCAATCAGGTAGTGTATGTCTTTAGTTTTTGGATTTTGTTTTTGGCTATTTTTTACCTTTTCTATTGGGTTGACAGACTGAGTTAGCCACAAGAATAACTACAGACGTAATAGACTTCATGTTAAAGATCTATTGCTAAAAAACGGCACAGGCAACAATTTAGTAAATTGAATAACATTTTCTATTAATACTTATTGTGAAGCTTTTGGCCTGATTAGAATGACTCTTAATTTGACAATAATTTGCTAGTGAAATATTAGCAGTGACATTCAATTCACTGAATCATGCAATCTTGGTGATATAAGGAATTTTATGTCATTAAATTCAATGCCCCTCGTTTCACCACTGAGGAAAAATAAGAGTCAGAGTTGAAAATGACTGTCGAAGTTTACTTAACCAGATCTGACATTTCCCAATGGCTGGCCCTGTCCTCTTTCCAGTGGCCTAGCTCTTGCTCAGGCATGTGGAAATCAAAGTAGTTTACCTCACCAGAGGAATACTTAACATTCTAAAACATTTAATTCATTTCATTACAATCGGTTTTAATCATTTTTCTTCCAGGACATGTACATTTCATGACCATCTTTTTATGTATTGTGAGTGGAAGTCATGACTTATTTTAGAAAAGTAGTGCTGGGCACTTGCAAGACATTAACAGTGTGTTGCTTCTTCCAGAATGTAAGCTAGAAACTAAGTTGACCTAGCAGTACTTCTCTGGTTTCAGCAAATAAACTTCTCTTCTGTGCCTACTTGAATTACAAACAACTCCTTGAAGCATCTGTTTTCACTAAATTTGACAGCCAAAAAGGAAAGTTCACAATTTCAGCAGCTGTTATTTGTTTGTCTTTTTTTTTTCTTTACCGAGATGAGCAGCAAGACCACAGTGTCTAGAGATTTGTTTGATTACTCAGCAGGACAGTAGAAGCGAAAGCAGAAAGATGATAGAAAACATGAGAAGAGAGGGGAAAACATGACATGAACAAGCGTCAAAAAAGGCATGGTTTGATAAGCAGGATCCTCAAATAAAGTCTGCTCTGACAGCATGGTGACCAGAGAGAAGGTTACAGATGCAAAATAGCTAAAGTCAAGGACTGACTCAAGGACACACATTAATGTATACAGTATGTAAATTGAGTCATTTGTTTACACTAAGCCTCATTCTTTCCAAAGTGAATTTTTCATGTTTGGACATTAGGTGACAAATATTATTCCATAACTCATAATGCCCTCTTTATTTTTAGCAATTATTACTAAATCACTAAGTAGAAAACTGTTTGTTTTCTAACTTCTAGACAGAATATGTGCTGTCTGGTTTAACAAGTGACTGAAGAGAAAAGTTTGGAAACCAAGATATGAAGAACCAATCCAGAGGCAGAGAATAAAAGTGTGAGTCAAACTGAACAGAAGACTCAGGAAAGATGCCGAGAAAACAGGGTACCAAAGTCAGCATCAAGAGAATGAGTCTACTAGAAAAAAACAGAACCCCAAACTACTCAGCTTTACCAGAGGAAAATATATGCAAAACACTCAGAAATGTGAGGAGCTAATGGCCTATTCCTCAGGCATCAAGAACCTGAGTGTGGAATCACAAAATTTATTTCTGTGCAGTAACCCATCACATTAGACAGGGACAAGGAGGATATCTCTGTCTGGGTTATAAAGGAAATTTGAAGAGCACAGGACAGAAAAAAGGAGGTCCAACAATTAAAGTGGAAGAGTTATGAGAAAAAAATTCTCTTCTGAAGATGTAACAGAGAATGTTGAGATATGTTTCATAAGCAACAATATTATTAAAAATTATGGTTAATATAAAGAACCCTATTTCCAAACAACTATAAACAAAACAACTGATGGTTGTTTGCCAACTACAGAAGTAGAAAATGCTGAACCAGAGCTCAAAGAGAATGAAAATTATCTTTTTCTCATCATCTAACATTGTGAAGATATAAAAATAAAACATATTCTGCATGATCCTTGTAAGTGGAAATTTAATTTTAGCTAATTGGAATTTTTTTCAATTATCTTTTTATTCAACATTTAAAACAAAGTATTTTCTTTTAAAAGAAAAAATCATTTTCAACGTGGGTCACAATGACCTTAAATTATTTGTTCGTTGGAGAACAAAAGAGTGCTTAATGCCATGTATGGAAATTTGTAGAAATTTGCTGATAATTTAGAGTTAGAAAGACTTGATAACCAAGTTCTAAAAACTGAGAGTGATTTTAAAACTGAGTTTTTGCTAGCAAGAAAAGTGCAGTACATATTTAGAGGAGGAAAGAAATATGGCCAACAATTAGACTTTCTTGATTGCTTGACATAATTCAATTTATTGATAAATTAGACTGTTAAGCTGAGAGAAACATTTTTCTTTCCTCCTTAAATTTTGATTATTTTATTTAATTATAAATTTTTATTCAAAGATCATCTGCTTTTATAGACACACAAAATAGAAGTGAATTTTTTAATTAAAAAAAGTAAGAGAACTGTAGTGTTGACAAAATCACTGGGTGAATAGAAAGTCTAAAAGAATTGACATTATGGAGACAGGTATGTTTCAGTTCACAAAGACATGTTTCAAGACAGAATAATGGATGTTAGGTTAGTAATAAAACATATGTCAAAATCCATGTAGGATTACTTGGTATCTAGGAGATACTTCAAGTCAAACTCTGGGGAAGGAATGCTCCACATAGTGGCAGATATAAAAGACTTTTTAAACATTAATTTTACAAATGTTCAACTTTTGGAGTGTCTTACAGGAGAGAGAAATTCAAGGAACTTAAAATTATTTCTTTTTTTAATTAAAGATTTTATTTGTTTGAGAGAGAGAGAAGGAGAGATAGCATGAGCAGGGGGAGTGTCAAAGGGAGAGGGAGAAGCAGACTCCCCACTGAGCAGGGAGCCTGACCCTGGGCTCCATCCCAGGACCCCAGGGATCATGACCCGAGCTGAAGGCAAGTGCTCAACCCACTGACCACCCAGGCGCTCCTTACAATCATTTCAAAATAACTTTGCATGCTGTACTATTTATAAACTTACAAATTTTGTATTTTCATTTTAGAAGAGTTAACATTTTACATGTTTTTCTACCTATAGTATATATATCCAATATATATGTTGGATATATATGCTATGTATTTTTATATATTATATATTATATTATATTTATATAATATATATTTATATATTTTATATAGGTATTTATATATATCCAACATATTTTATGTATATTGGATATGCCAAACAATTTGAATGGTTATTTCTTCTGATAGTGAGATTATAGGTGATTTTTTTCCTTTGTATTACTCTTTATTTTTTTTCCCTATACTGTCTTTGCTTTTTTTTGTTGTTGTTGTTAAAAGTATAACATTACGTTTTTTAAACTGGTCACCTATTTGGTCTATCTAGACCTGAAAAACTAGAGTCACTATTGGAACACGTTATCTCAAAAGTCACTGGTTAATCTTTAGCATGGTTTAGTTATTTTCGTTTAGTTTATGCCAAATAATAAGTAATCTTGAAAGATTGGTGGCTTAATACAGAAAATGTTTATTTCTTGCTCCTAAAAAGACTATTCTTCCAAGGGAGAGGCATTATCCACTATCATCCCTAAAGTGATAGCACACAGAAGAGACTCAATAAATCCTTATTGAATAAATAAAACATACACATGTATGCATACACACTTCTTTCCCCAACACACACACAGATGACCTTCATCCTAAGTGATTGCCTGAGCATCCTAAGATGACTAGATTTTATCTTCATATAAACCTGCTGCTCCATTCTCTGTAAGTTGGAAGAACAATGGAGAATTGCATACTGGTTCCATAAATCTTCCACGTACAAATAGTACATATGACTTGTGTATCATCGCTCAAAATTAGTTGCAAAGCAAACACAAAGAGCATGTGCCCAGGAGAAGAAGAAAACCAGAATTCTTGAGGGGACATTAGTAATTTTTACCACAATCAAAATATATAAATATATACCGCATAATATATAAATACATACCACCAAAATATATAAATATTTACCACAATCAAAATATACAAATTAAAAAAGAATAATTTTGATGAGCATCAATATTGAAATTTAGTGGTTCAATAAGAAATGCCATTTAAAAATTAATTGAGCCAGTCATGGGGATGGGGTAACATATTACCAATCAATAATTGTATAAATAGAGGTAATTCATTCATCAAAAGAAGGTCAATGCTATATTGAAGAATTACAAATTAAAATAAATTATATTAATATTCATTTTTTAAATTAGAGACATCAGAAGAGAAATGGTTCCTTCAAAACTTTTTGAGATTACCTCAAGTTCACATACATATAATATGGGAAAAGACATCTCAGTTTTACCTGTACATTTACATACATGTGCTCCTTTTATAGATATTACTTGTGACTGGCCCTGAGGAGGATATGCCCACAGGAATGGAAAAGATTGTGTGATGCTACAGTGGGCGTTCTTTTAGTTTATAATAGTTTATATACATAATAGCTTAGTTTTAGTTTATAATAGTCCCCTATAGTAGAAGTTACAGAAGATTGTTATAAAAGAGGTATATATCAAGTATCCTGACAGACCTCATTAAGCTTTTGCCTCTGGGGAAAAATCTGCTAAATTTATATAAGTGTTGCTTTGCCAGTAAATATATGACTAGATTCTTTCCAAAATCACAATGGAAGTTTGAGATTTGTGAAATATTGGAAATTATTATAAACTTGAAAAAGTGACAAGTTTTCCCTACATTGCAACTTGTTTTAAATGTGATCCTACTCTAGGTACCCTAAGTGTTATATAATTAGTAATTACTAAAGCTATATTTATTTTATATGATAATGGTAGTCCACGTAGAATTCTTATTATATATGCTTCTCTTATAGATTTAAATTGTAAGGAAAATTTATTACTGGTTTCATATTTTATTTTTGAGTACTCACTGTATTTTTCATAAATCTTAGAGCCAAAAATATTGGTGATAGAAGAATCCTTTTTTTACATGTTGAAAAATAGAAGCTAATCTGAAGATAACACCAACACAATTGAAGGGATCCCTTCAGATCATAGGATATAATAGGATATAAAAGAATCATAGGATATAATAAAATCAATACCTAAAATATTTATTCTATCTGAATAGTACAAAGGTCTATATAATATACTCTTACTTTTTAACTGAGTATTAACTGGTGATTTGGGGTTTGAAATACAGATTTTTGCCATCTACTCAAAGTCTGGGATTTTAAAATATCCAAGTAGGAAAAGGGAATTAATGTATATATTAACTTCAAGTTAATAATTAAGTATTTGGAAGATGAATTATGTGCAGTTTAGAACGTATAACCTAATGTGCTGCTGCTTTTTGTTTTTTAATCTCTGAGTCTATTTTGTTGTTTATTAAAATAGCCACACAGATATTTTAAGTTTGGTGTTTTTATGAAATATCTTTAGATTCCTTTTATTACTTACCTTTATCTATCTTTATGTTTATCTTTATGTTTAAAGTATAGTTCTTGGAACTAGCATATATTTGAATTTTGTTTTTTATTGGTTTGTCTTTTAAGTAGTGGTTTAGACCATTTACATTTATGTAACTATTGATATACTGGGATGCTCTCTATTTGTCCAACCTATCATTTATTCTGGTGTCTATCTTTTTCTGCCCACTTTTTTTTTAAATTAAAACTAAGGATTTATTTTATCACATTTATCACTTTTTTAGGTATGCCTCTTTCTGTTGGTTTTTCCAGAGAGTACAAAATACATTTTAACTTATAACAGTCTAGCTTCAAAAATTGTCAATTACCTTATAAAGTGTGATAGAATGATAAAAAAAAATCTATCCCTAATTGTCATATATTAAGTTTCTACATATTCGATAAACCCATAATATATTATTATTTTTATTACTTTTAATAGTCAATAATCTTTAAAAGACTTTAAATAAAATAATATCTAACAAACATCTTATAAATATATACAAAAGATGTGAATTTTGTGATAGGCAAGATAATAGTCCCAAAAGATGCCACACACTAATCCACAGAGCATAGGAATATGTTAGGTTACCTGCATAAGGGGAATTAAGGTAGCCAACATTTGACTTTAAAGTAGGGAGATTATCTTGGATTATCTTAATGGCCCAATATAATCAGCAGTGTCCTACAAAGTGGAAGAGGGAAGCACAAGAGGAGGTAAGCAGCATTATGTGAGAAAGACCACCTAATGTTGCTGGCTTTGAAGATGTGGGGGGAGAGGGAGGTAAGGCCATGAACCAGAGAATGTAGGCAGGCTTTGGAAGCTGGAAAGGAAAGGAAATGGTTCTCCCCTGGAGCCTTCAGAAATGAGCACAGCCCTGCCAACACCTTGATTTTAGCCCAGTAGGACCAATGTTGTCCTTACAATCAAGAGAAATGTGACACAATAAATTTATGCTGTTTTAAGCCACTGAGTTTAATGGTAATTTGTTACAGCAGCAACAGAAAATTAATATACAAATACATAATGAATTTGTAAAGTCTTTTATATTCACCAAACTACTGTTGCTGGTCTTGTCATTTTTTTCATACAGACCTGCATATCTATCAGGGATCATTTTGCTTCAGTCTAAGGAACTTCTTTAGGTACCCCAAGATCGTGAGATCACAACCTAAGCAGAAATCAGAGTCTGACACCTAACTGACTAAGCCACCCAGGCTCCCCTTATGTGGGTCTTTGTAAAAGATTTCTTCTTGCTACTGAAAATTCTCAGCTACTCACAGATATTGTCCATTTTTTTCACTAGATAGCATCATAGTTATTTTCTAAGTCCCTTTCTGGCTATTTACACAAATGGCCCATCTCCGAGTGTTCTTTTGACAGTTTTCTTTCTCGAGTCACATTTTTTTTAAGTGTCCCGTAATATTTGTGTTATGAATAGTTGATGTAAAAGGAAAAAAGGGATCACAATAAATTATATTTCACCTAGAAAAGGGTGCACCTTTCTGTCAGGACTCTAGTGTGAGGAACAGACTCTTACTTTGTAATTGTCTGAATCTGGGCTTTGTTATTAATTTAGCTAGAACCATTCACCACTACATTTACAGGTAATTTTAGCACTGGATGGGGCTCTCCCTTCAGATTTGAGTCTGGGAAGACTCCAAAGATCTTTTTATACTTTATAGACCATCTATCTACCAGCTTTCAGGACTGTGGGAGTCCCCACTCTGCTTTAGAGTCAGGTTGCCAGTTTTTGTGTCTTGTGAGGGATTATCTTGCTCTCTGGACCCACTGTGGCTGTCTGTCCCTCAGAAGATCTCCCCTCTGCTGCCCCTTCCCCAGACTCAAAGTGGGCGGGGACTGAAGCAGAATGGTCAGTAGAGGCCTCAAATGGCTCAGAAAGATATTTTTAGGTCCCTTGCTCTTGCACACAGATCCCTTCTAACTCTGTGCACTTCTGTCTCAGTGGATTTAATCTAAGCAATCTCCTCTAGTTCTCAATGAGAGACGAGAAGATTTCAAATAGTTTAATTAGATTCTTTTGCCATGCCCTTAGTCCATAGCCATCCCTGCACATCTGTGCCTCAGCTGGGATGTCTCTCAGCTCTCTCATTCTGCTCTCAAGCTTCTGCATGAATACTTGGTAATAGCATGGGAAAGAGTTGGAAGGGGGTGTAGACATTCTTTGTTGATGAGAATTCTTGGAATTTTCAAACATCACACTTGGCCTTTAAAACTTTTAATTTCTTCTTCCCCTCATCTATGACAGGTTTCTCTTCCTCTCACTGCTTCACCACAGATGAAGGAGATTAAGACCTTTTATTTCTCCTAACAGGGGATTATAGCTTTCTGGATTTTAGTTCATTCAGGTTTCTTTTTCCTCAATCCCCTGATGAATTTTAACAAAATTATAAGTTTCCAGTTATCTGACTTGTCATTGTAAGGTTGGGAATAACACTCTTCACAACTTTCTATCTCCCAAGCTGAAACTGAAATCTAATCTGCTTCCTCAAAAGTTGTGTTTACCTTATCTTTATTTTCTCTTTCATTGTGTGAATTGATTGAGTTGTGAAGCTAATTTCACAATGAGGTAACTGCATTTTTTTGCTATTCTAGCTATTATTTTTCTATTTAAAAACATGCAGATAAAGTTCCTACATGTTATGTATCTAGAAATGGATGCATGTTTCCACTTAATATTCTAAATAGTAATGAACATATAAAGCACCCTGGGTCAATACCATATGGTATTGGCAAAAGCCAATAAATGAAGGAACTTGATGATTAAACTTAGAAGGCTAAATTACACTGAATTTCTATCTAAATTTCCTTTGTTTTGGTAGAAAAACCACCTTATTTTGGTAAGGAAAAACTTAACTTATTCAATTATCGACTTATAATGATTTCCTTCTCACCTGCTCTTCACGTATCTATTGTTTTAACACAATTCTCAATTACAAAATTACATGCATTTTTCTTTTCTAGAGCATTTACTATCTTGTTGTAAGTCAAAATTACTATTTGATCTGACACAGACAAACCCTTATAGCTTCCATCCTTCATCTAATATTCTCTAAAGCAGACATGCTGTCTTTACCCCTCAGGAGATTTTTCTATTTCTTTTGCTTTCTGGTAAGTGAACCAAACAATCAATTCTTTCCTTAGTTTACACTATTTTTTGTTTATTTGAGATCATCCATATTTGTCCTGGCATTTCCCAATGTTCTGTCATCTCTCTAGCTAATAGTCTGTCAAGAGCTACATTTTTTTCCAGTTGTTGCAGTTACTCTTTTGTGAGAAGAGCTTCAAAGGATAACTGATTTTATTTCATAGTATCACAAGAGGGAAGAGAGGGATGTCTCCGGATATTTCGATGGCTTGGAAGTAAAAATTATTTATTTTATTAATTAATTAAAAAAAAACTGATGGTATTGAGCCATGAATCAAATTATAATTCATATTTCAAAACTATTTCACCTTTATTCTGGTACATATAACTTCTTATGTGAAAAGAATAGCCTGAAGACTGCTGTCAAAGAAATATTTGCCTCTGAATTCTATAGCTTTCTTATGAAAAGAAAGAAAATATTAGAGTGAAGAGAATCTCTCTCTCTCTTTCTCCTGAGTTAAAAACAGTCTAAGAACTTCCTTCAAAAAAAAAAAAGAACTTCCTTCAGTATATTGACTATTCTTATTTCAAAAGTTACAAGTCTTGAAAGTTCTACCTAAATTTAAACCTAGATATTTTTTTATAATAATCTAATGGTACCCAACTTTCTTTCCAGAGGCTTGGGAGTCATGTTGTTTTGGGAAGATATACCTAAACATCAAGCTTTTCAAAATCACAACCATTGGCTCATAAATGATTTCACTAAATGAATAACCCTGAAATTCTCGTAAACATAAACATTTATACCTATACACTTTACACTCTATTCTGAACATTTCAAATTCCCAGGTTTGTAAACCTTGAGGTTTTATTCCAAAAGAATCATAAAGTTGTATATGGTAGAGGGAGAGAAAAGGTATAGGTCATTTCATCAGGATAGTTGATAATATTCTTTTCATGACTTTGTTTTAGAAAAAGTGTCCATTGCATATTGAATGATTTAAAAATGCAGGACTAAGAGAGGGGTGCCTGGGTGGCTCAGTCATTAAGCATCTGCCTTCGGCTCAGGTCATGATCCCAGGGTCCCGCATTGGGCTCCCTGCTCAGCAGGAAGCCTGCTTCTCCCTCTCTCCTTGCCCCTAGTGTTCCCTCTCTCACTGTGTCTCTCTGTCAAATAAATAAAATCTTTAAAAAATAAAAATAAATTAAAAAAATAAAAATGCAGGACTAAGAGAAAAAAAGAAAGCTAAGACTGCCTGAAAATCCACAGAAGGAGCTCATAGCAAGAGAACATAATGATGCCTCTGATGATTTAGATGTACTCCAGAGCAAGAAGGAATTGTTAATATCATCATTTGAGTTTCTTCAGACATCTGCATATGCAATATAGTTTAGCAGTAGAGAGTATCCAAGCTTTGGTGTATTTGGTTAACCTTTACAAATATTTGTGTTAACTTGCTTCTTCTTTTATGCACAGTTTATTTTATTTTATTTTTAAATTTCTTTTTATTTCTTTATATTTTGTAGTTTATTTTAAATGAATACCTTGTGTTTGGTAAATGCCTACAAGTGGATGATAGTGTTCAAAGTATTTCAAAATACGAACTCGCATGTTTTTACTCTGTCTTTATTTTGACATCTTCCTTCCGCAGGAGAGATCCATGGCAGGTTCTCAGGAATATATGAAGCAATGCCAATAGCAGTGATCAAAACCCTGAAATTCTTAATATCTTTTCACCTGAACATGCCATCCCCCAAATCTGAGCTCTTACAATTTCTTTAGTTAGTTGAGAAGATAGAAGTGAAATAGGGTGTGTTGAGGAAGTTTAGCATGAAAAATATCATGCTGAGAGAAAGATTCTTCATGAAGTCAAAAAAGAGATTTATTGTGGCTATGCAGAATAGAGGTCTTGAACACCTGTGGCAATTTAAGATAGCTTTAGTGCAGTTCTCTAAGAACAAAGAAATGGGATGGATGCACAATTGTTGTTCTAAGAAAACTGGATCATAGGTCTTTTTGCACAAATGATTATAAAGCCACTAAGGCCCTGAATACTTCTGATGCAGGGACAGTGGATGTTTTGTAGTAATATATGTTAATAGCTTGTTAATGTTAGCATTCAAGAGCCCCACCCAAACCCCTGGTCTATGTCTACCCTCTGCCTTATTATTGTTTAGGATTTTAAATCTCTGGCATGACCTAAGAAAAGAGAACAATCAAAATCAAGAATGACTTAGGTTGTAGTCCTATGGACTCAGTGGTGAGATCTTCAACTGGATTATTAAAAAGAAATAACTATTTCTCATATACTTGATTTTGTCAAATGAGATTTAAAAGTGCTATGTATAATTAGGTGCACAATATGTCAATGAGATGGTAGAAGTATTAATTTCCAATGTAAGTGCTTCTGTTGTTTGAATGAAATACCTCTTTAATGTTCTCTAGTCAACTAAGTGTTCGTTACATTCAGATGCTAACTTGGCTTCAGCAGTGTGTCAACTTCCCTTTCAAAAATCCAATCTCCTCAAACTGAAAAGAACTTTAATAGATACTTTAAAACTCAGTCATGCTTCAGAGTACCCTGTTGTCAATGTACAACACTAACTGCATGAGGTTCACATGAATGATACACCAAAGCTATCTATTAATTATATGATCAATCTAGGAAATAGTCATATATGGTACTTTAAATTTGATTAGGCTTTCCCTATCCGTATTATGATTTTAAGAAGGTAAAAAAATTGGAGAATGGGGGGAAGGTCCAAATTCAAAGAAGTATCTGTCTGGAGGACAATGCTAAGAGAATAAAGAATTTATTAAATTTAACATTGTCATTCTGCTAATTGATTTCCCAAAGTTCCTTTCATATCCTGAAAAGGGAAAAATTGGATTCTATTGTCATCTGTTAACTGCTGGTTTTGATATTTGATCTTTCCCTTATATAGTGTTCATTCTAATAATTATCTCATTATATGTTATCTTTTCAAATTTTGTGACTTAGCAAAGTCACAAAATGTATATATCTATTTCCTTTATTTTGATATGAGATAAATATATAAATATAAATAAACAACATAAATAAATAAATATACAAATATAAATATATGTATTTCTTAATTCCTTTGGTACAACATGACCACAAATATTATCTTTAGGTATCAGAATGTTTAAAAGCCCAACTTTATGTTTTAATATAGTGATTATATCTTAAATGAGTTACCTTAGACTTTGAAATCTGAAGTTTTGAATCTGAGACTTATCTCTGTGTGATTATTTAATATAGGTATAGCATTTAGAGAAGTAACATTAAGACCTGTTAAATGTTATCTATTATCATTTTATTATTTTTTAACTTTTTATATTTAAATAAGTTTAGACTCAGAAAAGTTGCAGAATATTTCAGGATGGTTCACATATCCTTCACCAAACTTTCCCTAACATTAGCATCTTACACAAGTGTGATAGACATATGAAACCAAGAATGATTATTATTATTAATGGAAAGACAATGACATTTCATGCTGAAGCACAAGCCACCTTATCCCTGTTTGTTTACTATGTAACTTTATAAATATATGTCTATTGTATGTCTAACTTCTCATCTTCAAAATAAAAACCGAAGTACCACTACTTTGTTTTCTTGGCCTTAAAATTGATAAGCACTACAATGCAATTAACTCTTCAGAGAGACATCAAAGTGAATGACCTTATTTTCTAAAAATTAGGCAAAGGAAATAGGAAGGAGTGAAGTCTGAGTATAATTTAATAGTTGTTTGGCTATTTCTTCAACTACTTTAGGCTATTTTAGATAACTGTGGAGTGATTATATTTCCTCACATAGTAACTGAGTACCAGTTTTAAGGCAGAATGGGGATACAAAAAAGATTAAGATTTACTCTTCTCCATCAATGAGAGTATGCCTAGTGGGTTGCCAAATGAGTTCTGAAGATTGATTTGTGTGTAGAAAGATGATGAGTAGAGAAGGAAGGTACACCAGGTGCTTTTTGCAGATGTGGAACAGTCTAAAAAAGATTAAATGCTTTTCCAATGTTCACACTTTGAATGTTAAGTCTCATCTCTCCAGCAAGCATCTCACTTGGATATCTGTTAATCTAGGTTTCTAAGAAAGTTACTTTATATAAGTCTAAAAGCTTTGGGGCTATGTTTTATATCAACAACCCTTTTAGAGAGACATTATTGAGAAGTGTAATGCAAAGCTTAATTAAACTGGATTAAGGTAATAAAGATTATAACAACTGAAGAGTATACTAAAATTTACTAAACTAGCACTGTGTACAAGATTATAGAGGAAATTTCATTAAAAGTAAATAGCAAAATTTGTTGTAAAAAATGGTGGATGACCAACCAGAGTTATAGCATTCTATGCCTGGATACATCAAATTCATACTTAGATCTGAAAGCGTTTAAATCACATTCTTATCTATCTTGTATGTATGTTTGTATATATGTGTCTGTTTGCCTGTCTCTCATCTATCTAATTGGGACAGTTGATACAAGTAAGAAGCAAAGTATGAGGGGAATTCATATATCATTTCCTTGTAGGTTTTCTTTCCCATTGTTTAAACAATACTATTGAAGGTAATGCATTTCATATTAATCAGCTCAGGTGCCATAATAAAATACCATAGATTGGATAGCTTAAATGACAGAAACTTATTTTTTCACAGTTTTGGAGAGTGGAAGTTCAAAAATTAGTTTGATAGCATGTTTGGTTTATAGTGAGAGCTTTCTTTCTGGCTGATATAGGTAGGCTTTCTCCTTGTGTATTCACATGGCAAAGAAGGAGAGAAAGAACAAGATCTCTGGTGTTTCTTCTTATAAGGCATCAATTCCGTCATTATGGCCCATCATCATGACTTCATCTAAACCTAATTATCTTTCAAAGGTTCCATCTCCAAGTGTTATTACACTGGAGGTTAGTGCTTCAACAAATACATTTTGGAGGGACACAATTTATTCTATAGGACTTTTCTACCTGGGACAGAATATAAATTGTAAAATAAAAACACATAAAGGTATATGGTCTGAATTTACACTGATATCTGTGTAAATACAGATGAGTGTAATTAGAGTGAGGTAAGAAGTGTGGTGAATTGTTATTAATAGCAGGCTATCAACTTCAAAAACATATGTCTTAAAGACACCATATTAGAGCAAGATTTGTAAAGACTGCAATGTTTTAAAGACTACTGCACATCAGAGAAAAAGAAATGAGGCATACTGAAGAAAGACTTATCCTTGAGTGTGATCCATTGCTGATAGAACACATCATTTAAAAAATCTTAAGAGACAGAAAAGTGTAATTTCAATTTTTAACTAGCATCAAAAGGAAAAAAAAGAAATCAATATCAGAATATTAGGAATTTAGGACATAAAACATTGATGACATATTAACATTGATTTAAGAAAATAGCACATTGATCATCTGTTTCCAAAAAAATAAATATGAAGCTAAATTACCCCTGAAAGATGCATACAAATGGAACTCCAACAACTAAAATAAAACAAAACAATCACAGAAACAACACAATAAGCCAAAGACAATCCGAAATTGATAATAGTTTTTTATAGTTTTTTTATAGACATGTTATCAATTAGTGAAAGTCAATTAGTAATTTTTTTCGAGGTGTTATAATAACTTCTAAACTCATTCCTCACTTCTAAAAGTTGTCAAATGCAAAGGCAATAGTTGTTAAGTTGAATAAAATGGCCCACACTCAGCTGAAGAACTCTGTCTGTTGCAAGTAATCTTAGACACTTTGTTATGAATAAGAGGTGAAAGCCAACATTATAGAATTCTCATTTTTTGCTTGCTTTCTTCATTACGATTAATTATCTAGAGGCACAATCAACTTAGCAGGCTTCCTTTAGAAATCCCTCTCTATGGCACTGCACCACAAAGCAGACAGTTTAACTAGATGGTTTTATTAGAATGCAATTAACACTTGGTGCCCAAAAAAGCATCCACTCCATCTTTTTATTTAGCCCAAGTGAAGAAGCACCACATAAGGCTTCCACAGCAAGGTTCTAATAGTCGAAGAGTGTTGACAGCCCAAGTCCTTTGATGACAAGAAATCGTAGTATAAACAGACATATTTAAAAATCCTCTGAATAAAAATGCATTTGATGATAAAAAGATCTAAAACCTATCCATTTCAAAAACAGTTAAAAAAAAGCTATGAACATTCTACCCAAAGTTTTAGGGGTGAATAAAAGGACAATGTTCTTCTTTATAAGTTCCTAGAAAAATATTGCTCCAAATAGATCATTGAGAATCACATTTTAGATCTAGACGACAGTTTGTTTGTGAGCTACTTCAATTTTTGCTTTGAGGTTTGAGTTTAACCCACTGAATCATGCAGACTTTGATAGAACTAGAGATTTAAAATTAAATTGGTGAGAATTAACAGAGTATATACCTAGGTAATTCTGTTAATACACACATAACACATAATTAATATGTCCTCAATCAGCTTATTTTTAAAGTTTTCTTTAGTAAAACATGTTCTATATTTATTAAAAACATATCATTTTATTCATTCTCCATGGAGTAGCTAGAGGAAATGAGAATGAATTCAATGGGTATCATTGATAAATATGGGGAGAAACCACAGAAATATAGTAGACTAAACAATGTTCACAATCCATTGATTTATGTAGAAAATTCTAACTCCCAGTTACATTATCTATCTATAGACACACTATAAAGAGAGCTCCATCTAAATACTTTTTGAAATGGTTTATTATTAAATATACTATCATTGAGTAAAGCCATTGAATTATTTGGAGTCTACACTTTTATTTTTAACATTGTCCTAATTATTGTCACCCTATCTATTTAATACTTATTTTCCATGCTTCACGTTATACACTTTGTGAATTATTTCACTTAAGCAAACCGACCTATGGATTAAGAAGCACTATTACACTCCATTTTATAGAAAAGTAAACAGGTTTAGAAAGAATATAACTGATTTGACCATAGCACTATGATTCATGCAGATTTCACACACATGCACACATGCACAGAGTGTGTATAATCTGAGACACGAATTGGGAAGAGTAAAGTAACTGGCATTCAGTGACATTATGTAGCAGGTTATTCATCTATTATCCTCCCACATCTCCCCTTTTAGTATTTCTTAGCTCTTCCTTCTTCATCTTATTCTCCAAACAAACAAATAATCTCTCATAAATTGTTAACTGAGAAAGCTTACTGACAGTGGTGTCCTATAAAAGCCAATATGCTCATAAATTTTTTCCTAACAATAATGAGCCAAAAGCAGAAATACTTATCCCATAAACATGAACCAGTGAATATTGAAACATCAATTTTTCAATCACTCATCCAGTCAAAAAATATTAATTTGAGCTAAGAATAATGGTAGACCCAAGAAATGATGCAGAAAACAAAGCAAACCTGTTCCTTACAGTCACAGAGCTCACTACTTTTATAAAAATGCACCATTTTTATAAAATGAATTTTTATGTTTCAAAATAATTTTAAAAAATCATTGATACACATTGGTGTATTGGAATGCTCACCAGTAAATACAGATATAGTATAACAAAAGAGAAGTAAAAGATGCTCTGGGAGGCAAAACAGAAGCATCTAAGTTTCTCTGGCAAGACAGGGAGCACTTCCCTGAAGAATATGGGATTGAAGTTGAAAACTTAAGAATAAAAAAGAGCTTTGAAAGAGAAACATTGAGGTAAGAATGATACAGGCAGAAAAACACAGCTTGTGCAGTCCATGGAAGAGGTACAGAAAGAATATAGGGCAGCTGAAACCTAGACAGATAGAGAATGGGAAGCCATATTGCTTTAGAGGAAAGCAGGAATTAGGTAATGTCATTCCTTTTAAACTATGGTAAGTATTTTGAGAATGGAAGTCCAATGAAAGCTTTTAAGTGTTGATGAGCATGACTCATTTATACCCCAGTTGCTGAATAGAGATTAGAAATGAACAAGAATGGAAAGGTTATTAGAAGGTTATTAAACAGTCCAAGAAGGAAAGATGGTGGTTCGAACTACAATCATGCAATGTTAAAGAAAGCAATAGAAGTTAAATGAGATATGGATAGATTATTAAAGATGAAAAGAGGAAGCAATTGAGAGCAACTCATGGGATTCTGACTGGAGTGGTTAAGTGGACCATGGTGGCACTTGTTCTGTGTAGAGATGCTGAAGGAGGAGTAGTTTTGGGAAAGAGATGACAGGTTCACTTTGTGATATGTGTTTGAAATGTCTAAAAGACTAATAAGTGAAGGTACAATGGAAGAAGGTGCCTATAATAGTCTAGAGTTCAACAGATGTGTAATTTCTCTATGGATTTAGAGATCATTAGTATATTGATAAAAACTGAATAACTACAAAATGATGAGTTTCTCTGGGCAGTAAGTGTATAGGAAGAAGAGAAAAATACCTTGTGCATAGAGGAACTGTAAGTGTTGCTTGTAGGAGAGCTTCCTTTAAAGGAGACTAAGAAGAAATAAAAAGGGGTAGGAAAGAAAACGAGGAGTATGGGAAACCTAAAGGCACAGTGTTATGTTACAATAATGTAGTTTTCAATGTGTAATGCTATAGCGAAAGGGCAAATAATGTAAGGATGGATTGACAGCCAATGAAATTAGTAATGTGGTTATTCACTTCTTCCAAAGATAATCTCTCCTCATTTCCTAAGTGTATGACATAGTTTTATCGGGACTAATATGATTCCTTTCAGCTTCAATTTCAATTACTATTTTATCTAAATTTGTTAGAATAACATCCAGCAGTTCTCAGTCATATAGCCATGGCAACAGGCAACTAGTTAAACACTTGAAGCCTACCAGTTCACATGGTACCCTTATATTTGTGAAGCAAGGTAGATGATACTGCTAAACATAAAATATTACTTTATGTGTGCCTGATAAATCTATAACACACCCTTCCATGTGAGTCTCACCCCAGAGTTAGTTAGGCATATTCTATATAGGATCCCCTGGGCTTTAAAATAGTTACATGATGGACATTCTTGCTTTCTAAGGGGAAACCTTTATAGCCCAAATTCATCAGCATTCAAAAATATTCTAATGATAATGTAGACCTGATAGGCAGTTGGCAAGGCATTTTGTTTATTGTTAGCTAGTGCGTACTCGTGTGGTGTGGGTACTTGCTGGAACTGCTCAAATTTCCCCTTCCTAAACATAGCCCTAACTGACCCCGCATGGGAAACAGAAGACTGTTCCGACACTAGCCTTCCCAGAACAAGATGAAATCAGCACTGGGTTAGATCGTCTGAGGGAATGATTCAAGGGCAGATCTCACGGGAGGTCTGACAGGACCAATGCCATCAGTTTCAGATGCTGCCTTTGAAAGTCTGATGAATGTTATAAAGGTGTGTATTTTTGCATATTTGTAGACACACGGCATTATTTATGAGCTGATAAATAACTATTTTTTAGACATTGACTTTATAAAATTGCATGTTATGAAGGAAATTGCTTTTTTTTTTTCTCTTTTAGCAATGTTTCTCAATGCTGGAAGGATTGTATAAAATGTACCACTATCCAGAAGTCATCTCTGGAAAGTGAAGCTCAATATTACTGGAGTAAGGCCCAGGACTCTGTATTTAAATGTTTCACGGCAGATCTCAAATGCATATTTCTGGCTGGGAGTTACTGAAATGCTATCAAAGCACTTGGCTAATATTACTGATGGCTTCTTGGTGGCTGTAACAGTGGCAGAAGTGCTTAGCAAAATAATCTTTTTGAACATTGTAAGATTCTGCAGAGAAATACTTCCAATGCTGAAAATAAAAGTAACTTTTGGCTGTAAAAATGGCTCAATCCCATCCCTTTGAGGCAAGATAATAAATCTCTATGAATTTGTCCCTGAGGAAAAATTTTCATTTTCAGAACATTTTGCCACTTTTATAATGGGGGAAAGAGCAATAAAATGCTTGTGGCAAAACAGCAATTCAGAGCTCCACTTACTGACTTCTTTTGAACCAAAGTTGATGGTGTCAGTGAAAATCGTCCTCCTTTGGTAATCAAAGAATGCCTAATGTTTTCATACTTTTTTTTTTTGTTAAGTACAATGAAGATATTTTCATCAGCTTCAGAAAAGAGAAACATGCAAGTCTTAATAGACCTATGTATTCATCAATCATTTTAATAGGAGAATGACAAAAGTTTATATTTAGTTAGAAAATCCAGGGCATTTTCCCTCATTCCAAAGGATGTTGGGTATGAATCCTTTATCATGTGCAAGCCCAGGTAACAATGATTAGCTTCAATGTAAGAGATAACTTCTACACTATTTATAGATACACTTGTATCTGTGAAAAAGCCTTTTAAACTGCAACTCAGCTTCCTTATTTGGAAATAAGGATTAAAATAAGCTACCTTATTTGGAAATGTCCAGATATGTGGAGATATTTTCAAGTTGTGTAACATTTAGCATGTTGAACACTGGTTCAACAAACTAAAGCCCCCAGGCAAAATATGCTGCTCTCCTATTTTTTATAAATAAAACTTTATTGAATCATAGCCATGCCCATTCATTTACAAATTGTCTATAGCTGCTTTTTCATTACAACAGGGTGTTGCAGGTGTGGCAGAGACTGTATGGGCCACAAAACCTAAAATGCTTACCATATGGTCCTTAATAGAAAAAGTTTACGGACTCCTGTTTTAGACAATTGGTAACACAATATTCAACTGAAAACTGCTTTGACTCCAATGGATTGATTAGCTTACATAATCTGAGATAGGTGGATCCAAAATGAATAATTTTGTGCCAAAATGATATTCAGGACTCAGTTGGTCCATAACATCTCTATACATGGTCACAAGATGATTTTAATTATTTAAGGCAACTTATACAAACCATGTAACATCCCCTAGTTATGAAGAAAAGTATTTTATTTTTGATGTGTGTGAGTGCGTTCTTCCTATCAGTGAGAAAATCCTCTTCCTAGAAGCCTCCAGCAGACTCACTTTGGGTTCCATTGGGCACTATTTAGTGACATAAACATACCTACATAAAACGCAAGTCATATGCCTTTTCTGCTGCCTATAAAGTAAAGCTTCTCTGTAGTTATTTAAACTTCAAATTGTGAACCCAATTCAGCCAAAATATTTTCCTTGGTAATAAAAAAGCAAGCAAAAGAGTCATAGTCATATATTTTTTAAATTTCTCATAAGACAAATGGTCTAAATGTTTACAGCTTCCAGTTTTTTTTCTAAAAATTTTTAAAACACACAACCATGATTTTATTTAAGAATGAATTCAGACAGCCAAGGATACTTTCCTGGTTTCTCCTGGGATCAAGATATATTTTATTTATTTTTCTATTAATATTATATTCACTTAGGGAAGAAAGCAAATTAGGATTATGAATAAATGAGTTTAAGCTCATAAGGGTTTTCTCTTTAAGACTAACATAATTCTGTAGGTTAATTTTTGTGAATTATGTGTGTTATTATTAAGATTCTGCCCAAAGTCATCAGTAGAAAGTGCATTGCAACCAAAAATAACGATTTATATATGGCTGATACCTGGTTCTATTAGATTATTCCCAATACTTTATCTAAAAATGAAGAAACATTCACAAACATATGAACATTTTCATCAGGACTATAATTTAAATTATGTTTAAATCTAGTAATCGATGTCTACATACAATTTTATAAAGTAAATTAAATAGAAATACCAAATAATTGGACCTTCTTCCCTGGTGTACATAATGTTTCCTCTGGCTCTAGTCAACTTAGAATCTAAGGAATAGAACATAATGTTTTCATGATTTGTTACACATAATTTCTATATATGTGTGTGTATATACATATATAAAATTTTATATTTATATAATATGGTTTACATATACAGAAAGAAGAAGAAAGAGAAAGAGAGAGAAAGAGAGAACGAGAGAAAAGGAGAAAGAAGGAGAAAGTTTTGTTTTCTTTTTCTAATTTTTGGTTTGTTGAATGACTTTTGAATAATGGATTCAACCTTAAGAGTCAAGGAAGGACTATTAAATTAAATAATAAAATGTACATACACACATTTATTAAGAGAGACAATTGCATACTGATTAAGAGTAAGGACTTTGAACTTTGAGGATACATTTCGCATCTATTTATTAGCTGTGTGGTTCTCGTAACTTCAATTCCCTTATCTGTAATATTAGGTAATAAGAAGAGCTATCACATAGAATTGTAAGAATTCAAAGAGGAGATGAATTTAAAGTACTTAGAAAGATACCTAACAGAAAATAATTGGTCAATAAAAATAAGTTAATACCATTCTTATTAATATTATTATCACCAGTATTATAATTCCATGTTGGAGAAGCAAAGAAAAAAACAAGCATTGGCTAGACTTCAAGGTGCTGGAGACAATAAAATGTTTGTTTAAAATGCCTAAAAGCAGCGGGGCACCTGGGTGGCTCAGTGGGTTAAAGCCGCTGCGTTCGGCTCAGGTCATGATCTCAGGGTCCTGGGATCGACCCCCATATCGGGCTCTCTGCTCAGCAGGGAGCCTGCTTCCCCCTCTCTCTCTGCCTGCCTTTCTGCCTACTTGTGATTTCTCTCTCTCTGTCAAATAAATAAATAAAAATCTTAAAAAAAAAATAAAATGCCTAAAAACATAAAAATGGATAAAATCATTAAAAATATATAAAAAATGAGGAAAAAAGTAAAAATCGCATTTCATTTTATTAGATATTATATATAAAGATACATGTATATACAAATGCATGATAATGTATCATATCATATGATATCAGTACATTATTATACCAGTACATATGTATGTACTATACGCATTATATGTGTGTGTGTGTGTGTATGCATCAGTACGTTATTATATTGGTGTATATATATAGTAAAACCATAAAGATGAATTTACTAGCTAAATAGATACAGCTGTGTACAGAATTACCATGAATAAAAGAATAATGACAAATAAGAAAGTGAGGTTAAGAGACCTGAGCAGTAAAGGAATAAATTGTTAATAAATCAAGTAAGATTTCCATAATAAGAAAATTGGGAGAATAGGGATAATGAAATGAAGAGAAATAATTAGACATAAAGACTGAGATGATGAATGAATGAGTGAAATGATGAAATAAAGTAAATCGTCATAGTCAGTAGCTATACAAAGTAGAATATAAGAGAAAAGGTAATGCATACATTGGAACAATTTAAATGGCATAGCTAGTATCAATATGGATACATGTCAAAAGCATGCTTTTGAGTTTAAAATGGGTCAAAAGATACAGCTAGTGTTGATTCCATTCATATAAATTTAAAGCTGTATGAAACATCGTTTATGAGTACAAACAAAAAGCAAGAGAAAAAAAACCCTTACTTAATTTTCATTTAGGAATATAAATGTGAAGTTTAGGAACATGAATGTGAGGTAAAAGCCATATTTGGAAATAATATACACTGGATTTAGTAGGGCTGATGAGGGATATGATATTTAAGCTGTATCTCAAATATTGTATGCCTTTGAAAAAATAACTTAAAAAAGAACTGAAACCAATAGAATAAAATATTAACATAACTATTGGTAGTGGTTGGTGCATAAGAGTGTGCATTTTAAATATTTCTGTGCATTTAAATATTTCCAAAAAATTTAATTTTTCAGCCTTAATGAGATTTAGGAATTTACAAAAGACAGTTCTTAAGAAAAAATCTGTACCAGAATTCTTCATTAATTAGGGGGTTAACATAAACCTCTGGGAATAGAAATAATCTTTTTCCCCAAAGACTCAAATAATTTGACCTACAAGGAATGTACCTTATCGCTCAGAAAATTAGGGAGCTATGTCAGTTTTGCCAGGAAATGAAACCGTGGTTCCAGAAAGTCTAAGAATTTTAGTGCTGATACGTATTCTACTAAGGGTCATTTCAAGAGACATTTATAAACCAGATGCTCCAAATTCAACCTTTACCAGCACAATTATAAAAATAATTTAGTAGGAAGAATTTATAAATAGTTTTTCCTAAAAATTAAAAATGTCTTTACTTAGAATATAAATGTTGAAGTTGAAACAATGAGAACACATGCAAACCGACTAAAACAAAATCACACAAATGTTTTCTCTATGCTTCAAGGCAAAAATTTGTTTCTATATGAACAGAATAAAATACATGAACTATTGTAGTATATGCAATGATTTCACTGTATTTCCTGTTTGCAATGTTCAATGATAAAAGCAATTTTATAAAGGCAAGGGCCATATAGAACAGGATATCAGACCAGTGAATCAAGTCCTTTCTGTTTTCATTCTTTCCTGCTATTCTTATGTTGACACAGCAGAACTTTTCTAGAAGCAGGAGTGAGCACTGCACTTTTAGTGGTGTCATTTTTCAGTCATGATGTTAGGCTAAGGTCCCTTCTGCTTGATTCTGGTGACTGAGGGAAGTTGCTGATCAAATTTTAAAGATCTTTCAGCATTACACCAAAGAGAGTCTTTTTCTTAGAGGCACAATAAGGAAGATAGAGAATGGAATTAGCTCTTTGTGTCTTTAAAATGTTGTTTTCTTTTTTTAATTTTTGGTTTTTAAACTTTGGACACGTGTATATATTCATTGTAGATAAATTGTGATGTACTGAAGAATATCTATACTTTACCCATGTCTATTTCTAACAACTACAATCCCGCCAATCAGAAATAATCATTTTAACATGCTATTCAAATACATATTCATACATATTATTTTTAAAACATAAATTGGCTCCTATTTTTTCAAATAATTTTGCAATTCATTTTTATTCTTTGACTTAACAATATAATGCAAATGTCTTCCTATGCAAAATACATATTTATCAATTTTTGGCCATTTTATTACCACCAGTTTAACTTATTTCCATTGCATTTTAAGGTATATTCTGGTACAAATACCCCTGCATGTGAAATAAATGTGAAGTACAAATACTACAAAAGAAGTCTATGTAGAAATAAATCATGATAGTCTTCAATCACAGAATTTTTTTCTGATCTTGAAGAGCTGATCTGAAAGGCAAATCTTAATCACATTTGTCTTTTAAAAACATTACTCCAAGCTCTTATTCCTGGACAAATGAATTCGAAACAAAAGGTATCAGTTCTGAGTGAATAAAACATTGTACTGTCCTATTCTTGAGTCCACAAATGCATGCCAATTATAAGAATGTAGTCTTTAATTAAAAAGATGATAATGATGACCCTCATCATTAGGACAATGCTAATACTACTAGGTGAAATACGGAGTCTGAGTTAATGGACTGAATGAATGAATTTGATAGATATCAATATTGCAATGACATTTTGTGAGGTTCATTCAAATACACGAACCTGATGTCTCCTTTTTGAGGGTCTTGAGGTTGTTAATAAATAATAAAATCAAAATATTATACTTTAAAACTTATATTTATTAAGTAGTCTCTGCCCCCAACATGGGTCTGAACTGATGACCTAGAGATCAAGAGTTGCATGCTTTACCAACTGAGCTAGTCAGGTGCCCCCAAAGGATTATACTTTAATGTAGTTGGCTCTTTATGGATATGAAGATTTTGTGAAAAAAATAATACAGTTGACCCTCAAACAACAAGGGGGTTAGGGGTGCTGACCCCCCACTCAGTAAACGATCTATATATAACCTTTGACTCTCTCAAAATTTAACTACTAATAGCCTACTATTGACTGACGATATTACCAATAACAGTTAATTAACACATATTTTGTATACGTATTATATGGTGTATTGTTAAAGTAAGTTGGAGAAAAGAAAAATGTTATTAAGAAAATCATAAGGAAGAGAAAATACATTGCCATACCGCATTTATTGAAAATAAAATCTGTCTATAAGTAGACCCACACAGTTCAAACCCAAGTTGTTCCGGAGTCAACTTGTTTCTGTTATAGACCTACTTCTCCAGCATGTCATTAGTATAGATTCATTTGGATAGTTGTAAAACTGAAGGATTGTAGCATGAATATATTATAGGGATAAAAAGTAGTGCTAAGTATTTTCCCGTAATTCTTACCAAACTCAGGCGATATCAATCCAACCATCTATCTCTAACAGGTAATATTTAATTTTGCGTATGTGTTTTTCTTTTTAATTGTAAGATTAAAATTTTCTGACATTATCAGATTGCTATAAAAATGAAAATATACCAGTCGTCTTAAGCAAGATATGAGTGCAGTTGAAGAGATGTTTTATTCTTGTTCATATAATTACTTTTAGTAAAATAACTAGATATGAACCACATCTTCTTTACCCATTCATCTCTTGAAGGGCAGCTCAGCTCATATGTGGAACATGAGGAATAGCATGGAGAACCACAGGGGAAGGGAGGAAAAACTGAATGGGAAGAAATTAGAGAGGGAGACAAACCATGAGAGACTCTGGACTCTGGGAACCAAACTGAGGGTTGCAGAAGGGAGAGGGGTAGGGAGAATGGTGTAACTGAGTGATGGATATTAAGGAGGGCACATGCAGTGATGAATACTGGGTTTTATACACAACAAATGAATCGTTGAACACTACGTCAAAAACTAATGATGTACTATATGCTGGTTAATTGACATAATAAAAATTTTTAAAAAATAAATAGATAAATTGGAAGCAGCTAATATCATATGCTACTTTTTTTTACCCTGCGATTGAAGTTGTACAGAAGTGATATAAGGAATATGAGCTGTTGAGAAAAGCTGGAAGGGATAGTATTCTTCACCTAAGTAGGAACCAGTGCCCAGATGAACAGAGTGTTCTGCACAGTATTATACTCTTATGTACTAGATTATCAATTACAACAAATGGTATAATTAGAAGGACAAAATAATCATTTATTACAAAGCACTCTTCCTCAGACCTCCAGGAATAAAACATGTACTATAGAGAGCACGCTTATGGAGTCTCATCTATTATTTATGAAGATCAGCTACTCTAAACCTAAAATGAATGACAAAAAAGGGTATTGACCCCTAGGTATAAATCAGCCCTAACATAAATTCCTTTCCCCTAAAATAATGGAATACTTCTCACAAAAGTTGATAATCACAAGTAACAAGTTTGCCACTGGTTGTTGCTGTTTTAATGTTTACTGTTGCAAAAGAAGACATGTTTAAAAGCAAGCAATTATGGAATTTAACTCATCTTTTGAAGTTTCCCTTTTATGCCAGCAATGCTTACTGAGCACCTGCTGTATGCTAGGCATTGCTCTAGATGTTGGAGACAAAATTGTGAGCAAGAAAGACACTATTCTTATCCTATTCTTTTGGAACTGGCATTGAAAACAAGTAAAATAATGAAAAGAATAAAAAAATAAATAGAGTTATGGTTAAATGCTAAGAAAAAAGAAGAGTGAAGCAAGAGAAAATTAAGGAAGGAAAACTACATGATATGTGGTTAAGGAATCCTTTCTGAGATGGCAGGAATGATAAGAGCTTGGGTACAAATGATAAGACACTAGGCATACAGTTAGTTATCTGGAAAAGTATATCTCATACAAATAACAGGCACTACACCATACCTGAGATGTGAGCGAATTTGAAAGTTTGAGTTTTTAGTTTGAGATATTAACTAACTAATCAATTAATTAAATAGCTACTGTGACCAAAGATGAGGCTATAGTGGATAAGGACATACAAGGCCTATAAATGACAGATTAATTTAGATTTTATTTTCAGGAAACAGAAAGCCATTTAAGGATTTTAAGTAGAAGAGAATAATATAATCTGATCATATTTTGGCTGAGTCACATGGCTATGTGAGGTAAAGGTAAAAGAAAAGACCTACGAGGGAGCTTTTGCAGTTGTCCAGGTGAGATGGCATGGTAGATTCAGTAGTGGAAATGGAGGGAGGAACACAAGTTACAGAAACACCAAGAGGATTGAACCAACACAAATGAGATACAGAGAGTAACCAAGATGATTCCAAGAGTTATGCTATGACAAATTTGGAATAAGATGGTACCATTTTCCAAGATGGAGAAACCTGGGAGGAGAACTAAATTGGAAAGGCAGTAAATCAAAATTCTGTTTTGGATATTTGAGATTTGAGGACACCTAGTATTATTATGAGAAAAAAATTCCAAGTATGGAGTCTGGAACAAACGGATAAAGCCATGACTGAAAGGTGAATGTGGGTGTCACCAAGAGAAAAAATGTATGTAAATCCATGGGACTGGAACCAGAGACCAGTTTTGTTGGAGCAGTGTGAGCCCATAGTAGAAAGTGAAATTCAAAGTAGGAAATGCAGTTCATGTAGGACCTTATAGTTCATTTTAAAAACTTAATTTTTATTCTAAATGGAATGAGAAGCAACAGGAAGTTTTGAACAGAGGAATTACAGGTTTTGTGTTTTTGAATGATCCCTGATATATGGAGATTAGTCTGGAAGGAGAAAGGCAGAAACAAAGAGACCTGTTAGGATATGCTATTGCAGACTCCATGTAAAGTGTAGTTAACAATGAAAGTATTTAGAAGTGACATGAATCTCTCTATATTTTGGAAGTAGGGACAAGAGGATTTCCTGAGAGATTAATGGAAGATGTAAGATAAAATGCTGAATCAAGAATGACTCCTAATTTTTTTTTTAATTTCAACAACTGAAAAGATGGAATAATTATCAACACAAAGTTGGAAGGATGTAGGTAAAGTAGTGAGGCAGTGTATACACTGAGTCAGAGTTCTCCCAAGAAAAGGAACAATATATACCCACAAGGAGATTTATTATAAGGAATTGGCTCACATGATTATGGAGGCTAAGAAATCCCACAATCTGCCATCTGCAAGCCGGGGACACAGGAAAACTGGTGGTGGGAGTCAGTTCAAGTCTGAAGACCTGAGAATCATGAGAACTGAGGGTATAAATTCCAATTGAGGGCAGGAGAAGATGAGATAGATGTCCTAGGTCAACCAGTGAGGCACATAAAAGGGATGGATTCCTCCTTCCTCTCCTTCCCCTGCCTTTTGTTCTATTCAGTCCCTCAAAGGATCAAATGATACCAACCCACATTGGGGAAAATAATCCATTTTACTAAATCCAGCTATTCATCTGATAATCTCATCTGGAAATACCCTCACAGACTCACCCAGAAATAACGTTTAATCTGAGCATTCCATGGCCAGGCAAGTTGACACATAAAATTAACCATCACAAGCAGGTTTGGGTGGATTATCAGTTCTATATATGTTTACTTTAAGATATGTGTCTAGATTACCAGATGGTTGGTGTCTTGCTTATGAAATTGGCAAAAGGGAAAACAGTAGTCACAGTAGGTTACTTATGGTCCCAGCTCCATATTGATCTACCAGGTTTAGCATGATCAAATAGAGCATATTTCACTCCCATTCCGTGGGTTGCCTGTTGGTTTTGTTGACTGTTTCCTTTGCTGTGCAGAAGCTTTTTATCTTGATGAAGTCCTAAAAGTTCATTTTTGCTTTTGTTTCCATTGCCTTTGGAGACATGTCTTGAAAGAAGCTGCTGTGGCTGATGTCGAAGAGGTTACTGCCCATGTTTTCCTCTAGGATTTTGATAGATTCCTGCCTCACGTTGAGATCTTTTATCCATTTTGAGTTTATCTTTGTGTATGGTGTAAGAGAATGGTCAAGTTTCATTCTTCTATATATAGCTGTCCAATTTTACCAGCACCATTTATTGAAGAGATTGTCTTTTTTCCACTGGACATTTTTTTAGAAACTCAGGTTGGGCTTCAATCATTATTCTTGAAAGAAAATAAGTGTAATTTAAACTCTCACTATTCTTTCCCCCACTCCACCATACAATATTCTACATAAGCCTAATGCTTGCTAAATTTTATGTGTACATGATGACTTCCTGTTTCATCAGACAAGGAGATGATTCAATCCTAACATATTAACTCAGAACAAAGCAGCCATATGGTGCACATTCTTCTTTGAGATAAGTAATTCTGGCCAGCTTCTTAATTGATATTTTTCTCTCTATATATTCTCTGCTTAAATTTTATCTACTAGATAAACAAACTTCAGGTAGCACATAGCAATCTACAGACTGGGTTAAGCTCAGTTCAGCCAAATAAAATGTTGGATAACTTAGAGCTTATCTACAACAAAGCTGTCAAGTGAGGAAAAAAAAATGGGACCAAGAGCCATAAAACAGACATTCTGGTGATATTTCTGGTTCTTATTTCCTCATAGCTTTTGGACATTCAAAGAACAGCTTTCTGTGTCTTTTCTGCAAAGAACAAGCACAGAGTAGCATGATAAAAACGAAACATAGCTAATGATGATTCTATTTTTGGTTCTCAAAGGGTTTCATTCAATGTCTCAGCATACTTAATTTATGCATTTCAAAGTGGAGAACACATAGTAGTCATAATCTGTGTGTTTCCATGTATGTTATCCATCTTTAGTGCAATGGGTTAACCTAAGGAGATACTTAAAGACAATATTTTCATGACTTACATTGTATCTGATTTGAGACAGAGAAATTCAATTATTTTCAGAAAGACAAAGTGCAAAGCCTTAAATTCTGTACTTTTCCTATTTGCTCTGTTTATTACGTACATGTTTATCTTCATAAGTCCACTTAAAGTGTTTCCACCAAAAGGTGTATGAACACTCAAATTTAGATCTTGACTACATAGAGAGGTACTGTGTAATCAGGAGATTTGAAATAAAAGAGTTCTACATTTAATGCTTTCACTTTTGTTCAGCAATGACCTTATGTAAACCATGTGTTCTCTATGATTTTCTGATGTTTTCTACTTTAACGTATAAGAATATTAACCTCTTTATTCAGAGAGAACATGAACTTATCAGGAATTACCAAAAAAGATAATTGAGTTTAAAAGTGAATAATAGGGGTGCCTGGGTGGCTCAGTGGGTTAAAGCCTCTGCCTCCGGCTCAGGTCATGATCTCAGGGTCCTGGGATCGAGCCCTGCATCGAGCTCTCTGCTCAGCAGAGAGCCTGCTTACCCCTCTCTCTTTGCCTGCCTCTCTGCCTGCTTGTGATCTCTCTCTCTGTCAAATAAATAAATAAAATTAAAAAATAAATAAAAGTGAATAATAGGTAACATAAAGATTTTAATATGATACATTCAGACAAGAAATATAATTTCTTATTTTCTGTGCAAAGGACATATAGGAGCATGATGTAACAACGGAAAAGATTTGGAATAAAGAATGTGACATCTTTTCAAAATTAGTGAAAATATGTTGATACTCTGTGTGTGTGTACTCAGTGACTTGATAAACCCTAGACATACTGATATAGAAAGTTGCATAATACTGTGAAAATAGGAACATAATAAATTACTACTATTGGACTGAAGTTAATGCTTGTTAAATGTACTTTTTTTTCAACCTGCCTTAATGTATAAACTTGTTTAGGTCTTTGTCCTTAAAATATTGATATTATCCTATTATCATTTATCATCCACACTTACTACTTTCTATTCACTGATAACTACTTAAAGATTGCTCTAAAGGAGTGGTTGGTTCATTGGATGAATTTTCTTTTTTTTGGGGGGGGGATTAATTAATGACACATAGCAAAAATTTACTCCATTCTTTTTTTTTTCCTTTTTTTTCCCCCACCTGATAGGAAAAAAGGAACTTATCTAAGCTCTGATAAATTATTACAAGAAAAGAAGCCCATTCTTTCTGTTTCCTTGATGTCAGTTGCAGCTTTTCCTTTTAATTTCAATTATTAATTTATATTTATCAAAAGCAAGTATACGCTAACAAGGAGCATGAAAAAGTCAATCCTTACAGCTCTCTCTTTTGCCTCATATTAGTTTATAATTATTACAGACAAAATATATGAAGATACAGATACATAAACAAGCAGAAAATAAAAAGCATACATGATTGCCTATCCAGAGAATACCACTGTTAATATTTCAGTGTTTGCCTTTCAGTAGCCCTTCCAGGTTTCTAAATATACACATACTACAAACACACACACACAAACATAAATTTCTCATGTCACAAGCTGAAGACGGCAACAACTGCAGTTTTTATTATTTTTCCATATCAGGGATTAATTTCTGTCTTGAGCTTTCCATCCATTCTTTAGGGTATAAAAAATTTAAATGTCATTCTGGAACCCTAAAATCTTAGGAAACTATTTTCAACTTAGTTATCTATGCATTCCATGCCACTATGTCTATTATACTCACAGCATATCAACTAGATTGTTGGGTATTCTTGTTAGGACACTACTCTGGATACTACTATTCTGCACATTTCCCTAAGAAAGAAAGATGCACGTCTCTTTTGCATTTAGATATTCAAACACATCTGCTTGTTCTAAAATCCCTCCCCCAGTGATTGATATCTGAAGAGAGGTGGAGGTGAGGAATCAGGTAGAATGTAGGACCTCTCAGTTCATTCTTTCCTTTCTCCCAAACCCATATAAAAAAAAAATCTTCATGTGGTAGCATATACTACCTCTTCATATAGGCTCTACTGCTTACTTTGCAACATTTTAAGGCTTAAAAGTTTTTACAGCACAAAATTTTTTTTATCTCTCAACAATAACTAGAATTTGAAAGCATACCTAAGACTTTAAATGCCATCAATTAGCTTATTTCCTACTAGTATACCATATTTATTACCCTTTCTCTGCAATATCTCAGCAACAACTTCCCATTTTTAAAATTATTTACTTACTTCCTACGTATTTAATATAATTTTTTGCAATCTCTTTAAAATTACAAAAAAAATTAGCTTCCAGTTTTGTTGTTGGTGTGGGAACACATGGAACTGAATTAGACAACAAAGAACTGCACTTTAAAAAGTATTTCAAAATATTATCCCTGTACTTAGTCTTTATATATGTCAAATATTTTAATTTGTGGAAGATCATCTGCACATGGCCTTTTGTAACATGTTTTATGATTTAACAATGTATCATGAACATCTCTCTGACAGACTTTTAAATGGCTACCTATATATCAAACACATATGTTTGGATTTGTATACCTGCGTGTGTGCAGGTGAGTGTGTCCATATATATATTTCGTCATTTAAAATTAAGCTTATACATCCATCCTGTCCCACTGCAATAACTTTAAAACAACTTTGATGCCTTTTGTTTAGGTAAGCTTTTATAAACATTTTAAGAATTTTAGAATGTACTTGAAAATGTTCACAGTATTTTCTCTAATAGTAACCATATTTAACATTTATGAGATTAGCTTTTAAAAGATAAAATCACTCGAACATTCTGAAATTATGTGTGTGTTTTACATTTAAACCCATTGGCTAAAATAAAATTTACTGTTTACAAAAAAAAGAAAAGAATTAGTTTGAAGATACATAAGTAAGATAGTGTATCACCATCAGATAGTTCACAATAATAGCAAAATATGTCCTTCTTTATTTAAACAGCATTAAATTTTGCTATGTTGCTGGATACTTTTTAAAGATTTTATTTGAGAGAGAGAGCACATGAGGAGGGGAGCAGGGGGGGGGGCCACGGGAGTGGAAGTGGGAGAGGGAGAGAATCTCAAGCAGACTGTCCTTGAGCGCAGAGCCTCACATGGGGCTCCATCTCATGACCTGAGATCATGACCTGAGCTAAAATCAAGAGTCAGATGCTTAACCAACTGAGCCCCCCAGGCAACCCTACTTGCTGAATTTTTGAAAAATACATAATACATGACAGTTTTTAAATATAATTTCCATATAGTAAGCTCTCAAATTTAAAGCATAATGAGAAATGTTTATGGTAATCCATAGCTTACTCTGTAGGCAACAGGTTAATCTGTGCTTTTCTATATTTTTCGATGTGAGATGTTTGCTACTTTCTTACTTGAAGATCTGAGAATATCTATTTTTTAATGATTTTAGTTGAGCTAATCCTAAGTCATTTGATTGTAGTTATTTGATCCATCCCCTCAAAGATTGTATGTTCTTTGGAATAGTATAAACTGTCAATGAAAGCTTTTACTGGTTATCTTTGCAATCTCCATTAAAGTTCAATCTTAGTTTTCCGTTAGAATAAAAGTGAGCCATCTTCATATGGTTCTGTACTTTACAAAGCCCTAGATACACTTTCAAAAGGTAGAAACACAATATCTGGGTACAAGTTGCCTTATTGCATTCAA
The DNA here is from genome assembly GCA_028534135.1 of Potos flavus. Lineage (NCBI taxonomy): Eukaryota > Metazoa > Chordata > Mammalia > Carnivora > Procyonidae > Potos > Potos flavus. Next base: position 147,202,519 of record CM052898.1, read on the forward strand.
TAAGCATACTTTAAGGATGATTTTATTTAATGGAAACAAGGCAATTTTCAGAAGCATTTGAGGTCTCTTCTATCAGGATATGTATAAAAGTCAGATGTGATTTCTTGTGCTAGAAGCATTTTCCTAAATGGATTCTTGCTCATGATGCTATGCTACAGCTCTCATTGCCGTAGAGACAGCAGGTCAATGGATAAGGGAATGGGTAGTCTTGAATACCAAGTTAAGGAATAATCCATTTTAGTGATCTTTGCTTCTGTCAGAGGCAGTCTTTTATTTTCAATAATTCAGCTTATTTATTTATTTATTTACCTATATGTATTTTATTAATAGGGGAAATATCTTCATGTTTACTAAGTGCTTTGACATACGTGGATAAAAACAAAATAAATTAATATTATTATTATTGTTTTGTTAATAAAATAGTTAAGAGCTCAGCATAATAAATCCAGTAGGTTTCAAGGAGAACTCACTGATTTCACAAGTTTATGACTTACGTTTAAAATCATGAATGAGGGGCGCCTGGGTGGCTCAGTAGGCTAAGCATCTGCCTTCGGCTCAGGTCATGATCTCGGGGTCCTGGGATCAAGTCCTGTGGAGGGCTCCCTGCTCAGCAGAGTCTGCTTTTCCCTTCGCCTGCTCTGCCTGTCCCTCCCCAACTTGTATGCACTCTCTCTCTCTAATAAATTAAAAAAAAAAATCATGAATGAATGCCATTGCCTTGATTATGGAGAACACAAATTCTCTTCAAACTGCACTTGGCTGGAAAAGATCAGACTAGTTTATTTCCATTCTGTTGTTATAATTTAAACAATAATTTATAAACAGTGTTAGAGAATACACAAAATTATGGTACTCATATCTATTTATCCATTTATGTATATTTTATGTCATCAGATAATAAGAATACCCTTGAGTAGCTATTTAATACTTACTAATGTTTATAAGGAATAAGATACCATAGAATATATCTTATGAAATACAAATTAGATGCAGTATTACATTGAAAGTCTCTGGAAGACATCTTAGAGTAAATATGCTTAGTCAATTTGCCAGGCATAACCAGTTCTGTATTTGTCATAACCTGAAAATAATGTCAAATTTATAAGTTATTTTCTTAGTTCATTTTATTTGACATGGAGTTTTTTGAGTAAATGTAAGCTTTGGGTTCTTATAAAACATATAGGATTCAGGTTCTAATCAATAGTGTGTCACTCTTTTTTTGATTCATTTGGCAATTACTATAGATGAAGTATAACAGTTTTTTGAGCAACTGTGATTTTTCTGAAAGAAACATGATGAAGAAATGAAAGGTGGGAAAGTGCCATGACATTGGGCTGAAGGGTAGTTTTAAATAACAAGTGAAGTTTTGGGTTGCAGCTCTTACCTGTTCAAACTTAGCTCTCCCTACTCATGTACACAGACAGAGGAGCAATTCCTCAAGGTCACCTTCTCATTGTGAAAGATCACTATACATTTTCCCCACAACTTTTTTTTAGAATAAATTTAAGAAAAAGAACTTTTGAGTGAAAGATAATTTGGAATTAATGAGTGGAAACTGGAAAGAATAGAAAGAGATGTTTGGGAAATGTATTTTTCAAAAGTAAGGGAAAATTGACAGTAAGTGAAAAAAAGAGAGATGACTTATTTGATGATCCTTTTGGGTCAGAGATTCTATAAGTCTGATTTATGAATAAGAAGCACTGCATATGAATTTTAATTTGTTGTCTAGGATTTTGGTCTATAAGAGACTCAAATAATTCTAAAGAGAAAAACTCACAACCAAGATTTACCTTGGGGGTTCACAAGTACCTGTGAGTGTACATTTTGGCATAGAGCAGACTCCAACCTCTGCTTGATTGTGCATTCACCTTGGTTTCTGGTTTCCTTCATGTTCTTTGGACTAAGAATTCAAGTCTATCATAGGGTTTGTTCAGGGTTGAAGTTTAACAGATATTTAGGCCAATAATCAGCATTCTTCTTCCTTGATTTCTTTTCTAGCAACAATAGAAATAATGAGAATTTGCTAAGTCTGGTAGGCAAAAGCACAATGTTTCTGATTGTAGATGCATAAATATGTCCCTGGACTTTTTGGAAGAAAATTAAAATGGAGTAAATGACTTTCCAAGTATAATTGTTAATGCTACATAAATCATTGGAAAAAAGTAAAATTAGGAAGACTTATTATACACTGTAGATGCTGCTAGATTAAGAAGTACTTAATTTGCTATATTTTATTTATTGTTCAATTTCTCCTATCATCTTCCCTTATTTTAAGTGATATTCTTTTCCTTGAGAGCTATAGGATACAACTAAAAATCTCATTTGATGCATTTGAGATTTTAGAAACAATAAGAATTGTCAAAGATGGAAATAACAAAAAGGACACTATTCTACATATATTGAGAAATTTTCTGCATCCTTTCTGTACACTCTTTTAGCTTAAGTTTATCTAAAAGAGAGCTCTTTGCTAACTCCCTTTACATTTCAATTCTTTTTTTAATTCTGCATGATAAAATCTCTCTACTTTCACTCTTCTAAACAAAGCAGCACTACCCTCATCTACACATATACATTTATTCTTGCCTTTTAGAAAGATTTAATAGTTGACACCAATAAAAAAAAGGAATATAGTTTAATTGTATAGACCAAAAACAGGGCATACCTAGGGTCATAATACTGACTCTGTTACCAAATGGCAATCTATTTATTTGCATTTCTTTGCTTTAATGTCTTAATCTGAAACACAGGAATTATATATGTCTTTTTTTTTATCTTAACGTGGAGTGTGCACTTGAGTGAGTTTGAGTACGTATGTGTGTGTGTTTGTGTGCACATGTGGAAGCTGTTGCAAGATAGTGCATGTGCTAGCAGATGCTAACTCAATTCCAGATATAATTATTAAATAAGTTACCCCTAGTTTTGAGAGTTCATTCAATTCACATAACACTCTGGTGAACCTGTATTACTATATTATGAAAAGAGTATCATAATAATTAGAGTTAAACTATTATAAATGCAAATGAACAAAATCCTACATGATCATTATTTTGCATAGTGATTTCTCTGTTAGATTTAATAATTTCCATTAAATTTCCTGATTATTATTGAAAATTATCCCAGCTCCACTCTAGAAAGAACCTAACTATTCCACCGTGAAGATCGTCCCAGATACTCCTCCACTCCCACCTCTACTCTAGTCGAAACTAGCCACATTCCTCTAAACAAATTTGCATTATTCAGTGTCTTTTCAGTGTATTCTGGGTCTGCAGAAATAAATTTTGCACTTTCTAGCTATCACCTGGGAGCTATAGACCACACTATGTGATCTAGAAGAGGTATTAATTACTGCTTTAAATCTTCCTTTTTGGGAGGAATATGGAGAGAATATTAGCACTTAGCTAAAAGTAGAAACATATCTTGGGAAATGCTTTCTTCCAGAGTCAAGGCATGTGTGTCCTGTTTGGCAATCTTTATATGCTTTTCCCTAGCAAGTCAGTTTTTGTCCTTTAAAGCTCTTTAAAATAACAGATGGATACACATTATAATAGTGTAAAGTATTAGAGAGTTCTATTTTCTGTAGTTAAGAGAAATCTAACTGTGTTAACAAGTGACTTCTTACTATTTCAGATCATTTTAATTTCTCATTAGAATTGGCCAAAAGTGACAGATGCACAGTGCCATTACACAGGCTAAAGCAAAGACAAACAGAATGGATTTTGGTTATTGTGCCTTTCCTTACTGATAAGTTCTTATTATGAAGACACTGTATTTCTAGCTATGCAATTGCAATTTCCTTTCTCCCTTCATGATATAGCTTAGCTATTTATACTATTTTATAGCAAGGTGGTTAAGAGAAAGATCTTGGACAGATCTGAGTTCAAGGTCATCTTCTACCATTTTCTAGATTCATGACTTAGTCTTCAGGTGTGTCAGTTTCTTCAGGTGTGAAACAATAGTAAAATAAGGACAAAGTCATAGTACATTTGAATCATTTGGCATAGTTTAACACATTAATACTCAATAAATATATTTTGGATTGGTGATTATGATGATAATTATGATGATGACAATACCTAAAAATGAACAGAAATAAAACAACCTAACGTGAAGGATTTAGAGTTTCGAGATTCATAGAATTCTAGTCACTAGATCTTTGATGCAGGTAGAGGACTTAAATCATGGTTAGTGCACTATTATTATCTATATAGAAAGGAAAAAAATAACTCTTCTATTTTTCCCTTCCCATTGATTTCTAAAATGAGGAAATGTGAGCACTAGTCTATTATTTCCCACCTCACAGGTCAAAAATGGATTTCAATTTGGATGCCTCCTTTCCTTCTGATAGCCCTCTCCTGTTGGCCTAGGCTCAACTTGTAAGTCTAAAGAAGTGATTCTTATCCTTACTTCAGGAGTGTAAAAAGGAAAAAAAAAAAATCTATAGTAATGAACTTTGAGTGGAGATCTTTTTAGGGATTTTCTTAGATCTTTCCATTACGTCAACGATGTTGACAATTAGGTCATAAAGCATTGCTGAAAGAGAGGTGAGTAAATGCGATAGAAGCTGTTTTCTTGTTGATTTTTCAAGGGCAATTTAATTAGCTGATCATCAGCTCTTGAAAGCCAAAGCTAGATAATTGGGCTAGGGGCAGAGTAAATTGACTTCTTTGACAAGTGTGCTTATTTAGAAAATTACTTTAATTTCCTTGTCCATTGCAGGGACCCTGTAAAACTAAGCAATGTTGGGGTTTCATGGAGATGCAAATAATTGTTTCAATTTATTTTTATTCTTTTGCCTTCAGTGTCATGACTCATTTTTTGTATTTTATGTGTTAAAAGTACATATATGTATAAAATAAACATATATGTATAAAATAAATCTCAGAAGTCTGTCATTTATGACATGAAATGGAATTACTCTGGCTTTTTTTTAGGGCAGTATCAGAATCCTATTATGATAGTTGATTTTATGGTCTTCAGGAAAAAGTAGTTCTGATGTCCTAACCTAAATTAAATTAAATAACCTTTGTTCTCTTTTCAATGCTGCTAATCACAAGAGTAAGACAGAAGTGCATTTCTTTTCCTTATGCTAGTTAGGTGAATGTCAATAGTTATGTATTTTTGTGTTTGATTCATGTTACTACAACAAGCTGAAAAAATAAAAAAGAAAAGCAACAAGTAGAAAAATCTTAACAAGGAAACCTTAGTAAGACTTCCTAATCCTTCAGTGGAAGGAAAAATATAGAACCGATAACTATTCAACTATCAGTTCGAATTATTCTGGGGACAGTAATAAGCAATAAATAACTTTATCAGAACTTGCACAACAATCAGAATACCTGTTCTTAGATATCTTAAATGAAAAAATAATGTACTGGAGTAACCTCTAAAAATATTAATTTCTAAATCAGACCAGGTTAGAACTGAAACTGGAACTATAACTATATCTTTACTATGTATAAATATGTTTTCATAATAATTTCTATAACTATAGGGTATATTGTAATACCTGTATACACTCACTGAAGGTGAGGATGATTGGAATAAAGAGAAAGAATAAAAACTGAATCCACTGCTTTTATAAAATAAATATCTGAAAATACACTATGTTCAGGAACATTGTTTAATGACAGAAATATCAAGATGACAAATATATGATACTGCTATTCAGGGACTCATGTCTTGATGAAGCAAAAAGTAAGCAGCTTAATTATAACGCAACATGGAAAATTTTGCTAGCAAAAATGTAAACCACGTGTTGGGGGAGCCTAAAGAAGAAGCAACTCATTTTGCTCCTTGATAGTGCTTGGTGTCATTTATTTCTTTGGTTCTTTGGCTTGACAGAATCTGAAACTCTGACCCTTGTATTGATCAGTTGATTTAAAGAATTCACTAGAAATCTAGTGTTTGTGTTTTATAATAGAGATAAAATTTCATCTAAACAAAGAATATAGATTACAATTCAATTTCAATTCCATACTTAATTTACATTAGCGGTAATTTGTTAGAAAGTTAAGAGGGACTCTCTTCTTACCAATTCTGAAAAAAATGAATAGATTCATGTATTTTAGAAAATGTAAATAGCTTCACAGGAGAATCTGAGTGTATGAGTAAGACACATTGTATTACGTACTCTGCTTTATAAATGTGCATAAATATCAATATCTTCTCCGTGGCTGGTTAGTGGAGTTGTTTGGAACATCATGCTCATAAGGTCAAAGTCATGGAATGTGGGCTTCCCTCACTTTGTTCCATGGCTACAAATAGATTTTTCATCCCAGCTAGCCTTCTTGCAAACATCTGCATCTGATCACAAGGAAAGGTACTTTAAATAAATCAATGCAAATCCATCAGCAGTGCTTACACCTGGCATTGAATAAGTCACCCAGATAAACTTATTTGCAAGCAAAATCGGATGAAAAGAATGTTCTACAAATGCTGAGATATTTTTTTTTTTTTGAAGTAGTTTGCAAGCCATTTGAGGGAAGGGTGGTATATTACACCCTTTATGTCCCTTACATTCCTTAATGTAGTATTATACACATCTACATATATTTTTGTTGATGGGTGAATGACTATAATACAATACAAATATCTCTACTGCATATAAGCTAAAATAAATAGTGATCACTTAAAAAAACCTATGTTTTCTTGAGTCCACATATGCAAGCAAACTTAAATATATTTAAATATCAAAGGAGTGAATTTGAGAGAATACACTTGATTGAAAATTTAAAGCACACCGGGTTATAAAAAATTTGTGTGTGGGGGGAGAAACTATTGATTCCTCTTGAAGTATGGCTTAAACAAAATACTTTCTACTGAAGTGAACTTTTGTATTGGCAGTGTGATTTGTGTGTATGCAAATATGGCAGTAGAGAAATCTCGATTCGGGCAATCCTATCTTTTTAATGAAGCCACATTGTATAATAGAAAAACAAAGCTTGACAATTTAAATCCTACTTGGTTTCTTTCTTTCTCTCTCTCTCTTTTTTCTTTTTTTGTATGTTCTTTAGTTAGAGATTTTTGCTCAATATCTATTTTCCATCTTTAAACTAAAAATAGTAATTTGTGTTTTGTTTTGTTTAAGTAAGCTCCACACCCAGTGTGCAGCCCACCATGCGGCTTGAACTCATGACCCTGAGATAAGACCTGAACTGTGATCAAGAGTCCTATGCTTAATCGACTGGACCACCCACCTCTCCTAAAAATAATAATTTGTAAACCGTCTTTTAAAAATGGAATATTAGTGTTTTAGTTCTATCCCCAGTCTTCTTAGTGCTTCAAAAATGATACCCTATTTCCTAACTTGAAATTAACATTTTATATTAGTACCTTTCCTTCTATCTGAAATATTTTTAAACATATTTGTCTATAAAACTAACAAAAAAAAATCCTCCATGGCCTTGTGTCCCACTAGTTGTCTACCTCTCTATCATATTATAGCTTTATTTCTTAAAAAAGTAATTTAAAAATTTAAAAAAGTAATTTAATTTCTTCTTACTGTCTTAATCATAGTTGCACAAATTGAGTGCATCTCCTACTACTCTTTTAAAATGGCTCTTGCTAAGATTATTCAAAATATTTTATTTGACATAATTTGTAGAAAATACTTCCTCTTATCTATCAGAGTCAAACTCTTTTGAAAATATTTTGCCTCTGAACCTCCTCCACTCTCAATGAGACTATGCTCTCTTTATTCCCTTCTCTCTGGATGTTTATTCTCCATCTTTCTCTGACCATGTGATATTTCCCAGGACTCCTGAGAACTATTTTGCATCCTTTGACTAGCAGGAGATACTATGTCTATCTTCCAAAGCTGTTTGGTATACAGATATTCTTGAAAATACTGTCAGAACAAAGATAATCAGTGCTTCACAAGATTTCCAGAAACATGATAGAATCTGTGTGTAAGACATTCATAAAATTTAGAGAACTGTCCCCCAATATTCTCTAATAAATAATTCAATAACCCAAGATAAATGTACCAATTTTCAATATTTACAGCCTTTTGAATTTCTCAATACCTATTTTTCTCTCTCCATAATGAAAAATAGAAGTCATGTATGTTTTATGGACATAAACCTATTTAGCAATATTTCTTTAGTCTGCACTTTGCTGACTCCATGCATAGCATTAAAGAGTGAACATTAAGCCAAACAAAGTGCTTGGTCCATAGAGCCTCCCAGTCAAGGAAAGGGGCTATATAGACATGTTGAATTATAATTGAAGTACATACAAAGTTAAATCCAAGTCCTGGGAGTCCCTGCCAGTGACCAGCAAGAAGATGAGGCCTTGTATGAGGGGGAAGAGCCTCAAAGCCAGAAGGTAGAACTTTGTAGTTTCATGTTTGTTATGAACACTCATGTAATCTCATATGCGATCTTTTAACTTTTTGGTATTTCACCCAGGACATATATTCCAGGATGTAGAAAAAAATAAAAAATAAAATATAAAATATAAAATAAAATATAAAAAACAAATAAAAAGTGTTTAAAATGTATTTTATTATTTATTTATTTATTATTTATTTATTTATTTTTCAGTGTTCCAAGATTCATTGTTTATGCACCACACCCAGTGCTCCATGCAATATGTGCCCCCCTTATTACCCACCACCAGGCTCACCCATCGCCCCACCCCCCTTCCTTCCAAAACCCTCAGTTTGTTTCTCAGAGTCCATAGTCTCTTGTCTTAGTGAAAATAGCACCATAAGCTTGAAATAAGTTTCTGAAATAGGCAAAATTCACACTCAATTTTCCTATCTCCTATCTTCACTGCTATTGTCCAGAGAGTTACCACCGAACTTACTCGAATGTCTGTTTCTTCTTTCTTTATTTGAATGACTGTTCAGGAGAAAATAACAATACAATTAAATATGAATATTGGCTTGCTAACTCGCCTAATGTCTTATTCCTTCTTTAGTACAACCTAAATTTTTTATTCCTGTTTCGTCTTGCAAACCACTTTTCATAATCCCAGCCATATTCTAAATAATAGCAAACAAGAAAAGGAAGAGAAAGATAAACTGACAACCATAAAGTTTATCTTCTGTAGCAGACATGTTTGTTGTTATTTTTAGGTATTGATAACATTTCATTTTAATAATCTCATAAATACAATGAAGTTGTAGTAATCATTCTCATTTTACAGATAAGGAAGTTCTTAGGTGATTGAAGCTAATATGTCCAAGAAAAAAAATCCCAGTAAGTCAGTAAGCCAGAATTATTAAACTGTGAAATCCACCAAAATATAATTTTAAGTATCCCATTTTTATCTGTTAACTTAAGTCTTCTACCAAAACTTTTGTTCTTGCTTTTCCTTGTCATTTTTCACAACAAATATTAAGTCCTTGAGGCCAACTCTTCTATCAGAAAGTATTTTTTTCTTTCTCCTCTTATATCCTTTTTTTCCACTCCCTGTTCTTATGTAAAGAGGTTATATTTGAAATATAATACACCTATAGGCTGCGTAAGTATTAAAATATATATAATATATATGTGAACTATATATTATATATACTACATTATGTGTATATGCTTTATAGTATTATATAGTATATATAAATATTATACAGCCAGTGGATGTCTGTATTTGTTCAGCAGAACATTTTCAAAATATAACATTTTATTAAAAATTTCAGGTTAGCAACTTCTCTTGAAGATTGACAAGGTCTGACAGCAGTAGACCCACATTTCTGCATGATAACCATCAGCTCCAGCTAATCAGTGAGAGCCCCTTTATAACGGGGCATTCTGAAGTGTGCAAGAGGTTCGGTTGCCTCCTTTGTCTCACACCTGGATGCTTCTTCATTTATGTTATAGGCCAGGACCCACAGGCATTTGAATTTGTGATGCTTGATTTATATAGTGTTGGTTTGCTGTACAGATGGCAAAGAACTACCGCCCTGCGCCAAGAAATTATTAAGGCACATAGAGTTGTTTTATATCAGAGCTCTCTGGTGCCAATGGAATAAAACTCCCCCTTTATGGAGTACTAAGTGTTGGTCCTGTACTGTTCACCACTGCTATATGAGATGCTATTCTTTAGCATTCTGGTTTTTGTGAAATTGTGAAGAAATTTTTTGGTAATATTTTCATTACTGTCAAACACTTACTTCAGTGAATAAATTGTATCCCCTGGGATTTACCTAATAAGAAATTTGACAAGCCATTTATCTTTTAAGTAATTTTTCATGTCTGATCATAAGCTTTAGCAAGAAAAGTAACTTCGTGTTACAGATGACAAATAACATTAGCCAAAAACAAGGAACTTCCCAAGAGACGTTTATGGCAACATTGATTCGTCTTTGTGGTATATCCTATATATCTTATCTTATTTAACAACATGTATAGTGACTTTCTTGAGTTGATACTAAATGAAAAAGAAAGAATTTTATGTGTATTTAAACTTAAGTTTAGTGAAAGGTCAATGACACTAAATTAAATCTAATAGAGAGCTTGTTTCAGCTTTTTATCACCATGTATGATTAGTTGAAAATGATTTCTTTTCTTGTTATTGTATTAAGATAATTTATTCTCACTTGAATTTCCTATTATATTTAAAAAAAGAAGCATCACAGAAGTCTTTAGTTGTAATGAAGTATTTAGGCTCCAAATTCTTAATTCCAATACTTAACAAAAATATTCCATAAGCAACTATCCCTCACTGTCACAGTTTAGAAGTCTACATAGAAATGTTCTATGTACAGTATCAAAATTTTCCTGAAATCAGACAAGAAAACAACGTGTTCATTATCACAGCTATTTCTTGCTTCACAAGGATTCATCAAATCTAATATAGAATTTATAAAATTAAAGGAGCTCCACATTCATTTTGTGTTCTATCACTTGTAAAACAGAGAATTTTAATATTATATGTTATAATTTTGCTAATATGTTCATTATAGCATGTGATGAGGGCATAGATTTTAAAATCAAACTGATCTAGATTTAATATTCTGGCTATCCCACACACTATTAGTTTGATCTTTTACTAGTTCTTAACTTATCTTGTTTCTGTTGTCTCCTGTCATTCCTATTAAAAAGTAGATAATTACTTTTATTTTGGAGAATTTTAACCAAATGAATCAAGTAATAAATTCATTGATCAAAACATAGTAAATGCTCAATAATTGATTATTAATTCTTTTTCACTTATATTCATTAAAATAACAGAGAACATAATTTTATAAAAAGTGATCCAAATGCTATCAAGTAAATTACTGAAAACATGCATGGTTACACAAAGAAAATATTTACATTTAATTTGAAAAATTAAATTTTAGTTAAAATATAAATAAAAACCAATAATTTTAGAAATTAGGAACATTTTCTATAAAATTTAATAATCATAGAAGATATAATATAGAAATTTAAAAAATTCTAATCTAACAATGTGTTAAATGTTTATGAGTAAAATGACAAAAGAGCTAAAAATATGAAGGCATATATCCACATTCATGGGAGATATTATGCATCAGTAAATATATTAATTCTTCTTACTTGATTTATAATTTGATAGTTTCAATTAAATTCTAATCGAAATCCCAAAATAATTTTATGGCTCTTGACACACTAATTCTAAAGTAATTATAGAGTTAGCAGAGGCCATGTAAGGGCCAAAATATTCTTGAAGCAGAAGATTAAAATGACATTGCCCTAACAAATTTAAAAATCATAATAAAACTAAATTAATAAATGTAGGATGGTACTGGCACGGAGTTATCAAATAGCAAACGTCACATAACAAATACTCTAGGATGGATATTGGCAAGTGACAACAAACAGAAAAAAAGCAAGAATGAAATTAAATAGAACTTTATCAGCAAATCAATGCAAAAATTAGGAGACTCAATATGACAGCAATGAGATCAGTGGCGAAAGATAATGTTTAGTGAAAAGTCAAAGATTTATGCAATCTGAAGAGAAACCTGGGTATAAGATGATCTATTCAGTAATGGTACCGGGACAGTGCTTACCCACATGGAACAATGAATAGGATTTTTATTACATAACATACTCCATGTGAAGTAAGTACTTCTTTGTGAGAAATAACATTATAATGCTTTGAAGTGAAATAGAGAACAAAAAGTAAAACATTAATAAAACTGATTATATTATTTTTTTCATGAATAGAAATAAGTGAAAGATAAGTAACTTAATCGGAGAAGGCATTTGCCACATATAACTATCAATAAGCCAATATACAGCATGTACAACATTTAAAAATCAATTTAAAAATGCAAAACACTTTGACAAAACATGAAAAGTGGCATTTCCTAGAAGCAGTCAACTTAAAACTATTGCAGAGCTTGGAGAGTCTGATTCTTTAATTAAAGCATTGTGAGAGCCCAAGGTAGGTTGATACGTTGTGATTTCTGCTCCCCAACCTCCACCAAAAAATATGCAGCCATCAGATAAGAAAAGTAAACAAAAGGCATCCAAATTGGTAAGGAGAAAGTGAAGCTGTCACTATTTGCAAATGATACGATGCTATATACAGAAAACCCTAAAGACTCCACCAAAATACCATTAAAATTAATAAATACATTAATAAAGTTGCAGGGAACAAAATTAGCATACGAAAATCTGTTGCATTTCCATACACTAATAAGGAGGTAGTAGAAAGAGAAATGAAGAAAGCAATCTGATTTACAATTGCACCAGAAAGAATAAAATACCTAGTAATCAATTTAACCAAGCATGTGAAAGACTTGCGCTCTGAAACTATAAGACATTTATGAAAGAAATTGAAGATGGCACAAACAAATGGAAAGATACACTATGCTCATGGATTGGAAGAGTTAATATTGTTAAAATGTCCATACCACCAAAAGCAATCTATAGATTCAATGTAATCCTTTTTGAAATACCAACAGCATTTTTCACAGAACTAGAACAAATAATCCTAAAATTTTTAGGGAATCACAAAAGATTATAAATAGCCATAGCAAAATTAAGAAATAAAAACAAAGCTGTAAGTATCACAACCCTAGATTTCAAGACATACTACAAAGCTATAGTAATCAGAGTAGTATGGTACTGGCAGAAAAATAGACACATAGATCAATAGAAGATGATGGAGAGCTCAGAAATAAACCTATGCTTACATGTACAATTAATCTACAACAAGGGAGGCAAAAATATACAATGAGGAAAAGACGATTTCTTCAAAAATGGTGCTGGAAAAACTGGACAGCTATATACAATAGAATACAACTGGACCACTTTCTTAGATGATACAAAAAAATAAACTCAAAATGGACTAGCATAACACAGCAACAACAAAAAAAGATCTACATATGAGACCTGAAACTATAAAATGCCTATGAGAAAACACAGGCAGTAATCTCTTAGACATCAGTCTTAGCAATATATTTATAGATATGTCTCTGAAGGCAAGGGTAACAAAAACAAAAATAAACTATTGGGACTACACAAAATAAAAGGCCTATGAATAAAGAAAACTATCAACAAAACAAAAATGCAACTTATTGAACAGTATAATATATCTGCAAAAGATAATCTGGTAGTGGGCTTAATACCCAAAATGTATAAAGAACTTATACAACTCAGCATCAAAAAGGGGGAAAATAATCTGATTAAAAATGGACAAGGGACTTAAATAGACATTTTCTAAAGAAGACGTACAGATGGCCAACAGACATGTGAAAAGATGCTCAACATCACTCATCATCCAGAAAATATACAACAAAGCCACAATGAACTATCACCTCACACCTCAGAATCACTAATATCAACAAGACAAGAAAAAACAAGTGTTTGTGAGGATGTGGAGAAAAGGGAACTCTTGTACATTGTTGGAGGGAATGTAAATTGGTACAGCGACTGTGGAAAACAGTCTGAAGGTACCTCCAAAAATTAGAAATAAAAATACCATATGATTCAGTAATTATACAATTGGGTATTTAACCAAATAAAGCCTGAAAACACTAATTCAAAAAGATATGTGCAGGGGCGCCTGGGTGGCTCAGTGGGTTAAGGCCTCTGCCTTTGGCTCAGGTCATGATCTCAGGGTACTGGGATCGAGCCCCACATCCGGCTCTCTGCTCGGCCGGGAGCCTGCTTCCCCTTCTCTCTCTGCCTGCCTCTGCCTACTTGTGATCTCTCTCTCTCTCTCTGTCAAATAAATAAATAAAATCTTAAAAAAAAAAAAACTTTAAAAAATAAAAAAAAATTTAAAAAAAGATATGTGCACCTTTATGTTCATTGCAGCATTTTTTACAATAGCCAAAATATGGATGCAACTGTCCATTGATAAATGTCCACTGATAGATGAATAGAAGAGGAAGATGTAGGATAAATATGCCATGGAATACTACACAGCCATAAAAAATGAACTCTTGCTATTTTCAACAACATGGATGGATCTAGAGGGTATTACGCTAGTTGAAATAAGTATGACAGAGAAAAACAAATATCATATGATTTACTTATATGTGGACTCTAAAAAACAAAACAAATGAACAAATGAACAAATAAAAATAACAAACAAGCCAGAAACAGACTCATAAATACAGAGAACAGACTGGTGGTTGCCAGAGGGGAGGGGGCTAGGAATGGGTGAAATAAGTAAAGGTGTTAAGAAGTACTAACTTCCAGTTATAAAATAAATAAGTCACAAAGATGAAAAGTACAACATAGGAAATATAGTCAATAATATTGCAATAATGTTGTATATTGACAGACAGTGGTTGCAATTACTTTGGTGAGCATTATGTAATGTATGGAATTCTCTAATCACATCTTGTACCCCTGAAACTAATATAGCATTGCATGCCAACTGTATTTAAATGACGATTTAAAAAAAGTAGTAACAAGCCATTTCAACCACTTACCTGGAAAAAACGGAAGTCAGAAATTAGTTATGGCTATTTGTTACAACCAATTTGTATTCCTTTAAACCAACTATAAAATTGTTTTTTTAAAATAAAATATAAAATTTTCAAAAATGTGCTTATATAAAGACCCAGTTATTTACTCCTAAATATATTTTTATTTCGTAAAATACTTACATCCTTGCATCAGAAAACAGAAGAATTTTGACATCAGAGTAATTTCTTATAGCTAAAAAACTGAAACAATCCAAATGTAAAACAAGGGGATAGATTAAGGCAAATGTAGTATACACAATAATGGGACAGAATGACACAGGGAAATTAATAAACTACCATGATGAATATTTCATGTTTGAATTTCGTCAACAAAATATTGATAAAATAAAGCAAATCACAAAAGAATTAATTTAGTATGACATCAATATTTGAACTTCAAGAATTTACAAAATTAGGGATGCCTGGGTGGCTCAGTCAGTTGAGCATCTACCTTCAGCTTAGGTCATGATCCTAGGGTCCTGGGATCCAGTCCACATCAGGCTCCTTGCTCAGTGGGGAGCCTGCTTCTCCCTCTGCCTGCTGCTCCACCTGCTTGTGCTCTCTCTCACAAAAAAATAAAATCTAAAAAAAAAAAAAAGAATTTACAAAATTAAATAATACAAATATTGACATATGTAATATTTTAAAAACTAGGGAAAGAAGTTTAAAATATGGCATTGCAGTCCCATATTCAGGAATGTTAACCAAAGTGAGAATGAGATGTGAGTTACCACTTACCTATCTTGCAAATATAAAAAAAAAAATGATTTTTTTTCCTCAATTTTCAGGTGTAAAGAAATAAGCAGTCATGTTTTTAGCAAGTGTTTAAGTTTTTTTAGACATGTTTGCGATATATATTAGAAATGAAAAAGCATTATATCTTTGATAGAACAGTCGTATTGCTAAGTGTATATCCTATAGTTATATTTACCCAAAGCAATAAATATATATAAATCAAGATATTATGTTGTTTAATAGACTATAAACTAGAAATATTTTCAAAGTCAATTATTAGGAGATAGATTAGATGTATAGAATGGAATACTATGAAGTCATTGAAAAGAATTAGATAGATCTATATGTGTCCATACTGAGACATGACCACCCAAAGTATTAATTAAAAACATATATATAATATTACTCAAACACTTACTTTTTAAAAATTTATTGAGGGCACCCCTACTCTTCTTTTTTTATTATTATTTTTAAGACTTAGTTTCCTAAGGTATCAATAGGGATAAACACATACTCTAAACTTGCCATTTTGAATGACAAAATCTATGTATTATTTTAACATTTTGTTAACATATTTTTTTAAAGATTTTATTTATTTGACAGAGAGATCACAAGTAGGCAGAGAGGCAGGCAGAGAGAGATGGGGAAGTAGGCTCCCTGCTGAGCAGAGAGCCCGATGCGGGGCTCGATCCCAGGACCCTGAGATCATGACTTGAGCCGAAGGCAGAGGCTTTAACCCACTGAGCCACCCAGGCATCCCAACATATTTTTTTTAAAAGGAATGAGTAAATACAATGTGATAACTTGTCACAAGTGTTTCACGTTGAAGGAATTCTCTAGAGAATATAATTGGCAACAATTTCCAACTTACATAAAAATGTATCATTTACAGTAAGATTTTAATGAGAAATAATTAGAAACAAATTATTCACCAATAGGAGTTGGTTGATTATTTATGGTATGCACATAAAATGGAATATTAATAAAAACATCAAGGTAGATATTATAACCCCTATATAAAAATAAATGAAAAGGTATGCTATACAACATGTGTCATACGATCATATCATAAGAAAGAGAAAGCAGAAAGAATTTTAAAAAGATTTTTTGAAACAAACCACTGAAGAAATTTTCACCATTATGGTCTACAAGAAATTTTATAGAAATCCTTATAGTTTGATTTATTTTTTTACAATGAATTTTATTACTTTTATAGACAGAATAAATAATAAAACTGTTTCTATTAAAAAAGCAAATCTTCTAACCACTTACGTGAAACAATATTTAAAAAATATTCAATACTCGAATTTTAAATAAATACTGCATTATATAGACAATATAAAAATGGAATT
This sequence comes from Potos flavus, assembly GCA_028534135.1. Lineage (NCBI taxonomy): Eukaryota > Metazoa > Chordata > Mammalia > Carnivora > Procyonidae > Potos > Potos flavus. The sequence continues at coordinate 147,219,499 of CM052898.1, forward strand.
ATGAAAAGTAAAACACTTATTCATTCAAAATATTAATTGCCTACTCTAAGTTTGGCTCCTTTGTGGGCACCGACAGAGTAACCAGTGTATAGTAGGACATAGACTGGTTTTTCAGGAAATGGCAAACAGGAGAGTCTGTGATGACAGATTTGGCCCCCGGAAACTGATCTGACCCACTATTGATAAGCTGTGAGCAGAATTTCAATTAGTATTTTGATAGGAACTGTATTGTGTATTTAGACACAAAGCATAGTCAGCATCACCTTAGGGCCAAAACCACAATTTTCTCTGAATTGTTAAGAAGTAGTTTTGGCAACATAAGTTACCAATACGGTGGTGGAGGAGTTCTTTGCCTACTTGGTAGCTGGAGGATACAGCAATCATAACACTAAATATGCCACTAAATTAAACTGCTAAATATATCCTATAGAAAGGCTCACTGATGGAGCAAGTCACCTTCAAACAGCCTATTGAAGAATGCAAGATACCCAAGAGGGAAGCTGAACTTGAGGAAGAGCATGACAGAAGCTGCATGCTGGTTTTGAGCACCAATGAGGCATATCTCGTGATTCATGAAAGAACTTTTAAAGGAGAATTTGCAGGAAACCAGAACTTATAGCATGAGCAAGCATGAGCAAGAGCCAAGAAATCTACTTATGACTAATCATTTAGAACCACAGGATGATGAGGCCGAGGGCATTTAGATTGCACATAAGAGAAAGCAAAGATAATTTTTCCAGACGAAAGTTTTCAGAAAGGATAAATCTTGAATTTTAGATGGGAAGCCCCCAAACTTGACACATCTGCCTTGAGGAACTGTAATTTTGAAAAAGTTGACTAGTCCTTTGTTATTTTACTTCATTTGTAGTTCTTAATGAGGATCGAGGTTCTAAAACTCTGACATTAGTTGCCTCAGCTCTTTTTAAGTTACATAAAAGAGGAAAGGAAATTGAGAAGTATTGATGTTTTAAATGCCTTTTTCCTATACAACTCTTGGTGTTAATGAATATTAGGCTTCCTCGACAAACAAGGAGTCAATTGCTTACTGTTGGAATGTGAATCAATACTTTGAAACGCTGTGGGATGATGTCATAAATTCCCACATGACGTACTTCTAAATTATATATTAGTTTGCAAACATCTCCTGCCATAATAATACATTATTTTTAGTCCCTGAGATGCACACAAACTTGTCCAGTACATAGTGCCAAACAGTGACACCGCTATCCACCCCATAAGTCTGTGCTGTCCAATATCGTAGCCCCCGGTCACATGTGACTATTGAGCACTTAAAATGTGGCTAGTCTGAATTTAAATGTGCTATTTACATAAAATTGGCCTCAGAATTTGAAAAGGCAATATCGAAAAAAACCTCATTAATGATTTTTTTATAATGAATGCTCATTGAAATGATAATGTTTTGGATAGATTGGGTTAAATAAAACACATTTCAGAATTAATTTTATCTGTTACTATTTTTATTGTGGTTATTAGCATATTTAAAAATTCATTTATGGCTTGTATTATATTTCTAATAGTGTTACTCTGAGATATTAAAATGTAATAAGAGGAAGAATATTTTCTAGGAAGATCAAGATAATTATATCTCTAGTACTAGCTATGTTCCAGAAGTAGGTAACAAGGGATTCTGAGACACAGCAAATTTAAGCAGTCATGCAAACTTATGCAACATTAATCAGGTTTTTGGTGCTTTGTCATCACTTTTTTTACTGTATCTTACTTATATAAGTGAAACTTTCAGTGTCTTCAGAAATAGTTAAATCTATTTAGCTCACACTTTGTTGAAAAACATCTTTTTTTCTCTTGGGTTTTGCATACGGAGAAACAGATCCTGAAGCAATTTCAGTATAGTTTTTGTTACAAATGTTATTAATTTAAAAAAAATTGAACTTTAACCCAAGTGGTTTCTGTATCTTAGTTATGGTGTCCTTAAATTTGATTCCCAAGGTCACCTGTTTCTTTCATCCTTTTTAGTGCTTATTCAGCATAAGAGACAGTTAATGAATTCGAAGGGTTAACATCTTGTTTTCTTTGGAAATGGTTTGGCTAGTAATCAGTGTTGGGAGATTCGTTGGCATGTTCTGCCGTACTAGTAAGTGTTGGCTGAGGAAGGATGCTGATTATTTAACACCAGTGTTTGACAGAAAGCCTGTGTTTATAGTGTGAAAAGGTGCAGGCATCTAGAAAACTGCATGTTCAGATGTTAGAAGGGGTCTTTAGGGAAGGATCTTGTGCCAGATCAGCTTCTAAATGTTGAAATTGGCTTTCACAGTGTACACAAACTATCGGGATCTATTGACACTTCCGTCACACGCTGTCACATGATGAGGCTGCAGTTGGAACTGCATAGCCAGATACAGTGTTGTACTAGGAAGCATGGGCACTTCTGCTAGTCCTTGTTGACAGCTCCTTAGAGTAAGATAAATGCCAACTTCTGTTAGGAAGATGGGACTGTGGTTGGCTTCGAAGGAATAAAATTTCATGTAATAAAAAGCCCATCTTATAATCAAGCCCCAATCCATTTCTCCAGGGTTAATTTATCTTCCTACTTGACTGGAAGCTCCATGAAAGACAAGATTTTGTCTAATTCCTTCACTTTTAACTGTAGTTCTATAATGAAACCTGGTGTATAATAGGTTTTCAACAAATATCTATTAAATAAAACCTTCTACCTACATCTCAGGGCTGGCTTTCTCTTTATTGTATATTTTTTTCCATGTATCAATTTTATGGAGCCAGCTGCCAAAAGGGTACTTATATGGTACTTCTAAGATCTTCCTGGATTTCTAATAATTAAAGATTCATTAGCTATTTGTCTTGGCATATTTTTTTCTTAGAGCTACTCTAAGCATGCTCCAGTATATGATTTATTTTAAAAATGGCCAATCACCTGATCTATTTGCTTTTACCAAGATGAAATTCCTATGTAAGGTAGGATACTATATTAGCTGCCTGACCTACAGCTGATCATAGACAACTGTGTAAACAGGAGCCAATATCTGTATTTGGTGGAAGGTAACTTTTTTCTTTTCTTTTTGAGTCTTCAAGATAATGTTCTGAAAATCTCATGCACAGGCTTAATTTCTATGACAAGAAGCGGGCCTGGGCTTTGGAAGGGCTCTGAAAAAAAGAAACATACAAGTTTTGTGGGTTTAGTTTGCATTACTGTGACTGCTGGAGGAATAACCAAGCAAGGAAATAAGAAGGCATTGCTTCAGGAAAACTGTTTATGAGTCTGGTGATTCTGTATTTGGTATTGTACAAGAAGGAGTTTGAATTTTTCTCAAGTTAGAATGATTTTTAAACACAAAATTTTAGGTAGATGGTTTGGGGTATTTGTCTTTTAATCCTAAAACCTAATAGGTTTTTTGAAGTACTTTCTTGAGTTGTGTAAGTATTCTAGCTTATTGAAATCATTTCAGCAATTTCTAGCCTGACTGTGGAGCAGGCACGAAAACATACTTATTCAAAGATTAACAAGTCATGATCCCTGTTCTTAAATATCTCATTATCAAGCAGGAAAGGCAAACACAAACATACACACACACACATACACACACACAGCACTAGAGGGAATGCTGACCTCTTAGAACAAATGTCCATGGGGACACTGAGGAGAACATACCAACTTCAACTTCATCAGGTAGGTTCACAGACATGACAACCTTTAAATCAGTGATTCAAATACAAAGAGAGTTTAATCTCATTTAGGTAGCCTAGAGGTTAGGAGTGGGATTATTGGCACAGAACATAAAAAGGAAACAAAGGAAAGTATGATGGATCTAGCCATGTTACTTCAGTGCATAATTCCAGAAGGCATATTCCCATTGTGGTCCATATGAACAATTGTGCCTTGCAAAACTCCAGGGGATATCATTCACATAATTTACATGAATGAACCTTTTGGCATTGTGCAAACCAGCAGCCCAGGGTTCTGTTGACAGTAAGTATTTGAGCTATTTGTAGTTACTTGAAGAGGGAGTGTGGGGAGTGAGTCCATAACTACCTATAATATGAGGTTACAAGATATAGAGCTATGGATTATTAATTTGCAAACAAAGGAAGCTAATTAGATAATTAATATAAAATGGATAATTATCAATTATTTTGAAAATTGAATTCAAAAGCTAAAAACGAAATTTGAAGGTATTTACATCATTTCTTGGGGATTTAGTCACCACTAGCCTGAAAAAAATACTTTATCTCTTACCACAAAATAAGTCATGGAAACACCTAAATATATTTGTAGGACTACCTGATCATGAAGTGTGATCATGGGATATTATATTAATGAAGGTTTGAGCCTCACCAGGGAAATTAGAGGATAAGGGAACAGGAAAAAAGGAGGCACAGAGATTTTAGAGTATTGTAATTAAGATACATAAAAATAACACCTAAGACTTTTCAGGCAATTTTGATTCTTTAGTTCAGATATTTTTGTTTGTAGTAGAGCTCTTCTTCCCCATCTCTATAACCTTTTTTTTTTTTTTAACCAAATTGAGTATTCTTTAGCTGCCTTCTAGTTAATGGATATGTGGCATTCATCTATTCAGAGACAAAAACAAAAATGCAATCTTTTCTAAGTAGTAAATATAATCTCGTTAGAAGTGGAAAGCTGAGGCATTACTTATGTGGTCATAGACAGACCCTAAGTAACTAACAGCTGTCTGGTTGTTTTTCAAATTGGTTGTGTGTTCGGAGCACTGTGTGGATATTGGTCTGCTTGCTTTCAGATGAATAATTCTCCTAATGGACTATCAAGTACTTGGATAAATCTATCAGTAATGCAGACCATGGCTCCTGTACTTTCCTGAAATGCCTTCAAACCAATCTGGTAAATTACACCCACTGTGAGAGTTAGATGACATGTCATGAAAGATCAAGCTTTTTCATAAAATGTCATTTCTTTGAAAGTCTTGTATTCCCCTTTCAGATATAAAGTCTTTTGAAAGGGAAAGTGTACCATTAATATGTATTTTATCTGTTATCTTAAATTTTATACAGAATGTATAGCATTCAGAAAGTTCAAGAGCACATAAGAATTGGATAAGGAATATTCTTTGCTGTGAAAAAGCTTTCTATTTTGATGTAGTCCTAATAGTTTATTTATGCTTTTGTTTCCTTTGCCTCAGGAGACATAGCTAGAAAAATGTTCCTTTGGCCAATGTCAGAGAAATTACTGCCTGTATTTTTTCTGGGATTTTTATGATTTCAGATCTCATATTTAGGTCTCTAATCATTTTGAGCTTATTTTTGTTTATGGTGTTAGAAAGTGGCCCAGTTTTATTCTTTTACATGTAGCTGTCCAGTTTTCCCAGCACCTTTATTAAAAACACTGTCTTTCCCCCATTGTATATTCTTCTCTCTTTTGTCATGAAGTGGGTTTATTTCAGGGCTCTCTATTATCCATTTGATTAATTGATCTGTGTGTCTTCTTTTTGTGCCAGTACCTTACTGTTTTGATTACTACAGCTTTGTAGTACATCTTGAAATCTGGAATTGTGATACCTCCAGTTTTGTTTTTCTTTCTCAAGATTTCTTTGGCTACTTGGGGTCTTTAGTGGTTCCATACAAATTTCAGTATTATTTGTTTTAATTCTACAAAAAGAAATGCTTTTGGCGTTTTGACAGGGATTTCATTGAATCTGTTGATCGCTTTGGGTAGTATGGACATTTTAACAATATTAACTCTTCTAATTTATGAGTATGGAATATCCACCAACAAAACAAAAAAGCAGCCTACTGAATGAGAGAAGATCTTTGCAAATGATATATCCTATTGAGGGTTAATATCCAAAATATATGAAGAACTTGTACAACTCAACACACACACACACACACACACACACACACACACACACAAATAATAATAATCTGATTAAAAATGGACAGAGGACCTGAATAGACATTTTCCAAAGAAGATATACTGGTGACCAATAAACATGTGAAAAGATGCTCAACATCACTCATCATCAGGAAAGTGCATATCAAAACCACAATGAGATATCACCTCACACCATCCCCAAAGACTAATAATGTTATTTCTAACATTGATATATAGCAAGTGTTGATGAGGATGTGGAGAAAAGGGAACTTTTGTACATTGTTGGTGAGAATGCAAATTGGTACAGCCACTGTGGAAAACAGTCTAGAATTTCCTCAAAAAATTAAAAGTAGAAATAACATACAATCTAGTCACTCCACTACTGGGTATTTAACCAAAAAAACCACCAAAAAAACAAAAATCAAACTCAAAAACCTGAAAACTGTAATTCAAAAAGATACGCGCACCCCTATGCTCATTGCAGCATTATTTACAGTAGCCAAGATATGGAAGCAACCTAAGTGTCCATCAATAGACAAATAAATATTATAAATATTATGCAGCCATAAAAGGATGAGATCATGCCATTCGTGACAACATGGATGGACCTAGGAGGTATTATGCTAAGTGAAATAAGTCAGACTGAGAAAGACAAATACTATATAGTTTCACTTATATATGGAATCTAAAAACCAAAAGAAATGAATAAACAAACAAACAAGAAGGAGAATCAGACTTATAAATACAGAGAACAAACTGATGGTTGCCAGATGAGAATTCCTTGGGGGATGGGCAAAATAGGTGAAGGGGTGTAGGAGATACAGGCTTGTAGTTATGGAGCAGGTCACAGGAATAAAAGATACACCATAGGAAATATAGTCAATGATACTGTAATAGTGTTCTTTGGTGCCAGATGGTATCTAAACTTGTGATGAGCATAGCATAACATATAGACTTATGGAATCATTCTGTTGTACATCTGAAACTAATGTAACACTATATGTTAATTTGCTCAAAAATTTTTTTTGAATGTTTCCTTAACTTGTAAGAAATTTTTTAAATATTATTTTTTCCCACATATATTCATCTGTCTTAAATAAGCAAGTTTATACATACCTGTAGAAGTAGAGGGGACAGTAGTATGTCTTCTAGAGTAATAACCTCTATTATCTGAACATTTTAAAAATAAAAACAAAATTACCATTTGCTTCTCTAGTTTTGAACTATACTTATGAAGTATGTGACTAAATTTATTATCAAAATCAAAATATGGATTGTGCTTATTAGATATTCCTATAGCTGTTTGCCTGGCAAAAGTAAATGTTCTTAGAACTACTTATTAACCATGGGACATATCATTTAAGAAACACTTTAAAATATTTGTGTGGTGGTGCGTGTTTCTAATTAGAAAAGTAATATATATTTTGGAAAGGACACATTGGAGAATGCAGAGAAAGAGTAATACATTTAATATTCAACTTTTTAAGCATTTTAATATAAGGTATAATTACTGTTTTTAAATCTCAGTTTAGAGAATAACTACATTCCTTTATTAAATCTGGTAGTACTTAAATGAAGCATGGAAAGTGGTAATTGACAAAATGGTCTGTTTCCTTATCTCCTCTGCAAGATCCCTGTAGACCTCACCATCCAGGAAAGGACAACCTAGGGAATCCATTTGGCTTTGTGAGAACTATCTCAGCCTCAGAAATATGCATTATTATACACATGATATTTTGCATAAAGTTTGTTTTCTTCACCATGCATAAATTTTAAGGTAACTTTTGGCTTCGTTTCATTTGCAGAGGAAAAGAAACACAAACTTCATTTTTTTTTATCTGAACAAAGATAATTGGTACTGTAAGCATCTTTAGAGATGAGAGAGTAACTTTGGGACTTGATTTTTAAATGTTTGACAGAATGTTTAAAAATAGTTTTTCCTGAAAGCCTTCACGTGAAGAAAAAATCCTGATGTCCAAAATAGCTTTATCCACAAATACTCACTACATAGCTAGGACTTTGGTCTGAAGACCTCATTTGGAGGCAGATAACAGTCAGCTAAGGGGATTATTTTGAAATAGGCTTTTTATATTGGCTGGAAAATATGACTGTGGTAACACAATAACAACAGGAATAAAACACCAACCAAAGTATGGATGCTCTGACCCACTATCCAATTGTATGCCTTGAAAGATTTAATGCAGATACTGCTCTTTTACAAACCTGTCCAACTTATTTTTTAAACAAAGTGTATGGAGAGAGCTTACCTCAACAATTTAATGAAGTTGGAAGTTAGATTTAACCAAGAACAATTTAAACAAAGTTAGAAGGCTAACTTAGTACATTTCTTGGCTGGAATCTCATCCCTACTGCTTTGCCACAGGGATGCTGACATCAATGCTAAATACTCATTCCATAACTTATGAAAAAATTGTTTACTTTAAAAATATTTCTGGGGGCACCTGGGTGGCTCAGTGGGTTAAAGCCTCTGCCTTCGGCTCCGGTCATGATCTCAGGTTCCTGGGATCGAGCCCCGCATTGGGCTCTCTGCTCAGTGGCGAACCTGCTTCCCCCTCTCTCTCTGCCTGCCTCTCTGCCTACTTGTGATCTCTCTCTCTGTGTCAAATAAATAAATAAAATCTTTAAAAAAAATATTTCTGAAACCATATGGTCTTTTATTTTTTTGTTATTATTTCAAATTTTTATTTAAATTCTTGTTAGTTAATACATAGTATAATACTGGTTTCAGGCGTAGAATTCAGTGATTCCTCACTTATATACAACATCCAGTGCTCATCACAAGTGCCCTTCTTAATGCCCATCACCCCATTTAGCCCATCATCCACCCGCCTCCCCACTAGCAACCCTCAGTTTGTTCTCAATAGTTAAGAGTATTTTATGGTTTGCCTCCCTCTCTTTTCAACTCCCTTCCCCTATGTTCATCTGTTTCCTTTCTTAAATTCCACATGTGAATGAAATCATATAGTATTTATCTTTCTCTGACTGACGTGTTTCACTTAGTATAATACTCCCTAGCTCCATCCATATTATTGCAAATGCAAGATTTCCTTCTTTCTGATGGCTGAGTAATATTCCATTGTAGATATACCATTTCTTCTTTATCAATTCATCACTCAATGGACATTTGGGCTCTTCCCATAATTTGGCTATTGTTGATAATGCTGCTGTAAACATTGGGATGCGTGTGTCCCTTTGAATCAGTATTTTTGTATCCTTTGTGTAAATACCTAGTAGTGCAATTGCTGGGTCATAGGGTAGTTTTATTTTTAACTTTTTGAGGAACTTCCATACTGTTTTTCAGAGTGGCTGTGCCAGTTTGCATTCCTACCAAAAGTATAAAAGTGTTCCCCTTTCTCCACATCTTCCCTAACATCTGTTATTTCTTGTATTATTAATTTTAGCTATTCTGACAGGTGTGAAGTGGTATCTCATTATAGTTTTAATTTGTATTTCCCTGATGAGGAGTGATGGTGAGCATTTTTTTCATGTGTCTGTTGGGCATGTGGAAGTTTTCTTTGGCAAGATGTCTATTCAGGTCTTCAGCCAATTTTTAAACTGGATTATTTGTTTTGGGGGTGATGTTTGATAACTTCTTTTAGATTTTGGACACTAGCCCTTTATCTGATACAGCATTTGTAAATATCTTCTCCCATTCTGTAGGTTGCTTTTTAGTTTTGTTATTTCTTTTGCTGTGCAGAACCTTATCTTGAAGAAGTCCTAATAGTTCATTTTTGCTTTTGTTTCCCTTGTCTCCAGAGGTGTGTCTAGTAAGAATTTGCTTCAGGCAATATCAAAAAGGTTGTTGCTTGTGTTCTCCTCTAGGATTTTGATGGTTTCCTGTCTCACATTTAGATCTCTCATCATTTTGAATTTATTTTTGTGTATGGTATAAGAAAGTTGTCCAGTTTCATTCTTTTGCACGTTGCTTTCCAGTTTTCCCAACACTATTTGTTGAAGAGACTGTCTTTTTTCCATTGGATATTCTTTCCTGCTTTGTCGAAGATCAGTTGACGAAAGAGTTGTGAGTCCATTTCTGGGTTCTTTATTCTGTTCCATTGATCTGTGTCTGTTTTTGTGCTAGTACCGTACTGACACAAGGTTTGCAATATTGCTCAAAGTCCAGAATTGTGATACCTCCAGCTTTGCTTTGCTTTTCCAAAATTGCTTTGGCTATTTGGGGTCTTTTGTGGTTCCATAGAAATTTTAGGATTGTGTGTTCTAGCTCTGTGAAAAATGCTGGTGGTATTTTGATAGTGACTGCATTAAATATGTAGGTTGCTTTGGGTAGTATGGACATTTTAACAATATTTGTTCTTCCAGTCCATGAGCATGGAATGTTTTTCCATTTCTTTGTGTTATCTTCAATTTCTTTCTGGCTGACTGGGAGCTGTGGCTCACTGTTGCTGCCCAGCATCATGAGTGTCCTACAGCATATCACTAAATTGTAAATTGAAATTGAAAAATTGTAAGATGAACCATCATATGTTGAAAACCATCTGTATACATACATTTTCGTAGAATGTTATACTAAAATTTTCTGATGGGAATATCTCTAGGGAATAGTATGAGGAAATGGTTTGGATGGCAAAGTGGACTTTATATTTGCTTTTAGGCTTCTATGTAGAAATTTACATTTTTATTATTTGCATGACTTTTTTTTATATAAGTAAGTTCATTTAAAATAATACATAATTTTTAAAGTTTTCTATTTGGATAAGACTCATGCTGAGACATCTATTACCCTAAAACTGTGTGTGTGTGTGTGTTCTTCATATGTTTTATATCTGTAAGAGAGTGAGGTGCATTTGTTTTTGCCCCTTTATTTATTTGTGGTTGAAAATTAAAGCTCTGGAAATGGTTCTTTTTGTCTATTAAATGAAAGATATACAGTCCAAGATTACAAATTGTTTAAATTCTGCTATGGAGACTGGTATTAGCGATACACCGAAAATAATAGTTTTCTTAAGCTACAGTGCCTTGGGGTGAAAATTAAGAATCAGAACAAAAACCACAAGGAGTTATATCATATAGAATGGAAATAAGTATTTCCATAAAGACCAAAGGCAAAAAGTGTTTATGTTTGTCACATCCTAAAAAGGCATTTGCTCACAGATAGTGTTCTGTGATCACTCAGGACATATTTCAGGCTCACTGTACCCCTGTTGTTTGTACGATGATAATGTGCATGCAGCTGGTCAAAGCAATGGGCACAACAAAACCAACTATTTATTTTTTAGTAGATGTATTAATCAGATTTCTCCAAATTGATCTATCTATATCTATTTATCTATCTATCTATCTATCTATCTATCTATCTATCTATCTATTTACTTATCTATCTATCATCTAGTAAGATAGCTATTTTAAGGAATTGGATTATGCAATTGTAGGGACTGGCAAGTTTGAAATCTGCAGGGCAGGATAGCAGACTGGAGATCAGGGAGAAGTTGATGTTGCAGTATCAAGCTCAAAGGATGTCTGAAGGCAGAATTCCTTTTCTTCAGGGAATCTTAGTCTTTTTTTCCTTTCCTTTTTTTTTTTTTCTTAACTCGAGTATAGTCGATACACAATGTTACATTAGTTTAAGGTGTACAGTACTGTGATTAGACAAATCTATTCATTATGTTATGTTCACCACAAGTGTAGCTACCATCTGTTACCACACAACACTATTACAATACCACTGACTATATTCCCTATGCTAGACTTTTGATTCCAGTGATTTATTCATTCCATGACTGGAAGCCTGTATCTCCCACTCCCTTTTACCCATTTTGCTCATCTCCCCTCCCCCTCAGTCTTTTTGTTTTAGGCCTTCAAATGAGTGTTTGAGGCCCACTCCCATTATGGAAAGTAATTGGTTTTACTCAAAGTGTACTAATATAAATGTTTATCACATTTAAAAAACATCTCCACAGCAAAATCTAGACTGCTATTTGACCAAACATCTAAGTACCATAGCCTGCCCAATTGGAGACAAAAAATAAACCATCACGGGTATAATAAAGACCACAACTAGACCTCTATTAATCTCAATGTACTACTACTGTGATTGCTTGAATATGTGCATTCATTTTAGAAGAAAATTGTGACACTTTTCAGTTTAATTATAAATAAAACTATTCAAGAATTAACCCTTATTTAAAAAAACCTCCTAAAAAATACAACTTCTAGTTACCGAATTTATCTTTTATAGATATAGTGTGTGTTACATGAACACCCGATAATCACATATCCAATTTATTCCAGGGAAGAATTAGGGGCTACGATATCTGTATTTTCCTTAAGAATAATGTTAACACACATGATTATAACTTCAGCTGTCATACAGGTAATTGAAAAGTAATAAATGAAATATTCAAGGACAGTATTTAAGGCCATTTACATGTATGTCTCTCAGGTCTCTTCTGTCTCTTGTCCATCCTTTCCACCCATGGATTCACATTCAGCCATCCAGCAACATCAACTTTCTTCTCAGCATCCTTTATGAAAACTTTTTTCAGACCCTTCATTTATATATATATAAAGACCCTTTATATATATATATATATATATATATATATATATATATATATATATATAAAGGTCAATTATGATAAAGACTTAGAGGATTGCATCCCTTGATGATATGGAGATCAGAGAATTGTGAGGTAGAATTGTTTTAGTAAATGCATGTGTTTCTCCCAGACTTATGACTTGATTTTTCTTCTTTTAAAACAGAATTTATAAATTGCACAAAATATATCAAGCATAATATTTAGTATATAATAAGTGCTTAATTTTTAAAAAAGATCTTATTTATTTGAGAGAGGCAGAGAGTGAGTGAACTAGAGAGGAGCAGATGGAGGGGCAGAGGGAGAGAGAGAAACAGACTCCCAGCTGAGCAGGAAGCCCAATGTGGGGCTCAATCCTAGGACCCCAGGATCATGACCTGAGCCCAACGTAGATGCTTAATCGACTAACCCACCCAGGCACCACAATAAGTGCTTAATTTTAATTGCATATTTTTATCCTTTATTCTTTTGCAAGGGAACTTGCTGACATTAGTTCTTAATTTTGATTTTTCCAACTATCACCAAATTTTGTCACTGGCTAGAATTATTTTGATTTACTATTTTTGTGACTACTTAATGACTAAGTGGATCTAATAGCACTCCAAGTCATGATAACAGGATTTAATTAGAAAGCTGATATATTTCTCAGTTTTTCATTATGACAGTAAGATTCTTGAGCAATTTCCATTGTTACTGGGACATGTGATCCTGCTATTAGTATTTTCTATTTCCCAAATATTCAGTGCATTTCATATTACTATGTGTTTGCACAAATTATTTCTTCTTAGAATGATAGGCACACCCATGGGAAGACATTTTACCTCTACTTAAATAACGCCACTGGCAAGCTTTCAAAAAAAAAGTTCATTTTATTATTAAACAATCTCATGCTAGAGCATATATCCCTTAAAATGAAATATTCACCATTCCCACAAAATCTGTATGGATTTCTTCTGAAGGAATAAAAACCCTGCTTACTGATAATAGTATCATGTATTCATATATTTACTTTTTAAAAAACTTTTGGGCTAAGCCTTATTGTTTCTCGACTTCCTTATAGTCTGATTATTCTCCTAATACACTGTACTTTTTAACATCCAATTGAAAGTTAATGTAAAATGAAAATATAACTTAATATTAGTGTACAAGAGAGTTAAATTTTTAGTACTGGAGACTACCATAGCATTGTGGAAAAATCCTGGTCTTTATAGTTGTACGAACTTAGTTTTATATCCCAGATTTGCAATTTACTGGCTCTGATCAATTAACTGAACTTCCTGTGTAAAATGATGAGAGTAATACGTCAATGGTAATGGTTATTATGAAAATAAAATGCAATAATCCATGTAAACACTGAGTACATAGTAAGTGCTCAATTACCTTTACCAATTTGTCCATTTATTTGCTCCTTTTCCAAGGAAAATTTACTTCTGTATCATAAAATAGCTATTCTCCTAAATGTTTTACATGTCACTATACTTCACTGAAAGATTATTTTTTTAGACCTTTTTATTTTGAAATAATTTAAATTGACAGTGGTAAATATAATACAGAGTTGTCATATGCCCTACACTACACTTTCTTTTTAAAGATTTATTTATTTGAGAGAGAGAGAATGCGTGTGTGTGCGTGGGGGGAGGGGCAGAGGGAGAGAATCTCAAGCAGACTCTGTGCTGAGCACCAAGACTGACATGGGAAACAATTTCACAACCTGAGATCATGACCTGAGCCAAAACCAAGAGTCAAACACTTAACTACTAAGCCACTCAGGCATCCCTACACTGCACTTTTTTAATGTTGACTTCTCACATAACCATGGTTTATCTATCATTAACCATTCATTTATCATGGTTCATTTATCTTACATAACCATGGCTCAAATGATCAATTTATCAGAAATTAACATTGATATAACACTATTAACTAAACTACAAATTTTATTCAGATATCACCGTTTTCCACTAAGATCTTTTTTTGTTTCAGGATTTGATTCAGGATACCAAGTTACATTCAGTATATATTAATTTTTGTAATGTAGATCCCAAGATAGTTATAGTCTATTGGCTTTAGGTAAGCAGCTTGGCATTGTGGCACCACACTTTCTTTGTTTTGTTTTGTTTTTTATACATTCACCCAAATCATTAATAAAAAATTTGAACATAGTGAGACCCAAAAACTATTCCATAAAACATCTCTTGAGAACAAATTGAGCCACTGAACCCATTCATCAATACTCTGAGTACTCTTCTGCATTTCAAGATTTCAGAATAACAGAGCCGAAGTGGATTTCTTTTTTTTTTTTTTAAGATTTTATTTATTTATTTGACAGAGAGAGAGAGATCACAAGTAGGCAGAGAGGTAGGCAGAGAGAAAGGGGGAAGCAGGCTCGCCACTGAGCAGAGAGCCCAATGCCGGGCTCGATCCCAGGACCCTGAGATCATGACCGGAGCCGAAGGCAGAGGCTTTAACCCACTGAGACAGCCAGGCGCCCCCTAAAGTGGATTTCTTTTAGGAAACATATATATGGGCTTTATTTTTTTATTCCATCTGATAATATCTCCAATTATAGAGATCTTGCTATTCTTTCTTTTTGTGTCTAATCTTTAATATTTTTTCAACTTTTTCTACTTCTTCTGGATTAATTGAATCATTATCATGATTTCATTTATGTCCCCTATTGATTTATTAACTATACATCTTTGTTGTATTCATCTTTTTGATCATTGACCTAGAATATAACATGCATGTTTAACTTATCATTATCTATCTTTAAATAATAATATACTGCTTCATATATGGCATGGGGACCTAAAAGAGCTATACCTTAATTTCCCTTTTCCCATCATTTCTGCCATGGTTGTTATATAATTAATAATAATTAATAAAAGGATATGTTAAAACCCCTCAATACATTAGTATATTATTTATTTAAACTGTCAATTATCCTTTAAATAGATTAAAAATGCAAAAAGTTCTTTTTTATATATCTGCATATTTTCCATTTCTGAGACTATTTATTTCTTTTTGTAGATACGACTTTCTTTCTGGTATCATTTTTCTTCTATGTGAAAAGCTTCCTTTAAATTTTAAGTTTTATCTTCACTCTTCTTGGTATAAAAAAAAAATCTTCATTTCGCTTCCATCTTTGTAAAATAATTTAGGTAGGGATAGAATTTTCAGTTGACCCATCTATAGCTTTTCTTTCTTTCTCTCAGTACTTTATAGATATTGTTCATTTTATTTATAATAGATGTTTTAACAAACTTGTCTATAAATGTTATCATCTCCATTATTTTGAGGGTCTATTTCTAATATCAATTTTTCTCCTGCTTTGGTTTATATTCTCCTGCTTCTTTACATGCTTAATAATGTTTCATGAAGTGTTGGACAATTTTAAATTTTCTGTTGTTGTTTCTGGATCTTATTGAATTCTTTTAAAGAATGTCAGATTTTGTTCTGATACATAGATAAGTAGCTTCTGGGAGTTTGATCCATTAAAACTCAACACTAAGCTTTGTTTGGACAGGTCCTACATATATTTTATCTCTGGGAATAATATAGCCCCAATTGCTAAGGTATGAAACATCTATCAAGACTCTATCCAGTGTTCCTTATCTTACAAGTTCTTTCTACTCTGGCCAGTAGCAACACAAATTATTTACAGTTTGTGTGAGCTCTGAGCAGTATTGTCAATCAGTGGTTCTTGCTTGGACTATGGGAGTCTCCTTCAACACATTCACAAATCAACTCAACAAATGCCTTGAGGGTATCCTTCTTAAATTATTCAATGGCCTTTCTATGTGCAGTTCTTCTATTCCTCGAATTCTGTCCCATAAATTCTAGCTGTCTAGATATTCTCAAAGTTTAATTTCTGTATCCTCAACTCAGTGAGACTATCTGGCTTTCTCCTAGAAACTGCCTACTGGCAATGAGATAGGGTATTGTAGACACAGTTCTCTTCTCTCAGGGATTACAGTCCATGGGACTTATTTGTCAATGTTTGAAAATGACTGTTTCATATATCTTGTCTGACTGTTAAATTGTCAGATATTTTGTTTATGGTATGAGAGCAATTCTGAAGCAGAATTCTAAGGCATTCTTTCTGCATGAACTTCTACAGGCCTAAAAATGTCTTCACGTGTAAAGAAAAGTGTTAATAGTTACCCAGTCATAAGTTAACATTAATTTATTAAATTAAAAATTCAGAATCTAGCATTTTAAACTTTTAAGTTCAAATTACATATTTTATCTTTTTTTTAAAGATTTTATTTATTTACTTGACAGAGAGAGAGAGATCACAAGTAGGCAGAGAGGCAGGCATAGAGACGGGGAAGCAGGCTCCTCCTCACTAAGCAGAGAGCCCGATGCGGGGCTCAATCCCAGGACCCTGAGATCATGACCTGAGCCGAAGGCAGAGGCTTTAACCCACTGAGCCACCCAGGCGCCCCCATATTTTATCTTAACCATACACAAAAATCAACTCGGAATGGATTAGAGACTTGAATGTAAGACCTGAAACCATAAAACTCCTAGAAGAAAATATAGGGAATAATCTCGTTAACATTGATCTTGGCAATGACTTTTGAATTTGACATCAAAAGGAAGGCAACAAAAACAAAAATAAACAAGTGGAATTTTCATTAAAATGAAAAGCTTTGCACAGCAAAATAAATCATTAGCAAAATAAAAAGGCAACCTATGGAGCGAGAGAAAATAATTGCAAGCCATATCTGCTAAGTGGTTAATATCTAAAATATACAAGGAACTCATGCAATTCAATAAGCAAAAAAGAAAGTAACCTAACCAAAAAATGGAAAAGGACTTGAATAAACGTTTTCCAAGGAATAGACATTTTCCAAAAACAAATATTTAACAGGCACTTGAAAAGGTATTCAACATCACTGATCATCAAAGAAATGAAGATTAAAACCATAATGAGGTATTACCTCACGCTTGTTAAGAAGGTTATTAACAAAAAGAGAAGAGATAGCAAACACTGGTGAGGATGTGAAGATTAAGGAACCCTCATGCACTGTTGGTGGGAATGTAAATTGGTACAGCCACCATGGAAAACAGTACGGTGGTTCATCAAAAAAATTAAAAATAGAATTACCATATGATCCAGCAATTCTACTTCTGGCTATATAAATCCAAAGAAAACTAATCATTATCTCAAAGAGATATCTGTATTCCCATATTTATAGCAGAGTTATTCACAACAGCCAAAGTAAAGAAACAACCAAATTTCTACTGGTGGATGAATAGGTTAAGAAAATCTGAAATATATTATATATATTATATATATATTTACCTCATATATATATGATATATCTGTATATATTCAACTTTAAAAAAGAAGGAAATCCTGTTATTTGTGTTATTTGTGACAACATCAGTGAAATTGGACAACCTTATGCTAAGTGAAGTAAGATGAACAGAGAAAGGAAAATACCATATGGTATCATTTAAATTCAGAAGCTAAAAAAAAGAAAAAGAAAAACGGATAAACTCATAGAAACTGAGAGTAGAAAAGTGGTTGCCAGGGGTTAGAGCAGTGGGGGAAATAGGAAGAAGCTGGTAAAAGGGTGCAAACTTTCAGTTACAAGATGAATAAGTTTTGAGAATCTAATATGTAATTAGTAACTATAGCTGATAACACTGTTTTGTGTGATTGAAACTTGTTAAGAGAATAAAACTTACATATTCTTACCAAAAAAAAAAAAAGGTAAATATGTGAAGTGGTAGATGTGTTAATTAACTACACGCGGGGGGGGAGGGGAGAATCTTTTCACAGTGTATATGTATATCATATCATCACATTGTGCACTTCAAATATCTTACAATTTTATTTGTCAATTATAATTCCAAAGAAGGTGGGAAAAAACTTAAATTTTATATATATATATATTTTTTTTTTTTTTAATATTTTATTTATTTATTTATTTGTCAGAGAGAAAGAGACCGTAAGCAGAGGGAGAAGCAGACTCCCCACTGAGCTAGGAGCCTGATTCGGGACTTGATCCCAGGACCCAGGGATCATGACCTGAGCTAAAGGCAGATAGATGCTTAATAACTGAGCCACCCAGGTGTCCCTTAAATTATATATTTTATTCTTCTGTGCTTGGGTAGAACAAAATAGGAGAAATTATTCTTACTATTTCATACTAATATTAAATTGTTGAACAAACTAAACTCCCTTTTAAAAGAATTAGTCTCATGTATTTACTTAGTTTCATCAAACATCCATAAACATTGTTTATTGCATTTAAATTTTAACATACCAATATCATAATAGTAACTTGAAGTGCTAGACTGGGTTAGTTTACAATGCTAACAAGAAAATCCTTCCAAATGCTTAAATAGCTCATGTAAATTTCACAAATTAAGCATACATATTGTTAAGCCAGATCTCTTCAAGAGCCCAATATCATTTACAAACTCATTCAAATATCTTATACTCTTTGGCTGACAAAATTACAAATCCAGTAAGTATATTTTAATTCAAATTAAAAATCAGAAAGATTACCTAGTGGGATTAATTCTGACAACTATAAATCTCTTAACTACTAAATTAGTCCTTTGAATTTACTTTATTTTTATACTTAACTTTAAAATATTGTGGGGATTGAAAGACAATTTGCCAACTCTGAAAGAAATGCTCTCGATTCAGACAAATTGAGGCTATTAAGATGATAATTTGTGATTGTTAAAATCCCAACTTCTCAGTGAGTTGACATTGTTTATCCAAGATTGAAGACAAAGCAAGAGATTGAGGGGCAGTATACATCTTCTAGAGTTTTCTCTAGCCATAAACATTCTGATACCTCTATTTTTTAAGAAATAAGGGTCCCCAAGTCTGCATGTTATTCACTTGGTATTCTTTAATCTGATATGGTTAGATGAAAATCTTCACATCTATGCAGGTTTAGTAAACTTCATTGATTTCTCAGTGGAGTCTGCATTTCTTTAGCTTTAGGCAACAATTCCATATTCATTTTAATGACATCCCATTGAATCTTGAATATCTCTCATATTTTTTCTTCCTTTGAAATCACAGCTCTAAAGTTATGCTAATGAGACTTTCTGAAACATATAATCTATTCTAGAATTTTCTTAGAATCTACCTGTCATTTCTGGCTTCTATTCTTCCCTTCATTTAGAAAGCATTTACCCATCATTAGTCTTATGGCATATTTTCCTTTTATTATGAGTTTGTTAGGATTACTGACAGGTGTTCTGAAATTACATCTATGAATTCATTTGACATTGTTGGATAAATTTTCTGAGTTTAGTGTCCTAATTTCATTTAAACAATTACACGTGTTCTTATACTTTCCTCACTCAACTTATATCTCTGCTTTATTTATTTTGCTTTTTCTAGTTTTGTTTGTTTGTTTGTTTGTTTTTACTGAAGGAGAGGCAAGTAAAATTTGTCACAAAGTTCTTTCTACTTTCTCTCACTTATTAACAGTACACTCTCTTCCTCAAAAAATAGATCTATCCTTTCTTTTTCTGAACATGATTTATTGTCTCTTAACAACCATTGCCTCAATTTCCATTTATTCCATTTTGATGTCTCTTTGGGTGATATAAAAAAAGTTATGGTAGAAAATGCTTTTGCCTCACAGGAAAAAAATGCTTTAAAGATTCAACTAACTTTAGAAAAAAATCATGTTTTTTTTCAAATCACTCTAATTAAGGAACTCTCAGTTATTGATTATCCTTTTTTTTGGTAGTGATTTATATTTTATTTATTTCTTTTTTTTATTAATATATAATGTATTATTTGTTTCAGGAGTACAGGTCTGTGAATCATCAGTCTTACACAATTCACAGCACTCACCATAGCACATACCTTCCCCAATGTCCATCACCCAGCCACCCCATCCCTCTTACTCCCCTCCCCTCCAGCAACCCTCAGTTTGTTTCGTGAGGTTAAGAGTCTCTTATGGTTTGATTATCCTTTTGCAGCTAAAATAAACAACTTTATGTCATTAGTCTACCATTCTGGTATATTTGAATTTACTTAGAGTCATCATACAACCAACCATATAACTAAACTCAATTTTTGGTTGAAAATCTCTGATACCTATAATATTACTGGGACTAGCAAATTTTATTTTTGCTCTATGGAATAGGAAGGTATTTCCAACCATCCTAAAACTTATGACAAAGAAATCTAATTTTTAGCTCTCACTAATTCTTAAAGTTTATTTTTTTAAAGATTTATTTATTTATTTGAGAGAGAGAGAGAAGTGGGGGAGGGGCAAAAGGGAGCCAGAGGGAAAGTCTTAAGCAGACTCTGTGCTGAGTGCTGAGTGCAGAGCCTGACTCCGGGCCTGATCTCAGGACTCATGAGATCACTCCCTGAGCCAAAACAAAGAGTTGGAGGCTTAACCAAATGCACCACCCAGGCGCCCCTAATTCTTAAGGTTTAAATGTTATTTTATAAATATAACTTTAATCAGCAAAATACCACTGCAGAAACCAAACAATGCAAAAGGAATACATGCTACTAAACAAATAAAAGTCACTAAACATATTGCGATCTTTAAGTATTTGTTATTTAAGCCCAAGAAAGGACATCATGTTGTTATTCATATGAGACCATTAGATATCTTGCTATAGTGACATTGAAATATTAATGTGTCCTAGAAAGCAATTTTCTTTTTTCATGAACAAGAGTAATTTGTGGTCCATAAGTAAAGAGAGGGAAATGATTTTAATGATAATAATCATGGGAAAAAAATCAATGCTAGTGTACTTACAAATAATCAATATTCTGGTCTACATAAAAGATTTCATCATGATTATATGCAAAACTCAATATCTCAATGCTTGTCATGGAGAATGCAAGTATAACAGATGATAAGAAAGAATTCCTAAAATACTTGTATTAGTTATAGTGAATTAGTAAAAGAAGAATGGATTATTATAATATTGTTACCTAAATTAGGTTTAGCATGTATATATGTATTTTATCATCATCAAATAACAACATAATTTCAGTCATAATTAATAGCTTAAGTATGTTCAGATATTATTTCCCAAGTTAAGAACATTACTGCATAAAGCCAATTTTAATAAACTGTGTATATGCATACTGTGAGAATTGCAAACGACTCCATTTTTGAGAACTTAAATTGGCATTTATATTCAGGAAAAAATTCATTATGAACAAACAACTCTTTGCTTCTGCAGTATTATCTTTTACTTTGTATTCCTATCTAAATGTCTTCCATTTCTTGAAGCTGTGGGAAAGAGAACAAAATTCAGGTACCATATCTTTTTGCAGATGACTGTCTGGTAAATTACCAATGTGATTGGCAAAAACAAGTATGAAATGCAAATGAGTTATTTATCTTTTGCAGTTTCCAATTTTAAATGGAAATGTTTAACTTCCTTATAAGTTTTCTGCTGTGTTGTAGTAAATTTTTTTTAATTTTATTTATAAATTTTATTTTATTTTTTCAAGTTTTCTCAACATTTTATTAAGTGCATATTTCATAATACATGTCTGAAAACTTCCATTTTAAGTACAGTCTATTGAAGGGTATACATATTTTTAAGACTAATAAATAATGTTAAAATAATTATCTTGTCAAAATATCTCTTTTGATGGATTATGGAGAATTTTTCTTACTTTATGTTTTCCTCATTGAACTTATTTTTATAATTAATGAAAAATCTCTTAGCTTTAAAAGTGGATTGAGGAGGGCGAGTGTTGCATGGAGCACTGGGTATGGTGCATGAACAATGAATCTTGGAATACTGAAAAAATAAAATAAAATATTTTTAAAAAGTGGATTTATACTACAACCTATATTCAAGTTTAAATGTAGAATCTCATTCTCATGTCAGTAAGATTTGTATTGTGGTAACTCTCTCTCTAATCAGGCAGAAATAAGCACATATCAACAAAAGTCCTTTTAATGACGAATTACTGTAGGATAACTCTATCCTAAAATTCTATAGCCTAAAACTATAGATATGCAAAAGGAGCAATATGATGACAGAACCAGTAAGTTATTATAATACTTCTTACCATATGTAAAATACATTTCAAATTTTAATACATCTTGTTATATAGAGAGAATAAATTTAATTTTTTTATCACAGAAACTAATAAGAAAAAATAATACTATTTCAAAATAACACATAATTTTTCAGAAGTATTTCTTGAATAAAATATCATTAGATTTAATATATTTTTAAAAATGTGTTTGAAGACAGATAATTAAATAATTATAAAATATTGACTTTTTAAAGCTTTGAATATATAGAACTTTGATGAAGACATCTGTATGAAACCATCTTCAACTGTTTTTAATTGATAATGATATAAGTCTACCTCATTTCTCAAACACAGATTGATGTTATATTAAGTATTTGAAAAGAGTTTGATTTCTTCAATCTAAACCAGAAAATGTGCTATATAAATATTTTAAATAGCCAGGCAATATTTTCAGCTAGCAAACATATTCCACTCCCCCACTTCCACACCAAGAATACACTTAAACTGACATTGCAAGATCTTAATTCAGTGGGTTAGAATTAATAATGTTCCACTGTATCTTGTGATTGGTAGAAATCTCTTTACTTCTACTCTGCTCTCCCTTTGTGTTAAATATTCTGTTGACTTCACCATGAACTTCAAGGTGAACTTCATAGGTTCACTGATAGGTTTATTCATTTTGGCAGAAAAAGAGGCTGACTCTATACATAGCTAAGCTTTAAACTACATTCCTGTACCTTGCAAAACCATCAACATTTTCTCCACAACCGGCTATTTTCCATTTTTGATATGATGAAAGCCAAAACAAGTTAGCTAAGAAACCAGAATTCTTTTCAACTCTGGAAAAGTGGGAAACAAACAAAAAGAGTGAGAGAGAAAGAAAACAAAAAAATAAAACTTTAGGGATAAAATTTTGGTTATATATTCACTCTATCGATCTTTCAATCTAATTTCATTTTAAGATAGAAATTGGATTATCTTTACTTTTTCCCTTGAGAAGCTGTTGAATTCACTATAAATACAAAAATGAATTTAATTTACCTGCACTAATCAAATAAGCAACATTTCTGTTAGTATTTGATAAAGGAAGAACAAATGTAATTCCAAATGTCATGTATACACAGAGCCATATATCACCCTGTGATTCAAGTTTCAAGTCTTGAGGCACAGTTTACTTGTACTCATCCTATGTCTCTATTTATTAGAGAAATTACGTGCTGCCCAAATTTGAAAGCATGGTTATAAATTACTGTCTTTTGATTTTATTTATGGAAGAGTTTAGTAAAACATGAACTTTTCCCCGAACATTTGAAATATGGAAACTTTAACATACCCCATGTCTATTCCTTTCTTCTTATGTATAGTCTCATGAAGCATTATTATCTGACAACTAACCTCAGGAAGAAATTTGCAGATATGAAAAAACACATCTGTAATTCAGTTAAAAAAGCCGAAATATTCATAGCAAATTAGGGAATCTGTTTCTTATATTTGGATATTTTAAGCAATCGGGAGAACAGTATTGTCCTAAATCTCTGACTGCTATTTCTGGAACCTAGTATAGAATTCTGAACTCAAAGACCATTAAAATGTGAAACATTCTAGGAGGATATTGCTGTGAAAATTAAATGTAGCTGATCATTGTAATGCTTTTAAATGCGCTGCCATTCTTAATTCACATCAGTCAATTGCAATCATTAATCAAGTTGAATGCAATGGTTTGGGTGAACACTTAATATTGATTGTAGCCTAAATTTCACTGCAATTATAACTTAATGATAAGTAGTATGTGTAATATTTAAATATAATCTAGTTTAAACTGTCAATTAAGTGACAGCAGTGAAAAAGGACAAGTCCTGTGACCTGAACAGAAATTATAAGGAAATCTTTTCTGAAGTGGAGAAGGAAAGAGGCCAAAGGATCAAAAGAGCAAGAAGTTGATAATAGTTGATACACGTTAAACTTACTGTTCAACTATGCCAACACTAACAAGTTTGTGGAGGTGCCTCTGAGACCAAATGGAAAAACAGTTGCACCAACAAACAGAACAGTCACTTGGGTGTTAGAAGACAGCAGTGATTTCAGACTCCCAAGCATTTTCTACTGAAATTCAAGACTGCCTTCCTAAGTGGAAGGTTCAAACACTTATTTATCACAAAACCCTGTATTTTAAAAAGAAAACTGGTTACTAATTTATCTCCTGGACTAAATATGTTACTTGGGTTTTCTTGCGTCAACCAATCAGCTTTGTGCTAGTCCCTTAATTTCACTGATTCTAATTTTCCTCTTCTGAAAATGAATATTTCAATCAAATAATTCATAAGGAATAAACCCTTATTTCAGCTGTTTGATATAATTATTTTTAGACCTACTTGAAGGAATACTCCAAGAGAGATGCTCAAAATACGGCTCCCTGACCAGCACCATTGGCCTCACCCAGGAACTTGCTGGACATGCAGATTCCCAGGCCTCCTACTAGTCAAATCAGAAACTCAGGTGATTCCAATACAGAGTGAAATTTGAGAACCACTGCTCTCAAGCATGGTATGGTTCTATAGGTAGACAAAACAGGAAGTATCAAATGCAAAATGGTTGACTTGTCTCTCCAAAACCCCATCAAATTAACAAATATTTAGAGCAAAAATTATAAATAGAACAACTAGCAAATAAATACTTAGCAATACCAACATTCTGGGAAGTTACCAACCTACTATATCTGTGAGCTATTTTTGGAAAAGAAAATATAGACAGGATCAAAATGATGCCAAAACCCAATGGATAGGAAGAATTATTTACCACATATAATTAAGATATATTTTTAAAAGTAAATTTTTAAAAAATGTTTGTATTTTTTCCCAGAACTATTGAGCCTAATTTCCAAGATCCCTGTAGTAGAGGCAGGGATAATAAAGGAGCTAATGAAAGTTGATCCAATTAGTATTCAAAGGCTGATGAAGAGCTGATTGTTCCCATTTTCAGATATAAAGCCACAAACAGAGCGATGAAAAAAATTCTGACATTGGAAATGGTCATGCGTAAATTCATCAGAGCTGCCACTGCAATGCATTAATCAGATCCTACATGTACATGCAGAGCCAGTGACAGGTGCATAGGCTATTAATACCACTAATACTAAATATATTTATATCTATATATCTATATACATATCTATAGATAAACTCAGATTCTAAATATTTGAAGAACTCCAACTGCATAAGAGACAAAAAAAGAAAAAAGAAAAGAAACACACACACACACAAACTAATGCAAAGATGAGTAAACTCCAATGGAGAAAATTAATATAGGGGGGCAATATTCATCAGACTTTACTCATAAAACTCTAAAAAGAAGCAAATATAAATAATATATAAAAAGACAATTATGGGGAAAAAAAGACAATTATGGGGAGCTTGGGTGGCTCAGTTGGTTAAGCGTCCAACTCTTGGTTTCCACTCAGGTCATGATCTCAGGATCATGAGATCAAGTCCCACATCAGGCTCCATGCTCAGTCTGGAGTCTGCTTGAGAGTTTCTCTCTCCCTCTCCTTCTGTCCCTCCCCACACTGTAAAATAAATAAATAAATAAATAATCTTTTAAAAGACAAATATATATATTAAAGATGAAATTGATAAGTTACATATCAAAACTAGATTTGAGCAATAAAACAAAATCTGGTTCTTTGCAAAGATCTATAGGGACAATATAGCTTTGAAGTCTGAAAAAATAAAAGAATTAAGGAAATATGACGAAAACATATAAAGAATGAGAACAAGATAATAAATATAAATAAAAAGAACATTAAAGTATAAAAGAATATTATAATCAACTTCGTATCAACAACTTTGAAAGTCTAGCCAAAATGGTTAATTTTCCAGGAAGGATTATGTAACTACTAAAGACATAAAGTTTAGTGATGGAATCAGTCTGGTCTGCATATGAAGTTTTTCTTATAAGACATCTGCCTCATCCCTATCCTCTTTCTGGTATTGTTGGAGATGATTTTCGTCAGGCATCTACCTGGCATATATCAGGCATACTCTTACAGTTTTTTTCCCAAAAATGATTTGTAGTTGTGTGTGCAGCACTTTGCCCTGATATGTGTGCTCTACAATAAAAACCAAATCTAATATATTTTGAAAAAAAAAAGGGGGTGCCTGGGTGGCTCAGTGGGTTAAAGCCTCTGCCTTCGACTCAGGTTGTGATCTCAGAGTCCTGGGATCGAGCCCCGCATCAGACTCTCTGCTCGACGGGGAGCCTGCTTCCCCCTCTCTCTCTGCCTGCCTCTCTGCCTACTTGTGATTTCTCTCTGTCAAATAAATAAATAAAATCTTTAAAATAAAATAAAATAAAATAAAAAGCCAAATATTTCAGGGGAACCAGACAACCTCTCCCCAGAGGGAAAATGATAATGGGTTTAACCCAGTTCCAGAACCATGTATTGAATCACCCATGTTTTTCCCACTGATTTGAAATAGCAGCTTTATCATTCTTTAAGATCTCATACATATGGGAGATCTATTTCTGGAATCTCTTGTTTTGTTATTTTATTGATCTATTTGGATATTCCCTGTATTAACACATTTTTGCTAAGACCATTTTTGCCTTTTTATTGTAATTTAGTTGTAATATGTGGTAACAAGATTCCCATACTATTTTTCTCATTTGATCATTTTTAAGAAGTAATAATTTTGACCTTAGTAAATATTTTTTAAATTTACCTTTGGATTCATTGAAATCATTATTTAAAGATTCTTAAAACTTTTAATTTTACTATTAATTTCTTTTTTAAAAAATTTTTATTTATTTATTTTGAGAGAGAGAGAAAGTGTGCACAAACGGGGAGAGGGGCAGACAGAGAGGGAGAAGCAGACTCCCTGTGAGCAGAGAACCTGATGTGGAGCTTAACCCCAGGACCCTGAAATCATGACCTGAGCCTAAGGCAGATGCTTAATTGACTGAGCCCCCCAGGCACCCCTCTACTGTTAATTTCTTTTTTTTTTTTAAGATTATTTATTTATTTGACAGAGAGAGATCACAAGTAGGCAGAGAGGCAGGCAGAGAGAAAGGAGGAAGCAGGCTCCCCGCTGAGCAGAGAGACCAATGCTGGACTCCATCCCAGGACGCCGAGATCATGACCCGAACCGAAGGCAGAGGCTTTAACCCACTGAGCCACCCAGGCGCCCCTTCTACTGTTAATTTCTTATTTATTTAATATTTTATGCTCCTTTCACCATTTAACAACTATATTCTCATTATGCGAAATAATTTTAGAATAAAGGAAAAGAAATTGTTTTAAATAACATACAGGGTTGACAAAGTTGAATTATGGTTTACTTTCATTTTTCTTTGTTTTCATTCATCATGTTTGAAAAAATTCTGTTTTGATAATTCATTGTATGCTA
Source organism: Potos flavus (assembly GCA_028534135.1). Lineage (NCBI taxonomy): Eukaryota > Metazoa > Chordata > Mammalia > Carnivora > Procyonidae > Potos > Potos flavus. The sequence goes on from CM052898.1 coordinate 147,247,336, forward strand.
GAATTTTCACATTTCCCCATTTTTAAAGAAGTGTATTTATTTAGAGAGAGAGAATGCAGAAGCGCAGAGGGAGAGGGTTAGGGAGAACATCTCAAGCAAACTCCCTGCTAAAGCATGGAGCCCCAGGCAGGGCTGAATCCCAGGACCCAGGATCATGATCTGAGTGGAAATCAAGATTTTCAATGAGTGAGTGAGCTACCCAGGCACCCCTCCCCATTTTTACATTTATTTATAATAGTGTAATTAATATATAGTTATATATATAGTTATATATAGTTAATATATAGTCTTCTTCCCATATGCTAGACTTCAGAGTGTCATTCAACTTAAAATTTTCAGTACCATGGATTTATAAAGCTATTTCTACAATACTAAGGTGTGAAGATATCTGAAAATGAGTAGAATCTCAATCTATTAGAGTGAAAAAATATAGCAATTTAAGCAAGGTGAGTAGACCTCTAAAGACTACTAATAATTCATTTAGGACTGTATATCACCCCGCCTTTGTGCAGTCCCAATTGGGCAGAGTACAGAGAGTAGGGGGCAAAATCTCTGGGTGGTTCGTCCTTGGTCAAGACCATAAACATGAACTAGAGATCAGGGAAAGGACTTTAATTAAGCAAGAAAATAACTGGCAAAACGAAGGAAGGACCCTAGCTGTGGGGAGATTTAGGAGCTAAGGGAATCTCTAAAACAGGAATTCAGAACAAGAACCAGAATGATAGTCCATTTGAATAACTCAGAATACATAAAAATTGAGGAAATCTGTGTTTGGAAACTCAACAGTAGGAGTTCTAGCAGAGGTGAGTTGTATCTTTGGGTACAATGTAGAAGCCCCAAGACCAAAGTTAATTAACTCCCAGTGATTCTAAGCCCTCCTGGTTGTGCACATGTTAGTGTTGGTGTGGGAAGAGAGGGAATTGATGGTAATGCAGGCAAATGAGATTGGATATACTCATTCTAATTTAACATCAAATCAACATTGGCTTGAAAACTGGGCCAGAGTAGATTTTGTTAGTGAAGAGATCAATAGCTCAATTATAGGAGAGCTCAAGAAGGCACATCTAAAAAGGTTGGGTAGTGAAGTACAAGGAGAGACTAAATGGCACCATTATATTTTGCTTCTTTGATAAACTGGCTATTTTACAAACTGCATCCTGTTCAAATGAAGGGATTAATCATGAAGTTGATCTGATGCTAGTGTAAATGTATTGAAAACATTGATTCGTTTTAATTTATTTTTCTCCAATAGAAACATTTATAGTTAACTTGTCTTATATTTAGTTTACTATGCTTACTGACTTTAATTTTTTTCTAAAAACAGAAACAAAAAAAAAAACTTAAAATGCCAAAGTATCTTTTTAGGAGTAGAAAATCCCGCTGACTTTGAATAAATTTGGATCAAGTAGGTGAGGAAAAGACAATGTTCAAATATACAAAGTAAGTGCTTCAACAAGAACAAAAAGGATTATACAGATTTAGCCTCAGTGCTTGAGTCTTCCCAATTCAATCACGTTAGAATAGTTATGTACAATTCAGTCTACATGAGAGTGGTCTAACTGTGAATATAATATTGTGTTCTTAATTCTTTGTTAATCTAATTCGTTTGCTCATGCAACATGATGCCCCATGTTCACAAATTTGCTCTTGAATCAAGAAGGAAAAAAAAAACCCACAAATTCCGGAACAGCATGTCTTCTTTCATATCTTGATATTATCCAGTTCTTTGATGGGGCAGCATGGAGAGGGAGCTGACTCACCAGGGAAATTAAAAATATGTGACAGCACTTTTTAATACAAAGGTTCCCTGAAGCCAGGCAAATTGGGATTGGCAGTTATCAACATCAGCTCTCTGTTGGGCAGATCTGCTGAAATGCTCTGGGTGGTCTTTATGCACTTCCTAGTGGGCAGCTTGTTTGGCTAAAGGCAAAGAAACAGCATTTAAAGGATTCTGAAATTATCAGGAAGATAAGAAAATTTGAGAGAACATGGACAAAGGGAAGTACTGTGGTTTAGGGTTTGGAGCAGAATACCAAGGAATTAATTGGGAGAAAAGAGCAATAAATAGGATCGGGGAAGGAAGATTCCTGCGTTTAAATTTATTCTCATTTCTTTCTGTAACTCTTAAATCCCCAGACTCCCATCATTATTCAATTTAGTGCTTCCCAAGCCTTATGAAGTGCAGGGATTCTCTTTTGTCTTGCCTTAACCTACTCCAATCTCATCCACATTATAAGTGCAGAAGCAGAGACTAAGTGTCTTCCAAGAATATACATCATCAGCTCTCAAATTCAGTGTGTAAACACATGGCCTCTTGGGTGATGACTGCACAATTCAGCAATTCCAGAGGCCAGAATCACAGCTGGAGTATTACCTGCCAGCTACCTCCTGTGTTTATGAACCCATTAAATGAATATTATTCAACATAAGGCAGAACAAAGCTAATTTTCCCCCTCAATTTCAACCAGGGATTTCTTAATATAAAACGAAGAGAAATTTGTATTCTGACATGAATGAGATAGAAAGAATATTTCAGTTCTGTATGATTGTTCAAAGTCCATATCCTTGAATAAAAATCAGAGAACCAGTATTTTAGTTCATTCTATGTAGAAAAAAAGTCCACAGATGCTTAAAAATATGAGAAGTTAAGAAAAGACATTTTATAGAATATATAATGAATAACACCAATTAATTAGGAATGTTTCCCAAACGTTTTTCTGTACCTTGGCATTCTAAGATATTATTGGTTGACATTGAAAAAAAAATTGTGATCAGATTTATATTTTATGGCTAATAAGATTTTTTGTGTCTCAAATATTTAAAAATATTTATGATTTCTCTCAGAGTGATATTGACAGGGCTAAATATATACATTAATATCAAAAGATAAAATAGATAATGAAGTAAAAGAAAAAAGATGAAATACAATATTCTTAAAAGAAAAATAGCCTGATATGAGCAGATCTGAATTCTACTTGTGATGAAGCAACTAACTAGTTTTACTAACTTTGGGAAAGTTATATAACCTCAGGTTCCTGATCTGAAAAATGAGAATATTAAGATCTGACTTGTTTATCTCACAGGGTCATGGGGAAATAAGCAGATAATAAATGTTAAACTTTTTATAAACAAAAATAATTTATAAAGATGTAAGAGATTAGAAAATAGAACTAGGATGTGGAAGAAGGTTTGTGTGTTTTACTCAATGTTGTTTTACAAATATTAATCTTTATAAATTTATTTGATGGAGGAGGAAGAAGCAAGGCTTATCTTAAAACTATTTAATCCATTCTCAAATTTTCAACATGGAGGATGCAAAGACTATTTAGAGAATTCAGAAAAATACTTAATTACCTGTTCTATCAAAAAACATGTAGTAACTACCTGATTTCAGGTTACTCGTTTCTAGAAAGAAAGGCTTTGGTGACAACCCTATTAAAAGTAGGCTTTGCTTAAGTCTAGACAATCACAAGGTTATCAGAAACCAATGAGATTCAATAGGGCAAGTATTTTTTTCTTTTTTCCTGTATGATCTGTCCCTTTAAACATAGCCATTATTCAACTTCCCATATTTTTATGCGATATTTATAATTATATCCTGAAATGATGTTATTTTGTTATTTGTGATAATCATTATCTTTATTTTCAGAAAGGGCTGCAAGTCTATTTGTAGAAATTCTTATCTAGTGTAGTGTTCTTACATAACAAAAAATACTCCCAATTATCATAAGTTGAATAAGTATTCTCTACCCATAATACAAACACACTACACACACACACACACACACACACACACATATAATGTTTACAAGGCATTTTCTATGTGCACAAGGATATTTTTGTATTTATATGTATTATTTCATTTAATCCTCATAACAACCTCACGTAGTAGGTTCTGCTTTTTCCTACTGTGCACGTGAAAGGAGGCACAGAAAGGTTAAGTGACTTGCCCAAGATTGCACAGGCAGTAAATTGTAGAGTCATAATCAAACCCATGCAGTCCGGCAACATTGCCTATACTCTTAATCACTCTACTATGAGGTCTCCTTGAATAATCTCTTTATAAACCACAAACTTTAAGATAGATCTCTGATGTGTTTGTGCTTTGGGGGCCAGAGCATGATGGTAAGCTGATTATACCAGATGGCAAGTGTTGAACCCTCCTCCCAGATTTCAAAACTCCTGAAACTGAAAATGCCTCCCTTCTTTTGAGGAACAAGTTTCCACAGACTCCCTATCACATTTTTTTTTCTCCCTATCACATTTTTATGTAGAAACTACTCACTCACTCCAGAGAGTGCCAGAAGACTTTATCAATGATAGGCACTTTGGGAACAGTGTCTTTTCCCTAAGTTCATCATAGAAATATGTTGGAAAATTTGCTCCAAGAGTAAAATTAGTTTTATATTAGAGTTGACAATGATTAGCAGTTGGCAAGGTTGGGTAAGAAATGAGTTAGTTGGAAATGGGTTAGGTGTGCCTGTGGCACCTTAGCTCTTTCGTGATTCGTTCTTGCTTCCTCCCATTTGACTCCCACAACCCTACTAGAATAAATAATTAATTATTTGTGTGATTTTCTATTTAGTGTTTGTCTCTACTGAAAGGTTCTAATTTCCACATGTGTGGGGACCATACTTGTCTTTTTTGCTTCTGCCTCTAACATAGTACCAGATCATGAAGTATTCCAGCTTTTTATTGTATGAAAGAATAAAATATTATTAAAAAGATCTCAACTCCTTTCTTGGATCAAAGGATGGCAAAAAAAAAAAAAAATAGTTGTTCAATTACTATCTCAAAATTAAATGGGTGAAAAAGACAACTATAGGGAATGATTAAGGTATGAATCATTCTAGGGATGAATTTCCAAAGAAAATTCTCCAAGACTTAGTGGAAGATGGAGGAAAGAAGTGAGACCTCTGAATGTGTCGCATATACACAAGAACTGCAGAATTCCTCATAGGGTCTTTTCCTTCTTTACAGCAAGCCCCAGGCTTCAACCTGCTCTTTCTACTTTCATGTCTGCCCTATCTACTCCATCTCTTCTGAATTCTGTTTCCCTGTGAGTACTTGTGGATTGGTTGCTGTTTTTTGTTCTTCTTTCCTTGCTATCTGTGTAGAGTAGACAGAAGTCTTAATCATTTCAATCATTTGAGAAGCTTACACATGGGGCAAAGACAACAACACACACTGAGAATCTATTTTGTAATCTTAGGACATTTTTACTGTTTTGGTCCCTGGACCATAGCTCTAAACTCCTCGTATGGAAGCAGTAATAATCAGAATGGCTAACATTTGTTGAGTACTTGTTACATAGTCCATTCACACTTTAAACCTGCTTTGTCATTAAGTTTCAAAAGGATCTGGATTTACAGATAAGTAAACTGAGATTCAAAAAGATAATAAGCTATTTCCAAAGGTCACATAGCTCCTAAGTGACAGAAATGGATCTGAAATCCTGGCCTCCGTTATCTCAAAGCTTTTGCTGTTGTTGCCTAAAGACTGATTTAAGGCAAAATAGTGTTGACTTCAAATCTCAAGCTTAAAAATGTTACTTATTAAGATGTACAGATTCTGTTAAACTTCCCCTTATATGTGTTTTGGTGATTTCTTCCTATCTTTTTAGTATATGCAGCAGTAGCTAAGAAAATAAAGTGCCAAAAAATGAATGAATACCTGTAGCCCCCTAGTGGCCTAAGAATATTATCCACTTCACAGTGAGCTGGAAGGTCTCATGAGCAATGCTTATGTGATTGTCCCACTATAAGATATCCATGTGGAAAGACAGAAAAAAAGAAAAAAATCTCTACTTAGTATAATTTAAGGGATCTCACACTTCCCCCGCTCCTTTTCTTTTCTTTCTTTCTTTTTGTCCCAGAACATCTTTCCTCTAGTATCCATTGGTGACATATAGGCCACCTCCTCAATTGTATGCCATTGTATTCCGTTTCCATGCTAGACAATATTCATCTGATGAGAAGAGAAGCATAACATTAAAAACTGACGGAGAATCAGATTCATGAGTGATAAAGGCTCTAAATCAACATTCTCTCCTTTATTAGTCTACTTACTAAAGACACATTTATGGAAAGTTTACTATGTGACAGGAACTGTCTAACATTTATTATTCAAAGGAAGACTGTCCCTGCCCTCAAAATGCTTATAGTCTGTCTTAGTCAGTGTGGGCTGATATAACAAAAATACACACTGGGTGGCTTAAACAACAAACATTCTTTCTCACAGTTCTGGAGGCTGAGAAGTTCAAAATCATGACACTAGCAGATCTGGGTGAGGGCCTGCTTCCTGACTTGTAGGTCCTCACATTCTGGGGAGCAAGGAAATTGAGCAAGCTCTCTCAGTTCTCTCTTAAAAGGGTACTAATCCCATTATGAGGACTCCACCATTATGATCTAATTACCTCCCAAAGGCATTATCTCCAAATATTATCACATTAAGGATTAAAGTTGCACATTTGAATTTTTGTAGGTGGGGGAAGGCACAAACATGCAGTCCATAGGACAGTCTAATGGGGAAGAAGACAACCCAACAATAGTAATATGAGCTAAGTGCTATCAGGTGTTCTGAAAATGAAATGCAACAGAACCATAAAAGACTAAGCTCCTAATTTGCCTGAGGGCGTCAAAAAAGGCTGGACAGATTAGATAAGCTTTGATATGATACATGACATCTAAGGAAGAGTTTGTTAGAAGCACAAAGGGGATAGAGAGGATACCGGGTCAAGACCAAAGGCAGGACAGAAGAAGTTGTGGTTGGAAAGGCACAGGTAGCTGGGTATTGCTGGAATATAAAATGCAAGGTGGGGTGAAGTGGAAGCTTGAGATGGAATAACCAAAAATGGTGCCAAATCATTAAGGACATATGTATATTGCAAAATATACTATCCTAAAATTTATGGGGAATACTTGAAAATCACTGGCACCAAAATACCTCTTACGTTTTAGTATAATATTCTGTCAATAGTATTCCTATTGCAATGGGACATGATAGAAAGGATCAGGTCCTGGCCTAAACTTGTGAAATTGGCTACTAAGACAAAGGGACATGCAAGAATCTAAAAAGGTGGAATCAGATAGCTGAACAAATACTGATGTATTTTGATGGAGATTTGGGAGACTAACAGAAGAGAATGCATGACTGTGCATTGTCTCATGTGAGATGTGGTAGATACTCTAGTGACAGTCCCTTTCCCCTCCATGTTCTCTGTCAGGCTGCAGCATCTGTTAGTCTCAGAGTGATGGCTGCTTTGCTCAAAGCTTTCCCTCTTCTCTGATATTGCTCTACGCTGATGAAGACCACTCAGTCCAGGAAGTTATCCTCCCTCCACTTTCATCCTATGGGTAGCCTTCAGTTCAAGACTGCCTGATATAGATGGTAGACTTACTTCAAGTTGGGATTAACTCTGCGGTGTTATTTGTTCTCTAAAGCTTTTCCATGGGATCATACAGTCTCTAGTTGAGAGCATGTTCTTCTTAGCCCAACATACGACATCAAATGGGATTCAAATCCTAGCCCTCAATTTATTCTTCCTTCTCTTATCCTTTCCAAAAGAATAAGATAAGAGAAAAAATGATGAGCCACAAATAAAGGCACATCTGTCTTTAGAGAAAGTACCAGTCAGAGCACAAGGACTCAGAAACAGATTTCTTGACCCTGGTTCCATAGCTGTCCTAGTTTGCAACTGTGGTCTTGACTTCATTCATTTATTAAGTATCAACCTGTCTATTCTGTTGATGTGACCTTGGCCTCTATTCCTGACTATATCTCAGTGTGCTATGTACCTTGTTGCTGACAAATTTTTGTATCAGTTATGGCCATGATCCCAATCTCTGACTATCTAATTACACTTCACAAAACCACTGCTAAAAGCATGCCTTGACACAGATTAGTGATTTACAATTGTGTCTTAGGCATAGACCCTGTATTAAATAGCTTGGACTTCTAAAACGGGATACTACAGACTGTGCGATGTCTAAGATCAAGGTACTGGGTAATTCGGTTTCTGGTAAGCTGGCAGATGGTCACCTTCCCTTGGTGTCCTGACATGGCAGAATGAGAACCATCTCTCTCACTCTCACTCTTCTTATAGTCCCATTATGAAGGTTCCACCTCTATGACATCATCTAACCCTAATGGCCTGTCAAAGGCCTCATCTCCAAATACTGCCACGCTGAAGTTTGGGGTTTCAGCATAAATTTTAGAGGAACACAATTTAGCCCATGGCAGATTCCCACTAAGCCTGCCTAAAGATGTTGCAGCTAAGACTGGCTTTCCTTAAACAATGCTTTCTCAAGGGCAGGAATTCATTCATTTAACTTCCATATATTTAGTACTTGCTCTATTGTAGTCATTGCTTTAGCTTCTGGGGATATGGAGATGATCCATAGAAATAAGACTCCTTTCTTGTCTTTAACACAAAACAAAACAAAAAAACAAAACAAAACAATATAATTGGGAAAAAATAAAGGTATGGAAATGAAAGAAAGGAACTATATATTAAGCAGCCAACGTTTAAGAGTTTAATGGATGAGTATGTACTCTTCAGTCAGACTGCTTGGTTTGAAATCCTGACACCAACGTTTGATAAATGTGACGTGAGCAATTCATTTAACCTCTTTCTGCTTCAGGTCTTCATCTTTAGAAGGAAGATAGTAAAACCTCTAGAAATTTAAGAATTGAGAAGATGTTTAGAATACTGGCTGGTACCGAGTAAGTACTCAATAATGTTTAGCTAATAGTAATAGTATCTATCCATCATTTGCAAGTCTCTTTAGGCATTATATCATTTAATCATAAAAGAGCCATAGATGAAGACTATTGTTTCCCCATTTGACAAATGAGGAAATCAACTTTCAAGGAACTTTTATGATAAGTTAGAAGGCTGAAAATTAAACGCAGGTCTCTATTATTTGTACTATTTCTGCCAAAGACAAGACGGATCTATAAAAAAGTAATGTCAATATAATATTTAAAGGATAGAATACATACTTATTTATGGGAGCAAATATCTGGAACAACCAAGTCTACCTGAGAAACTCCCCAGAGGAGATGATAGTTGTGATAGGCTATCCGTCCTCTACTTTTCTGAAGGAGAAAGTAGGAATGGCATACATAAAATCTTGGAGAACGATGAAAGAAAATATATACAGGGAATTTTGGAAATTCTATCATTGCTTCAGCATGTAGAAGTATAAAGAGTTTAAGCTGGAATGGTAGACAATGTATGTGAGGGAACATTTAGGATTTAGGGGGCAAGGCAGTTTAATGATCATATTGGCTTATTGGAGAGATTATACCAACAGCTATTTTCCAAACGTGATAAGATATGAAACCAGATTTAGGTATACCTATTAGAAGTTTGTTTCTGAAGTTTAGTTAAGAGCTGCTAAAAGAGGTGGAAGGAATAAAGAGTATTTTGTAGGCCACAATCAGATGGAATTGATGTTTGAATGAATCCAGAAGTAGATATGTAAGGAGTACTTTGAGGTTTCTGGGCAGATTACTGGAGATGAACTTTATTTATTTTTCCTAGGAATTCTCACTTTGTAGTCAGGTCGATTTTATGCTTCAAATGACCATTATGATCTAAATAAATAATGACTGTGATGACCATGAAAATTTGCTTGCAGATATTCAGCAATAGGAAACAAAAATTAACAGATGGCTTCAGTGGCTCTGCTTTAAAATCTATTGTTTCTCAGGCCACACGTCCCAAAGGCTTCTCTCAGCCAATCATTTGGTGCCACAGGAAAACTAAGGCAAACCCATTATTTGGAGATCCAAGAATACTCTGACATTGTTAGCTCGAGGACTCACCAAAACTTTGATGCATCCTTCTTAGACCAGCTGACAACCAAGGATACTTCCCTCCCATCTTGTCTCACTTCCTCCTTGACTTTGTATCAAATTTACACCACGGTCTGAGGATCTCTTCAGAGACTTTCCCTGCTCATTTTCAATTTCCTCCCACGCAATTTGGGAATAGCTACTCCATTGTTCCTATGAGCCTTTCTTTGTAAGAATAAACACTGGAAAAAGTTAGTAGAATAAACTACGACCCCAGTCATTGCAGTTGATGTCCAGCTGTGGCACTCCTCTTCCTTCCCCACTATCCAATCTTAATTCCTTAAGCCTTCAGCTATCACCCATTCAGGTATTGGTGGCTTGTGACCCAAACCTTCATAATTAAGGGACAGAGCACTTGATAGTCACACCTTTCTCAGTTTGGGTTTGCATCACATGTTTATTCACAATGACAATGGAAAAATGGTGTATCAGAAGGCACCCAAGTAAATCACCTGGGTTACACAAATAATTCTTCCCAGTTTCCATTGTGTAAAAGCAGCAGTTTCTCCTGCTGACCATGGTCAATTACCCCTGATGGTATGTTGATTCCTGTTTTTGCCTGCTTGCCGTTAGGCACAAAGAGCTTTAACTTGTAGCTAAACTAAGACTTTGGCTGTGTCTCTGAAGAAACAACAGTTGTAAGGAGAATAAAAGAAAAATCTCAGTGAGTCACTGTGAGTGTTGGTAAATGGAGACATTCCTGCTTCTGTATCGTGGATCCCAGACTACGTGTTTTTCCTTTTGGGGCACAGTACCATATGAAGGCCTCTGACTTGATAAATGTATATTGCATCCTGACAGATGGCACACCATCCTTTCAGAGTACTTCCTCTGAGCTGTCTTCCAGCTGTACCTTTAGAAGGCTATTCCTACATTCCCAAGGTTGGCTGCCATAAGATGACATGGTACTTAATATGACCAGTGGATTCCATTGTTTTAGGCCTAATCGCACAACTCCCTTGCTATCGAGTGGGTCCCATTATTGGATGCTGTATTGTGTGACATTCCATGCTTATAGATCATGTATTTTATAAGACTTGGATGCCTGCTGCTATCTGATGTAATACACATGCAAAGTTAAGTATCTATCCCTGTAAGGATAACTATTGGACCATTGGACTAGGGTAAAAATGACTCAATATAGTCAACTTGCCACCAAGTAACCATTTGGTCTTCTCAGGGTATAATACCATTTGGCAGCTCAAACATTGGTCTTTGCTCTGATTTGTTGGATATTCAGAAGGGACCAGAGCTAGATTGACTTTGGTAAGTGGGAGTCCATGCTATTGGACCCACACAAAATCTCCATCTTTGCCGTCTGACCCATTCTGTTCATGTGCCCATTGTGCTAGTTTTGATAAAGTCTGGTTTACATTGACTGGCTGAGAGTATTTGTCTACATGTTTTCTCACTTCCTCTTCTATGGTGGATGGCTTCTGGTTGGTTTTAACAAAATCTTTACACTTTATGCCACTCTGATTCACTATCTACCCAAGACACTTGGGGAAGCAGGGTAGAATGAAGGCAGCAAGGAGTGACAGGGCTATATAAAACCTCATTTGCTATTAGGAGGAAGTTGTGACTGGTAAAAAATAGGTTATTGCATAGCCTTGTGTCTGTGGCCAAATACTAGGGACTTGGAAGGGGCTGATATAGGGACAGAGTCAGGTTTTAGCATGAAGCTTGTATAATTTAGGGGAGTGGAACCCTTTCTAAGAAAAAACTCAAAGTAACAAATATAAAATCATTTATTTATTTAAATGATTTAAAAATTTGATTGCTTACTTAGAAAAGAAATCTCAACAAGGTACTTGGTCTTGGGAGATTCAGATTCTTTACTTTTTCTGGGAATTTTTTAGGCATTTCCTCAAAATTTTTGCATTAAAAGGCAGGGGTCATTCAAGGAATCTCTGTACTTTTTACTCAATTTTGTGTGAACCTAAAAGTGATCTAAAAAATAAACTCTTTTAAAAAAATGTTTTCTAACTCTAACCTGACTGCCCTCTTAGGATAGACCAATTTATAATCTTCTACATCTTCAAGGATTCATAAATCCCAAGCTGGAATATGAAAGGTGCCTAGGCTTAGAATTCATTAGCATCACAGAATCAACATGTAAGCTTGTAAGACTAACTCGGTCAGCAGGATTCCACAGATTGCGCACTCTTTCCTGGAAAGCGATGGTGTCTCATCCATTGGTTTTTAAGTAGTATTGCCCCAAATGATTTTCTTTTTTCTTTGGGCATTTTTCTCTTTAATTTCCTTTATCAGCCACAGAATTTTGGAGTTCTTCAGGGTTTGGCTCTAGTCCCACTTCACTTCTTATTCTATACTCTCTCATTAGACATCCATATTGACATTTACTTTTCAATTACCTCCATCTACAGATGACTCACAAATTTATATGTCCAGACCAGATGCCTCCTCTGAGTATCAGATCTAAATGTCCCCTAGATATCTTCACTGAAATGACTCAAAGTCTCCCCTAAGTCAGCATGTTCAAAATCAAATCATAATCTGTCTCACCCTTCAAATCTAGTCCTCTGTAACATTGCCAATTTCAGATAATATAATTTCTACTTCAGTGACTCCATAGTTACACAAGCCTGAAATCTTGCAGTCATCCTCAAACTTCCCTCTTTCTCATAATCTTTATTCAAATTAGAAGAAACTGTGCCAATTTTACTTCCTAAATATCTCTCAAGTATGTGCATTTCTTTCTCAGCTTCCCACTACTACCTTAGTTGAGGCTGCCATCATATAAATCCTGGCCTTTCAAAATAGCCTCCTAACAAGTATACCTTTATCTTTTCTTGCCCTCTTATTAAATCTATACACAGATGTCAGAGTGATCTTTTAAAAATGCTAATGTAATTAAATCACATGCTGGCTTAAGTCTGGCCAATGTTTTTCCGTTACTCATAGGATGGAGAATAAATTATTTAGCAAGCCTTACAAAGCTCTGGTGATCTGGCTTTACCTCTCAAGTCGCGTCTCACAATGTATTCTCCTTAATTTGGTCCATTTATACTATGCTGTCTTTCTTTAGGCTCCTTAAATACACCATGGCCTTTCTGCCATGTCCTTTGCTAGTGCAGGACACAATTTCTTCTTTTCCCAGGTAACTTCTAATCATTCATAATATTATAGTTCAATTGTCCGATTCTAAGGAAATCTTTCCAGCCCTCAGTGATGAGTCCTTATTACCTATTAACTATACTTAGAATGATGAAAATTTCATGTTTCCATGGCTATTTACTATCTTTTCCCTATATTGTGAGTTCTATGGCACTAAGGACATTTACGACCTTTTTTACCACTGAGTCTCTGATGCCTAGCACAGTCCTCAGCCCCTGACACTTAATGCATATTTACTAATAAATGAATTAAGTTTGTAAGGTATTGATAATTTTTTTTTCATATGAGCAAGGTGTGTTTAAAAGGCTTATGGGTTACTATCTTGGTAGTGTTTTTTAAAGAAGTCTTGCCTTGAAAGACTTAGTTTATCCAACTTATAAAAATGTCCTTTCCTCCAGCAGACTGGAGCTCCTAAGCTCTAGCAAAATATTTTGTCTGTGTGTACAGAGTGGTATTCAGGGAGTATGCTGCATGAGTTAAATATTTAAATGTGTTACCTACCAATTTCCCTAATGGTTGTATTCGATCATAAATATTGGCTGTCACTTTGGTCATCTAGTTAAGTTTCTAAGTGTATTTGCTACACACGGTATCAAGTTGATTAGAGATGATTTGCTGATCTGTTTTACTTTACGTAAATAGAAATCTAGTGTTCCAAAACATGCAATTGAATCAATTTGGCAGACTGCTAAAAGAATACTTAACACATGTTCTCCAACCCAAGGGTATCCAGTCTGAAGCTATAGCATCAGCCAAATTGAATTCTCAGTGAAAAGCGCAAGGGAAGCTGGTTCTATATTGGCTAGATTGTTGTTAAATGCAAGACTTATAGAAAAGTGAAGAATAGAAAAGAAGTCAGGGAGAAAAGGACATGGGTTTCGTGGGTGCAACAGTAGATGGGTATCATGTCCCATCCACTGTAAATATAATACTTTAGCCACCCTTACAGTCATTCCAGAGATATCATTCTTACCCCAGTCCTGAAAATGAGGAAGATGATGTTCAGGGATTAACTGATATTGAGGGACTATCTCTAAGGATGTGATGTTCAAAGAATACTGGTCATATTCAATTCTTATACTTTATCTTTTGGAAATATAGACTTTTGGAAATACAACTTTTAGAAAGAAAGACTTCCTTTAACACTGGAGCTTATGTGAAGTACTACACTATAATCGTCTTAATGTTCATATGCATATTTAAATTGAGTATAATTTTTTTGAAGACTCAGATTATATCTTCTCTGTTTATTGTATTATTCCCAATAGGAACATCTTGGCCTTCAAAGGCTGCTGAATGAGTGAATGTATAAGATTACTTGACCTGAAAAAACTAGTTATGTTTCTGACCCTAAACCATACTTCTTCTTCCATACTGTGTGTTTTCAAATGTAGATGTCATTATTATTCAGGTATAGTGAGACCAATGGACCAGGAGATGATTGGCATTGAAAAGTCAGTTCGTTATGGTTCCCAAGAAGAGGGACCACACGGAAAGCACCAGGGTCAGTTGGAAGACAGAACAAATGGGGTGAAATCATCAGTAAGAGCCTTTTTTTGTGGTTTTAATGGGAAGGCAAGGTAAACAAGGATAAACAGATTTAGGATTAGCTACCTTGAATAATTTTGGTAGGCTCTGTGTCATGGAGGCTGTGTCTTGTTATCTGGTACTTGGCCCTGGAGTGATTAGGACAGAGAGATAGTTGCCCTGAGTGTGGGAGCTCTGTGAGAGCCAAACAAAGGAAGTAGTTAGAATATAGTGTTCAGATTGGTTGGTTTGTACATGAAAAGCACACATGCAAGTACATCCTTTACTATTTCTATAAATTGGCTAGGGCGCCTGGGTGGCTCAGTTGGTTAAGAGACTGCCTTCAGCTCAGGTCATGATCCCGGAGTCCCGGGATCAAGTCCCACATCAAGCTCCCAGCTCCATGGGGAGTCTGCTTCTCCCTCTGACCTTCTCCCCTCTCATGCTCTCTCTCACTCTCTCTCTCTCAAATAATAAAGAAAATCTTAAAAAAAAAAAATCTATAAATTGGCTAGTCCTGGGAGGCAAAATCTCCCTGGGGTCAGTAAGGTTCTAAGGGTTAAAAGAGAATAAAATGGCATGCTCGTATTCACTATACCACATCAAAGGAGTAGTTAAGAGAAAAGAATCAGTGCTGAATTTAAGCTATTGCACATCAAAACATATTGAGTTGCTTTCATTCATATGCTCATTTTATTGTCTTTTGAGAATACAAAATTTAAATATTTTCAGGAAAATAATTTCTCCTTTCTCCTCTGCCTTTATGATGCATTTCAGTAAATCACAATAATATATTACATCAATTTATCCTATTTTAAATGAAGTTTGCATCTAGGTAGGAAGCTTAATACTAACCCTGCCATAAGTGAAGAGAGTCTAGACAGAGGTTAGGATTTGTAGAAAATGGGGTTAGGTAACATTCTAAAAAAGCATTATGTTTACTCTAAAGGAACAGTGCTCTGTTGGAGCTGTGCCAAATAATTAGAAGATACAATGTATTTGACTACAAATCATTAATAAATATTTACAACAGATTTCATTGGTTTTTTCCATGACTTGTGTTCTCAGTAAAAACATTATTGTCACTAAGCAAATATTTTCATGGTTCATATGATCTGAGAAATGACCAAGCTCACTGAAAAATGTATACAATATTTTCTGCTTTATCTGGAAAAAAAATCTCTCCTTTTTTTCTCTTGAATTTAAATGAAATGTATGTACCTACATGTGTAGATGCACCCATGAATTCGTGTTCACTGGTGGATGAAGCAAACATAAGACAATTTATCTGGGTTTACATTTTTTAGTTGTTTATTGAACTTCAAATGCTAAACTGATTTGTTGACCATTTCCGATATTTTGAAAAATGCATTCCAGGTGGAAACTTACAGGGAAGAATTTTAGGTCGACACAGTTGGAAATGTTTAAACACTCAATGCAATGAAGTTCACAATGGAAAATCTGACAAATCTTTTACATTAGTGGCAATGTGAGGCTCCACTGAAATTACCAAACAGGCAGCACGTGCCATAATAAAAGCTTTCTGGAAATTGTAGGGAAAATGCCTGTAGCTGCTCTTAAAGAATTATTTTTCTAATTGTGTATTCCTAACTCAAGGGAGAACCTGATGGTAACAGTATGTTCCTCTATTGTAGTCTATCCATTTAGTTTTCAAATAGCCATGTTAGGTTAGCATTGTGTTTAAGGCTTGGAGTGGGATGGTTTTTGTTGCAAAAGGAAAAAATATATAATATAAAGAGACCCTTTCAGCAATTTAGGTTCCATGTCTTTGAGTTAGATGGCAGATGATGAATGTTTGATTTGTTTTCAGACAGTGGCCTAAAAAGCAAATCAAAGAATGACTTCCCAGGATGAAAAAAGAGGAAAGTGAAACATGAGCTTTTTTGGTATTTTTATTCCATATAAGCAAAGATATTTCTGAAAAGTAATAAAATAACAAAAGTACCATTCCAAGCATTGTTAATGTCTTAAGTTGAAGGTAGGAGAGCACACAGTTAGCAAAAAATTGCCTTTAAAAACATCAAATCATTATATAAAAGGTCTAGAAACATCTACTCAAGATCTAATTCATCTCCAATAGATTTATCCATTTTTTTAATTTAAAAGTATTTACTGAAAGATTACTATACACCATGTCCTATCCTGAGTTACACAATGGTGAACAAAAATAGAACACATGCTCTAGTGGCATGTATTTAAAGATATCTCTGTATCTCCTTTGATAATAACATAATAGTCTATAGCATCAAACCATTTTGTAATGTGGTTATTTACTTCTTTGATGCTTCCTTTCATTAGGTTAAGTTTGTGTGTGCGGGGGGGGGCGTGTGGAGTAGAGAGAGTGCATGACCATATGACTTGGGGGGTACAAGGAGTTTTATTTAATAACTATAAAATCTGTAGCTACATGTAACTAAGGGATAAAAGTTGCAGTCGAAGACAAAATATATGTCAAATAATGTCTAGTTCAGTAAAAACTAGATGTTTTTCTTCCTTACCAGATCTGATATTATTCACCTTCCATTTCCATGATTGTGTTTCTTCTATACTCTAATGAGCTCAAATATGATTACACATTGGAATCACCTGGGGAGATTTAAAAATTACTGATTCTTGATTCTAATACAGTCCAGTCTGAAAAATTTACTTAATAGGTATATTAGTCAGGGTTCTCCAGATAAACTGAACCAATAGGATGTATACATAATGTGTGTGTGCATGTGTGTGTGTGTGTGTGTGTGTAGATTTATGAGGAATTGGCTCACATAATTATAGAGACTGAGAAGTCCCAAGATCTGCTATCATCAAGCCGGAGACCCCAGTGGTGTGATTCCAGTCCAAGTCTGAAGGCCAGAGAACCTGGAGAACCAACTGTGCAAATCCCAATCCAAGGGCAAGATAAGACTGAGGTCCAGCTCAACCAAGCAGGCAGGAAAGGAAGGTATCCTCTCTTCTGCTTCGCTCTATTCAGGCCCTCAATGGATTGGAAATGCCTACCCACACTGGGGATAGCAGTCTGCATTACTGAGTCCAGTATTCAAATGCTCATCTCATCTAGAAACACCCTCAGGACACATCCATAAATAATATTTAGTCTGAGTACCCCATGGCCCAGTCCATTTAACATATCAAGTTAACCATCGCAATTAATCTGGACTGCAACCTAGGCATGAGGAATTATAAAAGCTCCCCTAATAAATCTCATGCTTAGCCAAAGTTGAAATCCACTATTCTGAAACATTGGTTCTCAACGTGTGGATGCTGCAGCCTCAGTATCACCTGGGAATTTGTCAGAAATGCAAATGGTAGTGTCCTACCCCAGATCTACTAAATTGGAAACTCTGGGGATGGGGCTTACAATCTTTCTTACCCCGTAGGTGATTGGGAAGGGTGTGAATGTTTGAGCACTGTGGTGGAGCTGGAAATTTGCCGCTTCCTGAACGGCGCACGGGAGAAGAATGAGGCACAAACAAGTCAGCTGCAATAGAGATTGGGAGCAGGGGTCGGCAGTTGAGAAGACTGCCGCCCCGAACAACTCCTTAATCCCATATTTATTGGATACGAGATGATAAT
>CM052898.1:147265955-147296880 GCA_028534135.1 Potos flavus
GATCGTGTATCTTCCCCTCCACCTGAGGCCTGCTGGACTACCATGTTTTTCTCAAGGTTATCTTTAAGCATGCTTGCATGACCAGCACAACTCCTCCTGGTTATATTTTCAAGAGTGTATTATTTTGAGGGATGGTTACAGAAATTAATTTGCATTTCATTTTTCTTAAAGATTTTATTTATTTATTTGACAGAGAGAGATAGAGATCACAAGTGGCAGAGCGGCAGGCAGAGGGAGAGGGGGAAGCAAGCCCCCTGCTGAGCAGAGAGCCCAACGCGGGGCTCAATCCCAGGACCCTGAGATCATGACCTGAGCCTAAGGCAGAGGCTTTAACCCACTGAGCCACCCAGGCGCCCTTAATTTGCATTTCAAATCAGTACCCAGGTGATACTGATTCTATCTACTAGTACAAGGACAACATTTTGAGAGCTACTGTTCTAGATCCAACTCCCACCCAATTATTTCATGACACATCTGCTCATACTTGCTGGAATGGATTTTTCAGGAAAAAAAAAGTAGTATGTGCTAGATTTTGCTAATGCAATTAATTGATGTTTTATCCTCAATGATATCCTCTTATCTGATGGTTTGCTGTGGGGAAAAGGTAGTTTTAGTTTAGAAACCAAGCTTAAAATTTTTCATTTATCTTCTACTATCATAGGCACTTGACTTGGAATATAAGTTGGTTCAGTTGTTATTCCCTTATAGGCAGGAATAAATATCCAGGTGTTGGATTCACAGAAAATGCACCTGACTCAGAGCCAGCTCTTGTGTTTGGCTTCGAGGTAACTTCCAGCCTTTGCCAGATATGCTGACCACCTGTGAAATATTTGATCAATCTGCTTATCCAGCTGCAACCTCTCACTGCTGTAAATTCCAGTTCTCCTATGGGATGAGAGAGGGTGCTTGGTGGCATGACAGTCTGATACAGTCCAAATACAAAGGAGGAAGTTGACTCAGGGATGGGGGAAACAAATAATTTGTCTGCCCCTATTGTCTCTACAGCCAAGGCATGTGTTTCAGTACTACCTTATTATACCAGTGGAATACCCCTTTGTTCATGTGACACCAGGTCAGATTGCTGGGGTAACTGGCTTACACTCAAATATCTTAGGTAAATGCACAATGATCATTTCCCTTATATACTTTCTAATGCTGAATGCTGGAGTGCATGTCTGTGAATTTGACAACACTCCTTTTGGCCCAGAAAATGTCCTATGACTTTCCATTTGTGTCACAGATGGTAAGACCAAATATGGGCTTCGATAGAATTTGTGAAAAGGTTCTGAGATTAGTTAAGAAACATAGCCACTCCTGAAAAGAAGAGAAACTCAAGGCTGAAGAGTTTTAGTGAAGTAAATAATCATAGACATCAACAAGCCCAGGGATTCTGAAACATGTCTGATCACCAGAGTCGCCAAAAAGATGTAAAAAATAGAGATATCAGGGCCTATTTAGAGATTTTCCTTTGAGTGGGGCTAGACAGGGTCCAAGTTATTCTGGAATGTCTCTGTACCAAATCCCTCTATTTCCTGTTATGCCAATAATAGTTTGAGATCCACTGGCCTAGACCAGCTCTCTCTGAATGCCAAGTAATCTTTGTTTCAAAACAAACTCTCTTTTTCTATCATATTCAGTCTCTAAAAAAGGTAAGGATTCTGGATAAAGAATAAAGGCAAATTAATAAAAAAATTCCTATAAGTTGAGACTTTGATTCTAGTCCTATCTTAGCTGTATGACTCAACCATTTTTAAACCCAGAATCCCTTTCTGGCAAAATAGTAATAGCAATTTCATAGGATCATTGTAAGGATAAAATGAGATAAAGATTATCAAAATATTTTGAAAACAATAAAGTGCAATATACATTCAAGATATTTATTACTAGCAGTATTATTGAATAATATTTACTGAGCTTGAGAGATAAGGTTCACATTACTTATCATGTTGGAAGATATTAAAAGAAACGAATTTTAGGAATCTTGATTTAGAGCAATGACAAAGCAAATTTATATGAAATAGATGAAGTACACAACAAATATTTGGCTAACAAAGAGGTGGTACATAAATACTATGTGATTGTTTATTAAGTCAACAAATATTTGCATATTGAGTTGCAAGTGTTTGCCTGGAATCTACTGATATTACCAATTAGGGACAAAATAAATTTGAGATTTGCCATCCAATCAAAAGAAAAACTGAAAAAAAAAAAACAATTAAGGGTCTTTTTTAGTTTGATGCTTTTTAGAGGAGAAATTCCAAATTGTTCAGCATGGCTTGTAAGGAATCTCAGAATCTGGGCCCTAGCTTTTTCAGTCATGTATCACAGGAAGGGGCTATGTTCATGTCACATAAACTTTTTTACTTACTTAGGTAAGGCGTCGCTTCAGGATTTTGAGCATTTGCATTAAGACTAGCCATATTTCTAGAAACCAATTCCTATTAATTTTCAAACAAAGAGGTGTCAAGCACTTGGTTTTAAGTTTTTGAAAATAAATTTGTTTATCTGAGATGCAGGTGAAGTTTGAGGGTCCTTCAGAGCAGTCCCATGGATACTGCTATTCAATTAGGAAAGCAAGTCAAGGGAAGGCCATGCTCAAATGCAAACTTCCCTTTCAGGCCTTTTTCCAGGAAGTTAATTTTCCCATAAGCCCCTATTCATATTGCTATCAGAGAGAAGATGATATTGCTTACTATTGTTTGTTTATATTTCTCTTCTCTTTTTTTTCCTTCTTTTTTCTTTTTTTTTTTTCCTTCCTTCTCTTTTAACTACAAATTAAAAAGCAAGACTGTCACATCATCTCTCTGTCTTAAATGCTTATTGCTGTTCCTACTACATGGTAGGGGCTGAATGAATATGTGAGAAAGGAAAGAAAAGGGAAAGAGGGAAGGGAAGAGAAAGATATAGCCAAATACCCCCTGTAATTCATACTGTGGATTTCGTAATAGGCAACCATGTGTTCCAAAGATCTGGCTATGAAAATGAAATATGCATAGAGACAAATAGAGCATTCCTTTGATAATCAAAGAAGAAAAGGTGAAGTCAGGTGGCACATTGAGTTTGAGGTCAGCACTGTGAGCTCTTTGGGCATGGAGCCAGAGAGGAACAAGGGAATTAAGAGAGACTTGGTTGGCCTCTAGGTTTGTTTGTATTTATATCTATTAAGATTATTGTGTTGACAGTATCCAAGAGAGACAGTCAGACCAGGAGCAACTTCCAAATCCAGTCCTGGGAATTTCTAAGAGAAAACTGTGGGCACTGATCCTGGAAGATGATAGATGGAAAATGCCAGTAGATGTTTCAAGTTTCTTGTTGTCTGTTTGGGGGTTCAGCATCCCTGAAGGTGGTTCCCCCACCAGAAGATTTGTTTATGTTAAAGAGTTTGAATTAATTGCTGAGATCTTTGAGGGTTTTTCCTAGCATGACTACTGTACTCTATACATTGAGATCAAATTGAAAACTGAATTGTCTTTAGAAAAGCTTGCAGTGGAATTTCTTTCCTGTAGTCCAGATTTCATTGTTATCTTCATTGTTATCCAGAGGTCTCTGTTGGTCTGTTGGAGGTTGGGCTAAATGTTCACCTATTGCAGAAGAGTAAAAATTTATTATACTTAGTAGTACACATTATTACTAGCAAAAACTTGCTTATAGTATGTAGGTATATAAAACAAATTAAATACATGGGAAGCTCATGCAACAGTCATTTCTTAAACAAGTATTTATTGAGAATCTATTTTTGTCCCAGGCACTGTTCTGAGGATTGTGTATGGCTGTGAACAAGATGGATATGGAATCTACCCTAGTGAATCTTACATACTGGTAGGGTGTATAGACCATTAACAAATAATTGTTACAAAATAAAAAGTAACTTCATAGCAAGTGACTTACTAGGCAACTTTTGATAGTATAGTCAGGGACAGTACCTTGGAAAAATGAGTAAAAAGAAACATTTGAACAGCAATTTGAATAATGAGAAGATGTTATAAATGCAAAGACCTGGGGAGAGGGTTTTCCATGGAAAGGGGACATCAAGTACAAAATCTGTAAGGCAGGAACAAGTTCTGTCTCTCCAGAGGACAGAAAAGTAACCAGTGAGGAAGGTGAAGAGAAATACAAAAGAAGGGGACCATGTAGGGCCTTTGTAAATAGTGAAATGTAATTCATTTTATATTCCATGGAGAGCTTTTGGATTTTAAGCAAACCAGCGCTATGAAGCAATTTATGTTAATGAATTTCACTTTGCCTACAATGAAGAATGAAAATAAAATAAAAATTGTTACTAAAAGGGAACAAACAATGTTTTACTACAGAAGGATTTTGAGTTGCAGCTTGAAGAAAGTATAAGGGTTAGGTAGGTAAATAAAATAGAGAAAAGGCCATTTACATTTGAAGAAAAGTGAAGCAAAACCAAAGAAGCATGTGGTTGTCTAGATGTTTAATATGAATGAGAATTATATACCAGAAGTGGCTGCAAAAAATGTGGGTATATGTAATAATAAATTACAAATATTGAGTCCTTTCAATCTACCATGCATTGACTGGATTTAACCATTTACTTTGGTTGACTGCAAACTCATTTTATTTCCTGAGCACATTCATTCTCCCATTCTCTGAATATTTCCCATCTCCTCATACCTCAGACTTTTAATATACCCTTTCCTCTGTGACTCATAACTGAAGATCCTATTCCTTATACTAAGAAAATGGAAGTAAACAGAAGTAAAATTCCACTTACTTGCACCTTCAGACCTACTTCCTTCCACTTATGCCCATACACTATGCCTTCCTAACTTTTACCATGGATGACTTGTCTGTCCATGTTGTGATCTAACATTAACCTTTGTACTTGTGCTTTGGGTCTCTTCCCCTTGTATTTTTTCAAGGACTTGCTCTAGTCATCACCCTTTGTTTTATTTCTTTCAAGTATTGCTTCTCTATTCTATCATGTCCTTCCTTATAAAATCATGAATTAATCCCTTTAATTAAGCAACTACAACAACAACAAGAAAAACACAAAACACCCTTCTGATTACTTCCCTACTACTTATGCTCCATTTCTCTGCTTCCTTTTGGAGCAAAACTTACGGAAGTTATGTCCAATCCCAACAGTTCCATTTTCTCTTGAAACCACATCAATCAGGCTTTCATCACCACTCCTTGAAACCACCCAAGGTCACATATGATCTCTATGTGGCAAAAAAGAAAGTCCATTGCCAATTAATTCTCTTAGTCAAACTTTCAATTACATTTAATACAACGGGTAACTCTAAAGCTCTTTGTTCAGCTGGCTTCTAAGACTCCACTACTTTCATCGACTGTTTCTCAAGGCTTATTGGTTACTGCTTTTAACTCTCAGAATTTAGAGCCTTATCATTTCCAAACTCTTGGAATGTTATAAGATTCAGTCCTTGGACCTCTTGTCTTCTCAATCTATACTCACTCCCTAGGTAATATTACTTTTTCCCCATAATTTCTATGGCATATGTATGTTGACACATTCCAAATTTACATATCAAGCACCCTTCCCATCCTGCAATCTATCTGCTTCCTTAATATCTCAGGAATCCCATCTTCTTGCCATTTTTCTTAATTATATAATAGGCATCACAAATGTAATAATTCTACCTCTAAACTGACTCCAATCTTATTCCACTCCCAGTATTCCACATGTAAGAAAGTTACCATGCTTTTTATACAGTATTTTCACAATTGTACTAAGATACTGTCTTATTTATTCTTTTTCTTTCACAGTTGTATGGTGGAGTTTTCCAGAGGCTAGTGGAAAATATAATGGTATTGCTTTTACACTTAATGGAATATGTGCTTATGTATTATTATATTTTAAAAATTTCTCAGTTGCGAATGATAAGTGGAAAAGAGTCAGACATTTCCTCAAAGTTAAAAAAATAGAGTTATAATAGGATCTAGAAATTGCATTTCTAGTTTCATATCCAAGATAAATGAAAACATATATAAATACAAAAACAGGAACATGATTGTTCATAGCAGCACTATTCATGATAGTCAAAGGTGGGAAAAAACCAAACGTCTATGATAAATGGACATACAAAAGAGGTATATCCATTTAAAGGAATACTGTTTAGCAATAAAAAAAAATGAAGCATTGATACTGATACATGGTACAAATGGATGAACCTTAAAACATCCTAAGAAGCCAATTACAAAAATCATATATTATATATTATATAACTAATTTTATATAATATATCCAGATGTCTGGAATAGCCAAAATTGTAATTAGATTAGTGATTGCCTAAAGTTGCATGAGAGGGATAAGAAGTGACTGATAATAGATGCAAATTTATTTTGGGGGTGATTTAAAACATTTTAAAATTAGGTGTAGTGATTGTACAACTCTGAATATCCAAAAACCACTTGACCGTGTACTTTAAATGGATGAATTTTATGGTAAGTAGATTAAATCTTAATAAAGACTTTTTAGGTTTAAATTTTTTTTTCAATTGGGATTTATAATATGGTAGAAATAAAAACCCATATAAACAATGGTCTGAGGTTCTAAATAATTGTCAGAATTTAATTTTTTTTTTAAATTTGATCACCCCTGTTTTACTATACATAAGAATCCCTTAATTGGTCTTGATATTTTTATTCTAATTCCCTAATGGTCTACCTCCACACATTATTAATCAGAATAATCCTTTAAAAATATTAGTCAGATTATATCACTTTCCTATTTAAGAGTCTATGAGTTAGATCAAATCTTATAGCTCTCATCATGACCTATAATACCCTACATGTCCCATTTTATATTACTTGCTCAATCTTATCCTTACCAATAGCTATGTCCTAGCCATACTGACATTATTACTGTGTCACAAATATATCAAATATGATGTCACCCCAAGACCTTAGAATTTTTTGTTTTCTATGCCTGGATTCTCTTGAGATGTTTACCTGAGTTATCTCTTTATTCAGGCCACTGGTCAAATGCCACTTCCTCAAATAGTCCTTTCCTTCTATCTTTATTGAAAATAGTACCTTCTATCTCTATATTATCCCCGTTTCTCCTGATCTCCTTTCACTGTCCTTTTGAATTATTCATGGGCACAGCAGGTCAAAATTATGGACAAAATTAACTCACTCCCCAGCCCACTCTCAGCATCACCCAACCAGTGATTGATGGTCAGCTTCTTTGAGCACTGTGAAGGGTCGCTCTTGAGACATAGTGTTCTTCACTGACACCAGGACATAATGTTCTTCCCAGAGGGATTAAGCTCTAGTTCCTGGCAGTGGTAACTTTCTTGACAACACACACTTTATTGGCTGATTACCCTTTCGGTCTCATTTTTGGACTTGCTTAACAGTCTTCTCTGGTATTACCTCCTAAATGTACTACATACATTGAAATCTTCTTTTATGGTTATCAGGCTTGATATTATG
This sequence comes from Potos flavus, assembly GCA_028534135.1. NCBI lineage: Eukaryota > Metazoa > Chordata > Mammalia > Carnivora > Procyonidae > Potos > Potos flavus. The sequence continues at coordinate 147,273,378 of CM052898.1, forward strand.
TTTACTATATATATTTACTGCTATATTTTCTCTTACACATAGTGAAATGTAACTGCTAAAAATATAAGGGTCTTGCTTTGCTCACTGTGCTCATAGTGCTTAGAACAATGGCTTGTATAAAGTTGGCTCTCAACAAATATTTGTTGAATGTAAAAATGAGTGATTATCAGATATATGTCTTATGATAGTCCTGTGAGGCAGGTACTATTATTATTATTTTATATCACAGACAATGAAACCAAGATTTCAAAAGGTTAACTAAATTATCTAGGTCACAAAATATGCAGAGATGCAAGTGTCTGACCTAACTGTCTGACATCAAAGCTCATACCTGTAACAAAATTCTTAACAGTGAAAACTTACCTCTGAGATCTAAGGTAAATGGTCTAGCCACAACTAGCAACAATTGATCTTACAGTGAACATTGTAGCATTCTTAGATTCTTCCTTACTAAGCTAGAGGTTAAGCAAGGTAGAGTTTCAAAGTTTAGCCAAATATAGAAACAAAATAGAAACAAGTTAGTATAGATTCTGCTGAAGTTCTGAGTCCTTCCTTTCTAAATTTTGTTTCTTTTTTGGCTTAACTGGCTCTCATTCTCATGGATGATGACTGTGGTCACTTGTGTCAGTAGTAAACTTTAGACAACCTTTGATTTCCTGCTTTCTTTTGTTAAGGGTCAAATTCACTCATCTTGTTTCAAGCTACAGCCTTGCTCTGAGCATCGGGCTTTAAATTTCAGAGTAAATCTGACCTTCTAGATCTCTCTCATTCTTTTCCCAAAGTCCAGGAAAGAAACCTAGAAGCTTACTCAGAAGAGTAGTCAGTACTATTTTCAAAAGGTGACTAATTAATGGAATTCATTGAATGTAATGGTTTTGATCTGTTTGCCACCAGTTATCAAACACACACCTCTAACATTCTAAAACACCAAAATAGAAAGAATAAAGGAGAAAAATTATGGGTGCCTAATGTTTTCTGATTATTGTTTCTTCTTTATTTTTTCAGTTCTTATTAGACAATTAATAAACTTATTGGGCAGATGGAACAAAATTGAGGCACTAGAAGTCTTTCAAAGTAAATTATTTGACTAATTGTAATTATGTCTACAGGTAAAGAAAAAGACAAATGACTTCAGCTTCCTCACTATTTAATTAGGAAATTGTGACTCTTTAAACAAATTATTTTAGAAAAAGCCAACGATAGTTTTCTTGTCATAGGGTTTCAAGGAATGAATGTGGTGGGATTTTCATGAAAGTTTAAAACAAAGCAGGGATCTGCTACTTAAAAAGGTAGCAGGAAGAACAAGCTGTGGAGAGATAGGGAAGAATTGGATGAAGAGACAGCAAAGTAGGGGCGTCTGGGTGGCTCAGTGGGTTAAGCCTCTGCCTTCAGCTCAGGTCATGATCTCAGGGTCCTGGGATCGAGCCCCGCATTGGGCTTTCTGCTCAGTGGCGAGCCTGCTTCCCCCTCTCTCTCTGCTGCCTCTCTGCCTACTTGTGATCTCTTTCTGTCAAATAAAACCTAAAAAAAAAAAAAAAGAGAGAGAGAGAGACAGCAAAGCCAGTTACATGATACAAAGTTTTTGCCAGAGAATTGCGGTTTCAATGTTTATAGGTTCCAGAACTTTGCCAAATTATCCATGGAAAGTCTTACTGAAAGAACATTTTTACTGGAAATTTGACATAAAACTTGATTTGACTTCTGCTCTACTATGATCTGAAGGTTGAAAAAACATCTGCATTGTCAGTGATACAATTACTGTTTCCTGAAGAGTTCAGAAACATCATTGCATTGACTTGAAGTCCTTCAAAATGTGTCCTCATCTTCATTTATTCTTGTATCTTCACCATTTAGCAGAGCTAGATGATTGAGTAATTGTGTTATTATTACACAAAAAATCATATCTATTTATCATCTATCAATCACCTACCTAACTTTGCAGTGTTATCTATTAATCCTAATCTAATGGAATATTGACACAGATAATCTTTAATTTAATGATATAATTTAAAACCCAGGAATTTACCTGGTTAATGAGTCTTGTTTTATTCAAATTCTCACTGCGGTGGCCATGATGAGTATATGGCAATGAAAGAATGGAACAGCAGGTCTGGTGGCATCAAGCACAGTCACATGGATACATGAGAACTAGGAACAACCACTGCTAGGTTAGAGGAAATGTTTCTAAGACTCCCCTTCTGTGAACTGACAGCAGGTTTCATCAAATAATGCAAGTGCCGGACAGAGCAGATATTTCTCTGTTCCCTTTTCTCTTCTCTCCAAAGAGCTTCCCACCTTGAAGGGATTTGGCTCCTGCTTGGAAAGCAGGAAACTCAGAGAATAAACTGATGGGATTAAAAGGTTATCTCAGATCAGTCCTTTCTCTTTCTTTCACTCCCTTGGAGAAAAATGGGTAGCACTTTGCCATTTTTGATACTTGGCCTCCTCACTGGTATCACGGGGCATATCTAGGACAAAATCCCCAGTGGTGAACTCAGCAAGAATTTTTAGGGTGAAGTAAACCCACACTTAGTAGGAGACATAAAAACACAGTGTATGTATTTCAGAGCCTCAACTGGTAATGAATATATTTTTAATATAATTTTACAAACGACAAATAATCCAAGAGGACTAAACTTAGGTCTGAGAGGAAATGTTCTTTTTTCTTTTCCCTGCCTTTCTTTCTCTCTATAACATTATTCTGTTATGTCTTAAATTGTTGAGAAATGTAGAGATAAACTATTTGATTATAAGTTGATAAATTTACCATCTCTTATCTTTATACAAATTAAACCAGAAAATTTAAGATTATACATTATATTATGTATTATGTATCTATGCACTGATGATATGTAAAAGATAATGCTGTTGTTGCTGCTTCTATAGACTTCAAATTCCAAATTCCCATAACCAGAAAAGATAATAAAGTCTTCATGATCAATCCAGCCTACCAAGGCAATCCTAGATGCACAATTTCCTGTCTTTGATCAGGAGTAAAGAAAAAAACAGGAATAAGGAAGAGAGGCTTCCTTTTCTTTCTGTTCTTACTAAAGGAGTTATTGTACTAAAATATCTAGAGCTCAGAAAAAATGTCCACATTTTGTGGCTCAAGGGTTTTGTCTTGAAATCCTTTCATTAGATTAGACAAATAAGGTTTTATTGAGCTACTAGGGAGGTAAGGGCTCTCTGAGCCAGACGAGAATGTTGGATGGTAAGAGATTATGTGTTATAATTCAGCTACATATATGAGCATGATCTGACAGGGTCAGCAATGAAAACAAAGGTGATACTAGGCAATCACAATTCTAAAGATAATCTATAGTATTGAAGTTTTTCTTTTTCTTTATACCATGAATGACCCTTGTCATCTGACGTTGTATTTTTGCATGTTTGGAAAAGCAGATGAAAACTTTACGTGCTTTTGAAAAGGAAAATATTAGGCCTAATGTGTTTGGCCTAATCAGTATTTTGAAACAATGAAAAAATTCTCATTTTATTGTTAATTTATTATTTGAAGCAGAGTACAATAATGTACACAGGTGATATGTCATCATAACTGTATTCTCTTCTTGCTGATAGAGAACTATGTTTGGAAAAGTTAACTCATTAGACTTGAAATGTTTTTAAAATAAGTGCAATGAAAGCACAGAAAAGTGTAGAAGTTGCTGATTATAATTTTATAAATATACTATAGAGGAGGTCTTGCTATGCATGCATTTATTAACTTCTTTGTCCATCCACCCCTTCTGGCCTTCCTTTTTCTCTCCAGAGCACTCTACCTTACCATACCTCCATGTTTCTCCAGACTGATCACTAAACTTCTATTATAAAAATGTACTTGGAGGGGTGCCTGGGTGGCTCAGTCGTTAAGTGTCTGCCTTTGGCTCAGGTTACGATTCCAGGGTCCTGGGTTTGAGCCCCACATCGGGCTCCCTGCTCAGCGGGAAGCCTGCTTCTCCCTCTCCCCCTGCTTGTGTTCCCTCTCTTGCTGTGTCTCTCTCTGTCAAAATAAATAAAATCTTAAAAAAATAAAAAAATATAAATGTACTTGGTTTAACTTTGCTGTTAATATTTAGTAAGTATAGAATCATTCTTTAACTAAATGGGTATATTTTAATTTCTTAGTGGCTGTGATATGATCATTCCTCTTCTAAATCAATCAGAAGTAATAATGAATTTTTTCTTTATTATTTTCAAAGATACAGATAGCTACCTTTTCTTTTTGATTTGTGTCACTTTACTTTTATGAAACGATTTCTGTTCAGAAAAGACCTCGTATTGCCTACAGTGACTTCACAGACTTGAAATGCCCAAACAATGAATAGAAAAACTTCATGTGTTTAGAATTTAATGACAGCTTTTTTTCTAATGTGAGGAACACAATGTATCTAAATCTCCAACAAAAGGTCATCTGTGTACCACCATTTCAGAGCAAGGCTAGGTGACACAGATTAATTTCATAAACAACTGTAATTACAGTTTTCCATTCATTTAATAAGATAGGTAAATATAAGATCTGACATTTTCTAAAAAGTTCTTGAGACTTTTCCTTCTCTAGATGAAAGGTGTTATCCAAATCCTTTAGAGTGTTTGGTTATAATTACTGAGTTTGTTTGCTGGGGAGATAATTGCATGGCTTATTGCTTCATAAACTCAAAACAAGAAAATGGTAGGCCTAAATCTTACTAGATCACTCACATCAGATTAGAGTATGACCAAAGGTAGGGACTTGAAGGCAAAAGCCAGAAAATTTGACATGGTGCCACCACCTCGGCCTCATATTTTACTGAAGAGCCAAAAAATGTCTTTCAGTGCCCATGACAGATGAATTCGCCTGAAGCTGCTATCCAGTTGAATTCAGAACACTTGTCAGAAGTTAGAGAATTTTTATAATATGGGATCACTAGAAGGAAAAAAATGTACTGAGCAACTCTGCCCAAGAGTCATGAGAATAAATCCCACTCCTACTGATCTGTTTGGGATTTGAAAATGAACTACATAATGTGTTGGACATCTGTTCTCTATGAAACTGTGGATGGTTTTGAGATCATGTATTGAAGGCAGAATTAAGGATTTTGACTCATAGGAATGCATTTTTATTGTCGTCTTATTTTTTTATACCTTTTAGCATCTCCTCTTCAATGTCTGATTGTGGCTTCTTTGGAATGCCATGGGAAAACTTACTGACAAAAGAAAAGGCTTCAGTGAGGTAATAAGCTACTCAGCAAGAGAAGGACAAGTTTAAATGCGGTAGAGTGTGTGGTCTTTAAAACAGTAATCTGTTCTCCTTATTCCACTTTCTTTACCTATGGTTTTGGGGTGCACTGATGAGGGCAATGATTTTCCTTACTTATGGTTACGTGTAGAAAAAAAGAAGTTCTTTGTTTGTTGTTCTGCCCTGTTTGAACTACACCAATATATAAAACAAGTCCCTGCCAAATCTCTATGAGAGCGTTGGGAGTACATTGGAAACAGGTTGAAAGTGGGTGGGTGGAGGGAGGGGTTGGAAGCTGATAGGTAAGCTTGTGTGTGTTCCAGACCTAGCAGCAGGTTTTGCGAGTTCCAACACTGGCAACGAGTTTGTTCTCTGAAAGAAGTCTGGGTCTCTGTGTGGATAAAACAAACATTTTAAATTGAAACTCATAAAAGAATAAAAGAGTCAAAACATTCTTACTTATTCTGTCTCTGAGGGGTAGATGGGAGGCTTTGGTGTCTGACAGGTGCAGCTTATGAGTAACCTGGACAGAGGCCAGAAGTTCTTGTAAGAACAGACCAAGAAGACCACACCTGTTGATTGAAAACATTACCATCTAACACAACAGATGAAATTGTGTAAAATGCCACCCCCCCCATTTTCCCACTTTCCACAATGGCTGATTTTCATTAAATGAAGGTTAATACTAACTACGCAGTTCCAAATCCTAGAGCCTTCCATTGGATACAGAATGTACCAAATTTCATTTAAGATGATAACCTTGCCTGGAATGGAAAAATTCATTTTTCATTTTCATCCTAATGTTGCTGAAGAATGTCATTGAATGTCCTTCAGTGTCCTTTGCAGGACACTTAGTTAATCCATTTGCTTCCTAGACATAAATTAGTTTGCTGAGTGTGGCTTTCCACAGCTAAAAGCATTATGAGAACCTGCTAAAGGTCGAAGTTATGTCCTGTGCCTAGAGGGTGAATAAAATAAGGTTTCAAAGGAGTCTCTTGGGAAAAGAAAAAGTCTCACCATCCAATGTGCAATAGAAGAAAGAAAGAGGTTGTAGGGAATAACTGTCTGGATAAGAACAAAAGAACGAAAAACAAACAAAAAGAAGCTATCTGGTAGGTGGGAACAGGAAGAGAAAGGGGAAAATCTGTGCCAAGAGGTTTCAGAACCATCTGCTGACAAGAACATTTTTTGGTAACTCTTGTTTAAATTCTATTTAAACTACTGACCTATATGTGAATACCTCTCCTATTTCTGTTCAATTCTTTGTATTCATTCTGTTTTTTTTCTTTGTTACGTATAAGGGTTAATTAAATATTAATTAAACTGCTATATATATTAAACTGCATGTATAAGGGTTACCTATGTATAAAGATAGAAAAGAATACAATGAAATCATCTCTCATGTCTTTGAAAGTATTGTATGTGCACTTTATCCCTTCCTCCTAAAGCCTGCCAAAGATTTAGGTTTTAGATCTTACATGATTTTTTTTCTGGATGAAAACTCACACTACTGGTGTTGTGCCTGTAGTTGAGCTTTCTCCCATATGTTGTTACCGTCCTGTCATTCGTGTTTGTGCCCATTGCTGAGTTTCTTCATGTTAGTGCTGGAACACCAGTTTCTGTTCTAATCAATCTGGGCAAACCCTGGCTTCCCACTATGCAAATGAAATGCTTTAGACTGAAAAATGAATAAAGTTGGAACAATAGATTTTTTTTTTTTACCAAACATACACCGCCTATCTTATGTATACAGAAATGTACATGTATGAAAAAATGCCTTTTGTAATGTAATATCAGTTGTTTCCTTTCTCCTGTTCTACATCAAACTCTGTTCCACACACTTGAGAAATAAGGGTTCAGAATAAAAGGATTTGATTTAATGTGCCTGGTGCAAGGAGGATACATTAACTTTATTTCCCCCACCCCACTGGGAAAAACAGGATAAGCCATTATTACGTACAAAGCAGCTGCTAAGAAAGCAGCTAGAGGCATTAACACCGAGATTATCTATCTTCTGTAATTAAATCCCTTTTCTTTCTTTTTTTTTCTTCTTTTTCTCCAGTCCTGCACCAGATGAGTCTTTAGGTCCCGTGAGCTTAGTTTATACATCATCCTACATAATATCCTCAAGATGAACAGAGGCAGTAATTAGAAACCTTTAAACCATGAGGATTTTATTATTTCCTCCTTAAGGAATATTTGGGAGCTATTGTTTTTATCCGAGAGTTGTTTATAGACTTTGACCCATGACTCTCATCAGAAATGGATACCTCATTTGCACCATAATGCACATAGGTTCCAGGATCTTCTTTGTCTTCAAACATCTTTCCTCCAGGCACCAACACCACCATGCACACACCCCTCTGTCCCATCTGGAACACACCTCTTACGTCATTGGCATTTGTGTTAATTGGTCATAGAAACACTAAGTACTTTGGGCTTAATGCGGACGATATGTGTTGACCAGAGACACGGACAGATGCTAGGTTTGGATTTGCTTCTGTCTTATGAGCTAGTATGATTCCACACACATTCATATATTCCTGGGTCTACAATGACATCATTTTCTAAGCTGATACATAGTAGATTCTCAGGAAAAAAGAAAAGAAAAAGAAAAAGAAAGGAAAAACTCAGGACTTACCACAGACAAGAAATTCCCCTCTTCCTTTGTTCTTTAACAGAGTAACCAGAGATGGGCTGATTTAAGAGAGCCTTCAAAAAGAAAAAAATATTTTAGTGCTAATGGTCAAAGTTATAGATTTTCGATCAGTATAAGAAAGAAGAAACAGAATGATTTAAATTTTCCTAACATAGAAACATTGACATCTCCACCTGTGCAGGCCAACTGGATGTTACACTTGATCAGTCCTTTCAGCATTTTCTCTGTGACTTGTGGAGAGTAAGTGACATAACTCCACCTACTGGATAACTAAGAATTACATCGCTCTGGTTTAGAAAGGCGAACAGGCATCATGAAAAGGACAGGAATCTAAAACCCTGGAGAGTCTGACTTAAGCTTTTAGCTTTACCACTTTCTGGCCAAAGTAGTCACTTCTTAAAGAATGACTGAAGATTTCTGGGCTAGAGCTTCCTTATGAGTAAAAGAAAAAAAGGTGGCTTGATCTGATGATCTCCAAAGATTCTACATGATTCTGATTTACTCCGAATTAAGAAATCTGGACCATAGGCTCTTTATTCACGTTGGCTATAGTGGTATGCTGGGTACTGTTTTTTTATTTGGCTAACTGCTAATGAGTATACTCACAAACTCCCACTATTTCCTCTATCACTTACCCTGGTTCTGCCATTTGCTAGCAGTGTGTTCCTCCAGGCAAGAACTGGATCTCTCCAGTCCTTTTCCTAGACAAGAAGAGATGACAACACTTCCCCTCAGAGTAGTGATGCAGCTCAAATGGCATTTGAACAATACCAACGCCTCTCTTTTTGGCAGTCACGGGTATTTGGGGTTCTAGGATGATGTAGGAATGACAGAATTGTATGAGAGTTTGTTTAGAGCCAGTTATATGGAGCAATCTTGAGAACAATCCAAACTCAAGTAAAAGGAAATATTTTAAACAAGTATAATAAAGTCATGAGGAAAGAAAAAGCTATTTATGTCAACATATTATAACTATTTCCCTGCGACAGCCCTGTTTCACATTGTGAAAACTCAAATTACAGAAAACCACACCGACACAAACACTCATGCACGCCCATCAACACAGTTTTACTTAGTTCCCAGTTCAGACCTTGAAGCTTGGACATACATTTTGCCTATGATCACTCAGCTTCTCAGTATGCCCAGGGCCCACAAGTGAACACTGAAAACTTAGACGGAACTGCGTATAGCCTGATATCTTGGTATTTTAAGTGTTACTTGTGTTCTTCTTCCTCTGCAAGATAAGATGAATACCAAAACCACATAGATCCTCCATGTCAAGCAAAGAAAATGTCAAAAATAATGATCACAGATAAGAAAGAATACTTGTTTATATGCCTCCATCCTGTTTAAAGAGGCCAAAGGGAAAAAAATATTAACTCAGAGTGGATTTTGTCTTAGGTCCTTAGCTCTTATGAATGGAGCCTAGAAAGTCTCCTTTAATTCTGTTCAATAAGAATTAGGACTTAACTAATACCTGGGTGGCTCAGTTGGTTAAACGTTTGCCTTTGGCTCAGGTCATAATCCCGGGGTCCTGAGATGGAGCCCTATTTCAGGTTCCCTGCTCAGCGGGGAGCCTGCTTCTCCCTCTCCCTCTGCAGATCTCCCTGCTTGTGCTCTATCTCTGTCAAATAAATTTTTAAAAGTTAAAAAAAAAAAATAAGTGTTAGGACTTCTCATGCTCTCATTATTTCTTGTTCCTCTGATCTGTCTCCATATTTGTCTTAACAAATCACCCTTCTTGTCCTACTTCTGACTTTTTCACTCATCTGCTGATGGGTTCTGTAATCTCTAATATTTTCACTTTCTTATTTACAAGGATATAGCCTGGGATCAATTATTTTTGTTGCTAGACATTCAATATTTATTTATATCTTGTTAAATGAAATATCATGATTTTTCTTCCACTTATATGTATAAGAAGTTTATCCTTATTAAAGTAGGAAAATCATAGACTCTTCCACTGTATGCTACTATGCATTCACTTCAAAATAATCTGTGCCCTCTTTTTGTATAATTACAAAATAGTTCTCATTTCTGAAATTGAAATAAAAACTTATAAGAGACTTTCAATAAAGGAAAAATCATTTCATAATTTAACAGGGTTCATTTTAGTCCAATCAAAATAAATCTTTCATAGGGGCTCTAGGACATTTTCTTTACTTTGCTTGTAAGCTCAACTAAGTGAGGATCTTCCATTCTAAAGTTTGCGTAAAAGAAAACAAACAGTCCCAATTTCAGAGATCATTTACAAATCACAAGTTCACTGAAAGTTACATCTAGCTAGATGCTACATATAGTTACACATGTATAGTACATATACAAATATATAGTACATACACATACATAGTACATATACATATATATAGTACATAAGATATAGTTACATCTAGCTATATATAGGTATATATATACACCTATAACCAAATATTATAATTGGAATTCTTTGATTTTAAAAGTGAATTAAAATTAAAAAAAATTAATAATAAGTATAGCAGTTAGAACATGAGATAATGTAGGATGATGGACATTGGAACCCAAAAAGTAAATATCTCAACAATTTGGGTAAGGGAACCTGATAATATATTCAACCTGTCCCAACATCTGGAATAAGTTCTCAACATTTGTGTTAGTAAAACCACTAATAGATTTTGACAAGAGTTTTCCCGGCTTTATTTCTAAGCATTTATTGAAACACAGTTAAAATAGTGTCCATGTGTACCCAGTTCATCCTTGCTCCATTCTATAAAACATGGTTTTATGTAAGCCACTGAGGATAGGGTCTCATTATTGCTTTCAGAATGTGTCCTACTTTAACTCAAACTCCTAAAAGTTAAAAACACGTTTGTTCTAAATTTCCATTTTAGAATTGATCTAAAATACCCCATATCCCTCTTTGAATTATTTACTTCCTTTTGTCAAAACTAGCCAAACTATGATGGCATTTTCCTGTTTTATAAAATATATATGACACAATATTTTTATGATTACAACAGCATGACCATTTTAAAGAGTTCAGAAAATAGTTAAAAGTATGCTACTAGCCAGAGTGCATTGTCTTTCAAATATTTCCTTTGCATTTACATTTACAGTTTAAATGGGAATGCAGTTTAAATGGGATGGTAACTGTTCGTGTGTGTGTGTGTGTGTGTGTGTGTGTGTGTGTGTGGTGGCGGTGGAGGGAGAGAGCTGATGAGAGTCACTCACTCATATATTTTTCTTTGTATTCTTTATAAATACTTTCAATCTCATCAATTCCTTCAATTCCTTTCCAACTTGATCTTCCTCCTCTTTTCTTTATTATCACTGTTCTCACAGTGCGGTTTTGTACTATATCCTGTTCCTCCTCTTTGCCTGTGGACTGGCCTTTCCTTTTCATGTTTTGTGCAGTTGCCCTTTGTTTATGGGACACATTATCTGTATCACATCTTTGGAGCTCGTGTTGTTTGTTCCCATTGAGGCTGCCCTTTGTCTGGGTTACTCTTCCCTGCTAAAATTCTTTCCTTTCTATGGTGAGTGGCTGAATTTTTATGCAAATTTCACTGTACATACTGCCTCTCATCACTCTCTCATTTCCAGTCATTTTTGGACATGCTCCAGTCACCCGATGTGAGCTGCATTTACCTTTTGTGCCATATTTCCCTGCTTTTGATGGCTTCTTCCTTTTCCAGTGTCAATCCTCCCTTCCTGTTTGATAGTGTTTTCTTTAATGGATTTCTTTTGTTGCCAATGAAATTTTCTGTGAGTTTTTTACTCTTACCACTTTTTCAGGTTCATTGTTGATCTTTTTACTTTGCTTTCGTAACCAGTTCCATTAAAAGTTTTTTCTGTTCTCAGTCTTGGTCTATTGTTTCCTAGAATATTCTGTCATTATCTGTGATATGTACCTATAGCATGGTCCTCAAGGAAAGTACTATTTATGTGACAAAAAAACTGTTTCCCTTTTTCAACATATTTATTAGGGCAGAATCATACAACTAATGATCTCCCATTCACACAAAGATCTGGGAATTTCTTGGTATATCTATTATACTGGAGTGAATGTTGAAGTAAAATACTCAAAATATATTGCAGAGAGATAAAATCATGGTAGAGATGAATTTAAAATCTAGTTAAATAATGAATCTCGCATTGTCAGGACTCAGAGTGCTTTTAAATGTCATTTAGCCTATTTTGTCATTCAGTATCACATCTCCACAATATCCCAAACAAATAATTATTTAGACATGGATAACCAAATACAGATTGGCTGGCCAGATTTTAATCTTTTCCTTACATTGAGTGAAAATCTGTCTCAATGTAGATTTGCATTTGTGCCCTAATTCTACTCACTAACATCACATTTGACGGGAAAAAAATCTAGTTTTTTGTATTATAGTACTTCAAACATTTGAAAAACAGACATTTTATCTCTGTTCTTCAATTTGAAAATTCTTAATCCTGACTAGATATCCCCAGTCCCTATAATGAACTTTTTCTCAGGTAGAGTTTTTTTAATATAATATCACTGTTGGGTTGGTGGACCCAGGGGTGTGGGAGACTCCACAAACTGTCTGCCACACTAGACAACGTGGCGCCTCAGGACCTTCCACCCCGGGGCTCTCCACTTGAGCTGCGCTGAAACCCTGCCATATAAGGAAATAACCCTGCCCTACCCACCCCGTCCCAAATAAAAACCCCACTTCCCTATCCCCACATGCGACTTCCTAGGCCCTCCAGCACCTCGGCCCTCCATTTGCTGGCCGACCGGGGAACCTCGCCCGAGAGCGCCTCCATTAAAGCCCTACTCGAACCATTGCCGCCTCTGAGTCTCTCCTTTATCCTTTTCCTGCCACTGAAACCTGACATTTGGTGCCGAAACCGGGAGGACATCGAGGCCCCAACCAGGCTGGAGGCATCTCTCCTCTCCCTCCACCGGGACCTACTTAGAGCCTCCGCACTAATTCAATTGGGTAAGTTCCCCTCATTCCCTTGCCTCCAATCCGGGGAGCCCAGCCCAGTCGCTGCCGCGCCAGGGCGACTCTACCGTTCCGATCCGGCGCCTGGAGACTGGGAGACGTCCCTTTCCCCAGGGCAGCCTCTCCTGCCTTCCGTGGTCGGAGCTTGGAAGCGGGGACGCCTGCTTCCACTCTCCGACTCACCCGGCTGGGAATCATGGGGACTTCCCAATCCAAATTTGGCCCCAAAACCCCTCTGGCCTGTCTACTTGCCAATCTAGAGACCCTGGGTCTCTCCCAAAATTTACAGAGGCGACGCCTTATTCATTATTGCATCGTGGCCTGGCCTCAATAGCGATTGGACAACCAGTCTCAATGGCCTCCTGAGGGTACATTCGACTTCCAAATTCTAACTGATCTGGACAATCTCTGCCCACACGAGGACAAGTGGTCCAGAGTGCCTTATTTAGGCTTTCTGGAGCCTACGCTCTCGCCATGCTCCCCATGTTCTACCTCCCAGGTCCTCCTGACTAGAACATCTCCTCGACCTCCCCTGGCCTCCCCAAAACTTAAAACCTCCTTCCCCTTCCCCTCCCTCTGATCCTCCCGAGTCTCTTTCCTACCCCCTACCAGGCCTGCTCAGGCAGCCCCTCCTCCCTACCCTGGTCCCACTGCCGTCAACCCCCCTGTTCCAACTACCCCCTCTACACCTCTCGCTCCTCCTCAACCCAGGCCTACTCCCCTCCCATATCGACCAGGACACGGTCCAAGTTGGCCACCCCTTCTCCAGAACTCGCCTGCCCCCTACGGGAGATGCCCGAAAACACGCTGACCAAGTCCATCTGACCGATGCCACTATGCCAGTCGGCGCTCAGGCTGTCCCGGCAGTCTATCCTGGATGGGATTATCAGAACGGCCAAGATGGCCGTCGGCACCGCGACCGCATGGTCCGATGCCTTATTGCTGGCATGTGCGCGGCTTCAAACAAGGCGGTTAACTATGATAGACTCAGGGAGGTTATTCAGGGCCCAGATGAAAACCTGGCCATGTTCCTCAATAAACTCACTGAGGCCTTAACTCAATATACGCGCCTCGACTGGACCTCCCCGGCGGAGGCTACTGTCCTGGCCACCCGTTTCATTTCCCAATCTGCCCCTGATATCTGTAAAAAAAAAACTTGAAAAGGCCGAGGAGGGTCCTCAAACCCCTATATCTGATCTGGTGAAAATGGCCTTTAAGGTTTATAACACCCGGGAGGAGGCAGCCGAGGTAAAACGCCAGGCCTGACTCCAACAGAAGGTACAACTCCAAACCCAAGCCTTGGTGGCTGCCCTACAGCCAGCTGGCTCCGGGAGCCAACAAAAAGGGGGTCCCAACCGCAACCCATCAGGGGCCTGTTTCAAAGCGGTTTGGAGGAACACTGGGCTAGTCAGTGTCCGAACCCAAAAGAACCAACCAGGCCTTGCCCGAGAGCGCCTCCATTAAAGCCTACTCGAACCACTTGCCGCCTCTGATTCTCTCCTTTATCCTTGTCCCGCCGCTGAGACCTTACAATCACCATCCTTGTCATATCCTTTATAGCACATTTCCGGTTGCCTAGATATATATTCATGTATGTTCTTCCCAAAATTGAACACATCAATCTGGGAGGAGTTTGAGCAACTAATAGAAGGTCGATCTCCTCCTTCAATCAAGAGATTATAGTATTACAATGTAATGCAATACATAATTACATTAATATTGTAAAAACGGACACTAATATTGAATTTCTTTACATTTTACCTATAGTGTACTATTCTGTTGCACTTAAGGTTTTAGGTATAAGTACATATTGCATGTAAACTTGCAAGATTTAGCCCACTATGCTTACTTATCAAGATGCTTTTGAAAACTGATTTTTATCATACTGTATTTCATCATACTGTATCATACTGTCATTCTTTTCTTGATTGATGCCATTCTCCACGCATGCTATTGATAGTGAACAGAATATATTCAAGGTCAGAATTCTATGAAACTCCATTACAGACTGATATTCATCTCCCACCCAGCATTCTTTGAACACCACCATTCAGTTTGTAATCCACCTAATTGAAATATCACCTAACTCTACTTGAGCTTTAATCTCATAAAAACATCTTGTCAAATGCCAATATGTTTAATGCATTTTCCTTATCAGCCAGTCTAATGATTCTTTCAACCTACATTTTATAAGCCTTCTTGTTAGGGTAAATGAGATAGATCAGGTACATAGATTCTGATAATTTCAACTCAGGTTTTGATTTAGATGAATTCTGTATTTCTTAGTAGTCTATATGATCACACTCTATGTCTGTTTTCCTGGTTACCAAAAGCAAAAAACGTGGTTTGGTCTCCTTACTTAGTTGTCATATAAGTTTTATGACAAATGAAGTGTTAATATTTTTGAATTTTTTTTGTTTCACTCCTTCCTGAGCCAAAACTCACGAGCCCAATAGAAAATTGTTTGTCATCCCATAATAAATATGTATCTCTAAAATCGTAAGAATGTATTTCCCAGAAAGATATAGCAGTCATAAGATCTTTTGAGATTATTCAATAGTCCAATTCTCAAGCATGGAAACTTAACAATATGAACAGATTTTACAAGTAAATTTTAAGCTATACAAAAAATTTACCTTTTCCAGTCTCAATTAGGTCCATAAAAGTGCCTCATTCATTGTCTAGACCTGTTAGCCATTCTGTTTTGCTTGATAAAGTTTTACCTATCAATGCTGATTATTAACAGAAGAACATAAATACAACTAGGTAAAGCACATAAGAAATAATATATTGAAGTTTGAATAGATGTAATTACAAAATTGACATAGTAAAGCTGAAAGCAGAATTCCATAGAAGAAAATCTTGTCTTTTTATTCAATATTTTCTGGGCTATTAATTTTCCTCAATTAGTGTAGTTTGTTATTGTCTGATGTTTTTAAATCTTGATTTTAGAACACTTTGGGAAAAAATTGTAAATGGCCTACAGGAGAGCAAATCTTATGTATATATAGAGAGAATCAAACTGAAATAAGAATGTATGCTTAGCCTTAAGTTATAAAATGTTTATTGTTCTTTGGTCTAATTCACTATATGTATAAAGGACACACTAAAGAAAATGACCAAAAGGTCAGAAAAAAACTTAAATCCTGACAAAGAACAACTCTTCTTGAAAGTTTTAAAGATGAGGCTACTCAGCAAAATTCCTATTGATAATTGCAACTGTTTATCAACTGAATGTTCAATTTAACTTGGGCCCTACATTGAACTCATGCTTTATTTATTCAAGGATTTAGCCATGTGTGGGTATGTCTGAAAAATGCTATCGCAAGTCTTTCAGTGGTTCTATATACATGGGAGTGCTGGGAGCTTTCTGGGAAAGAATTCACCCTAACAGGAGAGTCTGGCACATGCTTTTGGTTCACAGAGAATCAAAGGAGGATAAAGTGATATACAATATGCTCTCAGTCATTCTCATTGTTCTTTGGCATCATGCTGATGGATTAATGCCTGAATCATTAAAAAAAAAAAAAAAGCTGTAACAAAACATAGTGAAGAATAAAAGAGCATAGACATTGAGAGATAAAGCATCAGCAGCATTCAAGTAAGTGGGTTCTTCCGGTGACAGGAGATATAGTACGTTCAACTATGAAAGGAAGGGGCATGTCAAAAGTTGTCAGATTCGGCAAGTAAAAATAAAGGATGCTCTGTTAAATTTGAATTTCAGATAAGGAGCATTTTTTTTTTCTTCAGTATAAGTAATTTCCATTATATATTTAAGGCATACTTACACTAAAAAAAAAAAAATAATTGTTCATCTGAAATTAAAATTTAACCGGATATCCTGAATTTTATTTGGCAACTCTAGGCATAACAGTAATATTGGCAATGGCAATGGAAGGGTTCAGGGCTTTTAACTCAGATCTATTTGCCCTTGATATTAGAGAGCCTTGCATGGAATTCAGAAAGTAGATGTTCCTCTGATGAGCAACAGCATTATTGGCACCATCAACTATTTCTTCATATTGGCCCTGAATTTATAGCCATTAATGCTCTTTGTCTTGCTATGAAATTCCTTTCTCCCTTCATATGCATGGTTCCAAACAATTTTTTATATCATAAAAGTTGTTCCAGATAAAGAAAATATGTGAAGAAGAATAAAATATAATAAAATAAAAATAAAATGGGATAATAAAATGCATTCCTGAGTCTATCACACAACATAGAATACAATATCACCTATATAGTGACCGTGTTCCCCCTGTATTCCATTACCTTCTTCATTAGATAAAACTACTTTCTGATTTTTGTTTTTATTAATTTCTTGCTTTTTAAATTAGTTTTTACATGCTCAGTTATTCCTAAATAAAGTGTGGCTTAATTTTATTTATGCCTAATTTTATAAATGTTATTATACTGCAACTTGCTTTATTTACTAATATCTATCTATGTTGTGGCTTTTTCCTTTAATTCACATATTTTCACTGATACATAATATTCTATAGGTAAATCTGTAAGTCATTTAGCCTTACAGTATTGATGAATATTTTGTTACTTTCCCCTGTTGTTTTAGTTATTATTATAAATAATATCCTGACATTAATCTGTGTGTCTCCAGATATATAGGCAAGATTCCCTCTTTAAACAGTATATGTAGGTGGAGCATTTCTGACTTCTAAGATATGGGCATATTTGGTTTTACTAGATAATGCCAAATTGTTTTCCAGTGATTTTACCAATTAAATTCCTACCAGCTATGTCTAAACTTTCTCTCTTTTGACATCCACACCAACACTTAGTATTCACAGAATTAACTTTTGTCTATCTGTTGGGTATAAAATATTTTATGTCTTAATTTACACTTCTCTGAATCTTAATGAAATTAAACAGCTTTTCCTATGCTAAATGACCATTCTTACTTTTCTTCTGTAAAATGTTTTTTGTTTTCTGTTGAGATATTCATCCTTTATGTATTTATTTAAGAATTCTATTATAAATTTGAACAAATAATTATTTCATATTAATATTTGCTGTTAAAATCTTCTCCCAACTTTATAAAAAGTCTTGATAGTAGAAGAGCTTGTCTTCTCTTTTCTTTTTTTTCTCCTTCTACCATTTTGAATGTATTCCTTTGTACTTTCATTAACATCTTATATTGAATACTTAACCCATTCATGTTTTGATCTTCTCTCCTTTTACAATATTTTTTTTTCCTTCTCAGTATCATTTTTTGATATTTACCTGCTTCAGTATCTGTGTATTCATGTCTTTCATTGGTTTTGGCATATTTTTAAGTAGCGTTAATGTTACTTCTCCTCCATTTTCTCTAATATCTCTTTATAAGATTCCTATTAGACATATGTTATAATTTTTCTCATTCTGTTATGCATACTTGCACATATATACAAATACATGTTATTTATTAATATTTTTATCTTTCTCTGCTGTGTTTGGGTAATATATATTTTTTTCAGATTCGGCATATAATTTTCTAGTAGTAGAACAAAATTTTGTTTAAACAGAACCTGACATGGAGTTTCCAGTTTCAATAATTACATGTTTCTTGACAATTCTATTTGTTATATATTTAAAGCTTGCCTATTGTTGTTTCCAGATCTCAGCATAGATATCAGTAATTGGCTCTAAGAAAACATCAGTTTTCTGGTATCAGCTAAATGTTATTTTTCTTTTTTTTCCTTGCAAGACCAATAAGTTTTGATTATTTTTGGTAGCATATGATATTCTCGTAGTTCAAAGTGGACTCATTCAAAATACTTATCCTGCCATATTTCTGGAATAGAAACCCACCATAACTTATTCTTCTTGTGTTAAGTTAATGTCCCCTTTTTGAGAGGTCTCTCCTGACTCCCAGATTAGAATAATTACCTTTGTGTAATGTTCCTGCCTTTTCCTAATGCTTCTCAGAGAATTACTTATGATTCATTTTCTCTAGTAGATCTTAAACTCCTCGCAGTTATTGACCATATACATTTAGTACTAGCTCATGGATTTATCATATGCAAAAAACTTACCTGTTAGTTTCGTAAATTCAGTTTTCATGAACTTAATTCACTAGTTTTGACAAGAGGGGATATTATCACATTGGGATCCACATTTTGACAAAAGGAGATATTATCACAATAGGATCCACATCAAGGAAGTTGAAAATGTCTAATGCCATAGTTTACCACTATTGTTTAGCTGAGAGGGAGACATTATGAGAGTTCCCTTAAATTTTAGGAGAATTTCGAAGGGGATTGCAGCTTCTAAGAAAAGACAAGCCGAGCTAGAGAAGTAATAACTTCATGATCCCATGTTATGGGCTTTGAGTTTATATGTCTTGGGAAGTGCAGGTAACTTAATCATAGTCATTTAGAACTAAGGGAACATGGAGTTTTCTTTCACTAAACTAGTAAATTCAGTGTTCTGATTACAGCACACTAGCATCTCACATTAAAAAAATTTTAAGAGAATTAGTTAGTGACCTTATTGATATTTCCATTACCTATTGAAAAAAAAAAGCAAGACTTTTGTTAATAGTATGACTATAATCCTACCAGACAGCTTCAGAATATACTGTTTTAATAGGCAATATATGGTTCATAGAGACAGTCTTTGTGAATTATTACAGAGTAGGTTTTAGATTTTTTTCTATAGCATTAGATATCCCTGATCAAAGGTAGAAAATGGCCGAGGGTAAATCTCAGTAAGCAAAATTTTTACTTCAACTACTGTGTTATCTCATCTTTAGGATGTAGAGGACATTTTCCCCCCTTCTTTGAGTGTTGTAAATCATGAGTCTCTTTCCATGTTTTATCATATTTTTATTTCAGCTTTTTTTATGTGAATTTCATTTTTTATTTTCCTTGATGAATCATTTCACCTTTTAACTGTTTAATTCAAGCTTCCAAGTCTTTTATGGTCTTTATGGTTACAAAAGCTCATATGAGGTTTCCTCAGGCAAAGCTGATTCATTTCACTGCTAAAATATCTACTTCTGCATAGATATGAAGAGAAGAATGAGTCCATGTTAATGACAACAGGAACAACACTACACTGGGGTTTAGCAATGCCCTGCAAGACCACAGCTTGAGCAAATAAAGCTATCCTTTTCCTTGCACAGGATTATAGAAAGTGTCTCTCTCTTGAACCATGAATAGAGAAGAATTACTATAGCATAAGAGAAATTATGTGGAAGCCCTGGCAATGCTAACATTAAAGCAGATATAGGCAACTACAGAGATTTTCTTCTCTATGGAGAAATGATCTGGAAATGCTGCCCCCTTATCCAAATAGGGCAAAAAGTTATCTTGGATGAGAGGTACTCTGTTGGGGCACTGATGAGTTTGGTGTTGACAGCAACTTTCTTTAGTAAGTGGTGGTCATCTTTTCCTATAGATTACATCCTATAAAGCCCAAAGCCTTATATACTCACTAAGAAGATCTAAGGCAAGATTAATGAGGGAGGCTAATAGCAGCTTAATGACACTACTTCTTTTATCAAGGTATATTAATTAAATCTACTAAGTATGAAAGAATTTTCCTACATTCCTAACACCTTGAACAACAACAAAAAAAAAAAAAACATTTAATATTGGAGGTAAATTTTTTAAATCTCTTCATTTAGAATAAAAGTGTCAGTAGACTGTTCAGTATGGTTTGTCATTTATTTTATTTTTCTCATCTCATACAGTAGAAGTGTGGCTATAAATAATTTTTCAACAGCATAAATATAAAAATCTAATTACCTGAGATTTACTTGGAAAAAACTTGACTACCTACAAATAATATTAATTTTTTTTTTCAAAATTCAAAAGCCATTATCCATTTTGAGTATCCTTATACCTGATACAAATGTGTGAGTATAGTACATATGCACTGAAAAATCTTTGGTGTAAAGATTCCTGCCTCTGTAATTAATACTGTGGTAAGAATTTTTTAAAGTTGCTATCTTGATGTAGAAATGAGATGAAAGGTAAATGAGCTAAAATTAATTAATTTATAAAATGATTAGGATTTACTTATTTGTAGCTCTGGGAACTGCACTACAAAATTAAGAACTGTATAAAAACTAAGTATTTATCTACCCAATGTAAAAATACACTTCCCGCATCACTTAACATTTGGATAAATGATATTGTAAATTTTAGTGGTACCATTTCCAGGGCCAAGCCGGACGCTTAGAGAGCAAAAGCATGTAAGTTTTTGGTGTACTCTGAACTTGTCTCCTCACTTACTCTTTTAAAATCTGATATTTTAAATAGTGTTTCTCAAACTTTATAAATCATATAAAACTAAATCATATCTTTCCCTCAGTGGTTGTCTGTATCATTCTAAAGTTAGAACCACACAAACTCAAATTATATTTCTTATAAATGTCTAAAAATTAATTGGGGCACATTTCTTGTTTGTGGACATAATAAGGAGCAGTGTAAAAAGTCCAGCAATTCACTACTTTTGTTTCAAAAATGCCAGTTTAAAATAGATGGTAATTTCTCTGTTTAAAGTATATTAAAAAATATCTTATGTGTCAGTGTCTTCTGTATTTCCAATGGACAAAAATTACTTAAAGTAATTAAGTAACAATTACTTAATTGTAATTGTTAATGGTACAGGAGATATTTATTTAACACTCTACCAACTTTAACGAAATATATGTGTAAACTAAAAAGATTTCACCCATTTTCATGTAGTTAATTTTAAGCCAGCTCTGATTTTGGTGAAAACAAAAACAGAAAGCAAAAAGACCTAAAGGCTAGGAGAGTCATCATTAGCATAAAATTGAAAATACCTAATTAAAGGTTTAATCACCACCACATCTCATGAATTGTTAACTATATGTAAACGTCTACATATCCAATGACTGATGGGTCTTCGTAGAGAATTCAGATTCTACATTGGAGCATGCCAAAATTTAGGGCACTGGGATAGTAATACTATATTGCACATGTCTAGTGCTTTCTGCTAGATAATGCATTTTCATATAACCATCACTCTGTGCCTTTTTTCAAACTTGTGTTTGAGGTAGGGACTTTGAAAAGAACAGATGAGGAGAATAGGGAGGGCTCATTAAAACCAAATTGTTTTCCTAAGTCATTAATAATTAAGAATCCAGATACTCTGAATCTAAGACTTTCTCTTCACCAACATATTGACTGCCAAGTAAACTGATCAGTTACACTACCTCAAACTTCTGATTTGCTTTGGCTCTGCAAACTGAAGATATCTAACAAGAAAAATCAAACAAAAGAAGCACTACACATTTTTAAATAATGTTGAAAAATAAAACTTTAATATAAAATCTCAATTTCACATAAAATCAAATCTGGAATTCTTTGTTGTCTTATCATAGATCATCTGATTCCACCCCCTCCATACCCTCAACATACACATCTCTTCCCATTTGTTTATTTTACTTTAATTAAAGAAGAAACTTATTGTGTCAAACTCAAAATGACTTCTGGATAATTTATTTTGTGGACTTTTTCTGTGTGTGTGTGTGTGTGTGTGTGTGTGTGTGTGTATGTGTACCTCCCATTTGTACCTCCCACTCCTTTTTATCCATCTTGCCCAACCCCACCAACACTTTCCCCTCTGCCAACCACCAGTGTGTTCTTTGTATGTATGAATCTCTTTTTGCTTTTCATTTGTTCACTGGTTTTGTTTTTAGATTCTACATAGAAGTGAAATCATATGGTACCTGTCTTTCTCTGTCTGATTTTTTTTTCACTTAGCATTAATACTTTCAAGGTCCATCCTTTTTGATTTGAATGGCAAGATTTCATTCCTTTTTTATAGCTTTCACATATTGGCTATTGTAAATAATGCTGTAATAAACATAGGGGTGCATATATCATTCTGAATTGGTGTTTTCATTTTCCTTGGATAAATATCCAATGGCAGAAGTACTAGATCTTATGATATTTCTATTTTTAATTTTTTGAGGTAACTCCATATTGTTTTCCACAGTGGCTGCACCAATTCACATTCCTACCAACAGCACACAAGGGTTCTTTTTTTCTCCACATACTCACCAACACTTTGTTATTCTTTGTCTTTTTTATATTGGTCATTCTGACACATGTAGAGTGGCATCTCATTGTGTTTTGATTTGTTTCCCTGATGATCAGAGATGTTGACCATCTTTTTAGGTGTCTGTTGTCCATCTGTATGTCTTCTTTGGAAAAATGTCTATTCAATTCCTCTATTTTTTTCACTAACATATAATATATTATTTGTTTCAGGGGTACAGGTCTGTGATTCATTAGTCTTCCACAATTCACAATGCTCACCATAGCACATACCCTCCCCAATGTCCATCAACCAGCCACCCCATCCCTCAGACCACCCTCCCCTCCAGCAACCCTCAGTTTGTTTCCTGAGATTAAGAGTCCCTTACGGTTTGTCTCCATTTCTGGTTTCATCTTGTTTCATTTTTCCCTCCCTTCCCCTATGATCCTGTGGGGTTTTTTTTCCTCAAATTCCGCATATCAATGAGATCATATGATAATTGTCTTTCTCTGATTGACTTATTTTGCTTAGCATAATACCTCCTAGTTCCATCCATGTTGTTGCGAATGGCAAGATTTCGGGCTTTTTGATAGCTGCATAATATTCCATCGTGTGTGTATATATATATATATATATATATATATATATATATATATATATATA
>CM052898.1:147296980-147392579 GCA_028534135.1 Potos flavus
AGTGCAATTGCTGGGTCGTCGGGTAGCTCTATTTTCAACTTTTTGAGGAACTTCCATACTGTTTTCGAGTGGCTGCACCGGATTGCATTTCCACCAACAGTGTAGGAGAGTCCCCCTTTCTTCACATCCTCGCCAACACCTGTCATTTCCTCACTTGTTAATTTAACCATTCTCACTGGTGTAATGTGATATCTCACTCTGGTTTTGATTTGTATTTCCCAAATGCTGAGTGATGTTGAGCACTTTTTCATGTGTCTGTTGGCCATTTGGATGTCTTCTTTGCAAAAAAGTCTGTTCTTGTCGTCTGCCCACTTCTTGATTGGATTATTTGTTCTTTGGGTGTTGAGTTTAATAAGTTCTTTATAGATTTTGGATACTAGCCCTTTATCTGATATGTCATTTGCAAATATCTTCTCCCATTCTGTCGGTTGTCTTTTGGTTTTGTTGACTGTTTCCTTTGCTGTCCTCTGCCTATTTTTTAATAAGACTATTTGGTTTTTCATTTCTTTTTCTTCTTCTTCTTCTTCTTCTCCTTCTTCTTTTGGTGTGATCTTTTTTCTCTTATCTATAAGAATAAGAAATGTTGAGTTCTAATTCCAGCTTTGCTTCTAAGGACCTGATATAGATCAAGTCCATTTTTTCTTGTGTTTCTTTATGTCTTCTCTTAATTTAAGCTACTGGTTTATTGCAAAAACACATTGAGTTTAATCACAAAGCCCTTAACATCCTATGAAAATTAACATTAAATCTTTTGTAGCATAAAGAGGGATTCATTCTTTTTCTTTTTTTTTTTAAGATTTTATTTATTTATTTGAGAGAGAGAGCATGAGCTGGAAGGAGAGGGAGAAAAAATTTGAAGCAAACTCCATGTGGAGTGCAGAGCCTAATGTAGGGCTCAGTCTCATGACCAAGAGATCATTGCCTGAGCTGAAACCAAGAGTAGGCCACTTAACCAACTGAGCTACCCAGGCATCTGTAGACGTATCCATTCTTAAACACTAATGGACTTCATTGGGTCCATTTCCAACTTTACTAGAATGCCAAAGATGCTGGTTTCTGTGGGAACTTAGAATATGCTGTATTCTCTGCCAGAAGCTGGCAACAGCTTCATGGGTGGTGATCCAACTACTCAATCATTTACTCCAGTTTTGCTTTTTGTTTTCCTTGGATATACAATACAATTATTTTGATTGTTAAGTAAAGGTTTTCTAAATGCTTAATGATTTCTATTTAAATTTAACTAAAGTAAGAATCATACACATTTTACTTGGCCTTGTCTTTGGATCCAATATAAGAAAAGCGAGTAAATTATCTCTAAAGGACCCATGTAAGGGGTTGCATGAGATAGCCTTCTGAGCGTCTCTGTGATTCTCTCTTCACTACAACAGGAAGATTTATGAAATAAACTGAACCAAGTAAGAAAAGCAGAAGAGTAATATTTCATTATATACAGAAATAAGAACTGGCAAGAAGCTTAAGGATAATTTAGGTCTTCATTATATATATATATATATAAAATCTCAAATGACTAGATCAAGTACACATAGATATTAGATACTAAGAACTAGTAAGGAAACCAAAGCCGCCTTAATTCATAAAGGTCAGTGTTTTTCCCAATAATGTAATATATATTTTTTGTTAAAGTAACATAATCAAGAGAGGTAGAAGTCAAAGCATAACTAATAATATTCCATATCTCTAACTTGAGAAGTATCATGTATATTATTTGTAAACATTTAATGTGTACCTTCCAAAGACCATAGCATACAAATGGGATGCATTATTTTTATTTAGGTAGACTGCTTTTTAAGGATAGTGTTGCTAGTTTCAAGATAATTTCTTATTCTCTTTACACATAGAAAGTTAGAGCTAGGTGTTGTAGGATTTAGTAGATTAAAAAAACCTCATTAATCATTTAGATGGAATAGCTAGTCTATACAAGGATCAGAAAGAAAAATTACAAGAGGAAAGACAATATAAAGGATAACAATATGTGACATTCATGTGAACCTAAGTGCCCATATTTAAGTATTTAAATTGCAAAATTATGATTTTGATTACTTTTCTTAGTAACAAGATTGGCAGTACAAGGAAAATTATTTCATCTCTGTAACTAACCATTTGACATTGATTATAGTTTAAAGACAGATTTTTTTTTTTTTTAAAGATTTTATTTATTTATTTGACACAGAGAGAAAGATCACAAGTAGGCAGAGAGGCAGGCAGAGAGAGGGGGAAGCAGGCTCCCTGCTGAGCAGAGAGCCCGATGTGGGGCTCGATCCCAGGACCCTGAGATCATGACCTGAGCCGAAGGCAGAGGCTTTAACCCACTGAGCCACCCAGGCGCCCCTAAAGACAGATTTTTTAATAACAACTTAAAAAACTCTTCCAAGTGATTCGCTCAAATACTGGTTTACCAATTTATTCTTGTGAAGCTATATATCACCAATTCAATTCATAGAACAAATTTAGAAAAGAAAATACAGGAAATATAAAGTTGATAACTCACTTTGAAATCCTATACAAAGAATCAGAATGTTGCAGAACTGGAAGAGGACTCAGAGATTATTTACAACAATCCTTTCATTTTCCAGACTAGAAATGTGGGGTTCTGAAAGGTTAAATGACTTGGCCCAGGTGATAGAAGTAATAAAAGGCAGAGCTGGTCTAAGACCTTGTTACCTATCTATTCTTTTTCTACATAAATCTGCTTTGGAAAAGCTATAGTTCTCCTGGGTAGGAAAAAAGTGATAGTAGAAATGAAAAGAGTATGACTTAGTGCTCAAAGTTTGGTCTAATTTACTAAATAAGTAGAACCGCAAACCATTTTTAGAGTGGGAATGGGAGAACATTATTAAAAGCATTACCACAACTTCTGAATAACAGATTACATGGTTACAAGAAGTCAATGTGATTATTTATTTTATCAAAAACAAATATACCAAACCATATAGAGCACTACTAATTAACAACTAGCCTGTCAGAGCAAGAAAGTTACAAAGTTGTTGGCTTTTCACCTTTAAAGGATAAAGCACAATGTAAAGATCGAGAGCAATGTCTATGGTTTAGCAGAGGGATATAGTGCTAGCCTTTGGTTGATTCTATGCAAAGTCTATTTGAATTTATCAATTCAATTAGAGAAATAAATCAAGCCAAGTAAGTTTATTTAATTGCAGGTATTTATTTAAAATATCTGAGGTAGAAGATCCATACACTTTTCAGAATGTTCTCTTCATCTGCTCACAAATTTTAGTCTGTTCCATCCAAGTGAAAAAGAATTCTAGAGTGTAACAAAAGAAGATTTTTCTAAGAAGATCGTCAAACAAAAGCTTACAGTTTGGCCTTGGTTCCATGATCAAAAATAAATTGCTTTTTTTTAAAGAGATGTTTTCCTTCACACAGATTTCTTTCTTCCAATGTCTTCATAAGTTACATTGCCACCTACTGGCAGCCTCCAATATGGCAGCTAAACCTAGAGGCCCCAAAAGAGAAACTTGGTCATTGATATTGTTAGAAATATACTCTAATCCTTTTTTAATACAATAGTAGATATTAAATATACCTGGACTTACTTTAAAAAATTAATAAAATGGAGCCTCCAAACACTTGTAACACCGTTTTAGGATTGGTGAAATAGCCTTTATTTTACGTCTCTCTGCCATGCACTTTTGCAGTATTATGTCATAACAGAACTTTGTTTTTAGGTAAGAAGCTTCTTTTTCCTCCTACATTTTTGATGAAATAAAAATTTTGTGAAATAATAACCAAATTATAATATTCTGTTGATTTTAGAATTAGAAAGTTTGAATGTGTCCTGAATTAGATTTGAAATAGAGTTAGTTTTAGTTCATAATTTGGAAGTAACTACTCTAGGTAATATTAAAAAAAAGTCAAATGTAAGGGAAATTTTCAGACTAATGAAATGCATTCACCTCCAAAATGGTGGTTGTGGTGTCTAATCTTTGAAGTCATAAAATAAGTAATTGGCCTACTTTAAGATAATAGCTACAAAACTTAGATTATTCTGTAAATATCTAAATTCAGTGGGGTTGTGAAAGAAGCTTGAAGTAAATTTACATCTTTCAGTCGGAGCACATATACATTTATTGGTAACTTTAATTACTATGGACTATGCAACATTGTTCATGTCTAAAGTATCTTATTAAATGCTATTAATGGGTTTAAAAGTCCCCTCCCTTTTCCCAAAAATCTCAACTTGGATTAAGTGAAATTAAGTTATAAAATTGCACTCAGGAAATCAGTGAATACATTGAAGGGCAACCTCAGAGAGGTGACTTTGACCTTCTCCTTTCAGAGCTTTGCAGAATAAAATAAACAGTAAGAACATAATGCATATAAACATTCGGCTCCCACCTTCGTGTTTTAAGAGAGACCACTTTTTAAATCAAATTTAAAATACATTTTCTCATATGCTAATGCATTGGCAGCTTTATTGTATTTTTTAAATTATTCTAAAACTATTTTTTAGCAATAAGATATCTTAACTACCCACTTTTTTTTAAATATTCCAACTCCTACTCATTCTTTGAAAAATATTTTATTGTCATTTTTTGCTCTTGTCTTTCATTTTTGATCCACAACAGCTTTCTTACATACAATTACAGTTATATAACCTCCTTAAAAGGAGAAAAATAGGTGTTTGTTTTCTTATAAAATGTAGTCAATACGTAATGAATAAAATCAAGTGAGAAGATTTATTTAAATATTAAAATTATTTTCCTTAAACAGTTCTTTTTCTTATCTCTGTTTTCCTTCAGAATAAAAAAAAATACATTGTTTTGCTGTTTGAATGAAGAACCTACTCCATTGTATCAGAGTAAAATGTGTGGAGGGTAAACATTGGTGTGTGCAATTTATTGTCAATGATCAAACACACTTGCTGAATACAGTAATTCCATTTTAGGGATTTGGTGACATTGTATTAAATAACTTTGTTTCTTTCATGGGCAAAATTACCATGGTCTTAGAGTTATGAGACCACTAAAGAAAACTATAAATATTCCTCTTTAAAATTATGCATGCAAAAATTTCATGGTCTCCCTCAGATCCACCCATCTTTTCTTAGGAAAATATATTTTGGAGAGCAAGCATGGCTTAAATAAATGGGAGATAAAAATATTCTGTTCCAAAATCATGAATGACATATTCACTTCAGAAATACACCACTGACAACAAAAACATGGGTAACAGTAAATAAAAAACTTCAAGTTTATTGTAAATTTCTTCAAATTTGGAGTTCCTCGGAATTTTATCCTTAAACTTCAACTCTTCCTTTTTATTCACCTCCTAGATGATCACATTCGCTCTCATGGCTATGACTACCTTTTTTTATACCAGTAAACTATCAGTTTTTTATTTTTAGCTCCAAACCACTTCTCTGGATGCCAGACTATTTTGAACTGCCAATTTATCAATAGTTAAACCTCTTACAGCTTTCTCAAACTTTAACATGACCAAACAAAATTTTAACTTTTCTCCCCAAATTTCTTTCCTTTTATTGATTCCTATTTCATAAATGGCATCACCAGTCACCTACATGCTCACGTCAAATATATTAATATCAGCACTGACTTCTGACTTTTCTCATACCCAATAAGACTAGTTGATTTCTTTAAGTAGTGTCCACTTAAAATAAATCCCAAGTCCAACCACAGCCACTGCTTTGTTCTAAACCATCTTTTTCCTTTCCAATATATTCTAAACTAGTATCCAGGGAAATCCTTTTAAAATATAGGTCAAATCATGTTACTCCCTTGCTTATAACCTTCCAATGGCTTCCTGTTATAATAAGCAGAAAATCCAAAGTCCTTGCCACAGGCTTCATAGCCATACAAGACCTGGTCCCTGAGAGTCTTTCCAGTTTCATCTATTTTTTCTCTCCCCACCTTCTCAAGCAACCCAGTCTTGCTATTTCTCTTACACAAATCTAGACTGTTTCTGGTGTAAGGCCCTGGCACTGGCTGGTCCCTGACTCTGAAAAGTTTTCTCCCCAAATATTTGAATGAATATTTGCATCTTTATTAAAGTCTATGCTGAGGCATGACCACTACCATATCCCTCCTTGACCACCATATATAAAATAACACCCATATTTACTCTCTATATTCTAATAACATCAGAGTGCCTGCTGTTTGTTTGTTTATTCCCATCTTCTTGAACATAAATACATTAAGGCCTTAATCTACACTACTTAACAATGTTGCCTAAACATGTGACTGGCACATTAAGTAGGTACTTAATACACATTAGTTGAACGAACGAACGAATGAATGAATCCTAAGTACAAAGGCATTTCCAATTAAAGGCTTACTATAAAATATGTTGCTTTAAAAGCATAGACAACCAGTGTCACATGTGATATTTATCTGTAGTTTTGTTAACAAAAGTCTCATCATTTTATCATTCTGAATAATGTTATGTGAATAAGCAGCAACCCTGGTCTTTTACTCTTCTCAGCTATTACAATTATTACATTACATAATTGTCTAATCATTTAGCTTTCCTTTCTCTGACCACTGGGAAATTTAAAATAATGATGATGACTAATCAATCTAAATTTTCTTCCAAGTTTTTAAATTCCTTTTTAAAAAAAGGTCTAACTATAGATAAAATGATGTTAATAAAATTTCTGGTAAATTTTTACCACTGACCATTCATAAGATGTCTATTTTTTTTTAAAGATTTTTATTTATTTGACAGAAAGAGAGAGATCACAAATAGGCAGAGACACAGGCAGAGAGAGAGAGGGAAGCAGGCTCCCCGCTGAGCAGAGAGCCCGATGCGGGGCTCGATCCCAGGACCCTGGGATCATGACCTGAGCCGAAGGCAGAGGCTTTAACCCACTGAGCCACCCAGGCGCCCCAAGATGTCCATTTTTAATATCCCTTCATATGTGTATTAGCTTGCTAGGGTTGCTATAACAAAACTCAAGAGATCAGGTGCCTTAAACAACAGAAATTTATTTTCTCACAAATTCTGAAGGGTGGAAGTCCAAGACAAGGTATAAGCAAATTTGATTTCTCCTGAGGCCTCTCTCCCTGCCTTGCAGATAGCCACCTTCTTGGGTGTCTTCAAAAGGTCTTTATGCACGCACATCCTTGGTGTTTCTCTGTATTTCCAATGTCCTCTTTTTATAAGAACACCAGTCAGATTGGATAAGGTTCACTTTAAGGGCCTCGTTTTAATTTAATTCCCTCTTTAAAGACACTATCTGCAAAATTCTGAGATACTGGAGTATAGAGTTTCAATATATGAATTTTAAGGGACACAAGTTAGCCCCCAATATTGTGTAATCTAAATTCTATAAGCACTGAATGGCTTTTGTCTTTTCATATCACAACTTGTTCTGTGTGTGCTAACTTGCAGATATCCTTATCAGAGACAAAACCTTAGGTTAGATGCATTCAGTGTGATAAATATTTTCACAGATTACGGAATCAATAAGTAGAATAAATTACAGTGGACCTATCAAAGGGTAGTTGATTTTAGGGGAGAAACAACATGACTAACTTGGAGTTCTGAAATCATATTTTCTTAAATTCATCCCCTAAATTGTCTTTTTGCCTCCTAGAATTTTAAGGTTATTGCTATTTAGTATCTGTGGTAGACAGAATTTTGGCCCCCAGACCTCTGCTCCCTTGTGCCATACCTGTGAATATATTATATTACACGGCAAACATATCTTTGCAAATGTAACTAAGGTTAATAACCAATTGACTTTAAGATAATACGATTTGCATAGATTATCCAGGTAGGCTCAATTTAATTACATAAAACCTTTTTTAAGGATTCTCCCAGTTGAGGACAGAAGAAGTCAGAGAGATTTGCACAGGAAAAGTTCTCTATGAATGTCACTGACCTGAAGATGGAGGGGGTTGTGTGACAAGGAATATGGGTAGCCTGGAAAAGCTGAAGATGACTCCCAGCTACCAGCCAGCAAGAAAGGAGGACTTATTCTTATAATTGGAAGGAACTGGATTCTAATCAACTTCGCCAATTCTGGAAGTTGATTCTTTCCACTTCCTACAGATAAGAGCCCACAGCCAGATGATACTTTGATTTCTGCCTTGTAAAAATCTCAGCAGAGAACCCAGTGGAGCCAGCAATACTTTTGACTGACAGATTGTGAACTCATAAATTCATTTAATTTAGTAAATTAAATTTGTGGCCTTTTGTTACAACAGCAGTAAAAAACTAATGTAGCACCCAGACACTCAACAAAATGTAGGTAAACTCAGAAAGCTCTGTGGGGTTTCTACTTTCCTGGGGTCAAGTAGAGAAATAGCTCTCTGTGGATTAGACTTTATTCCAATAAGCAGAAGTTTGTGAAATGTTTGTTATTTTTTGATTAATTTGCCAATCATTCATTGATTGACTCATTGAATTATTCATTCAACAAATATTTATAGATGCCTAGAACATGCAAAAGACTACAGTGAATACTGGCAATGTGGCAGAGATTAAAAAATTCATGGTCCCACTATCTTACACCATATACAAAAATCAACTCAAGATAGATTAAAGACTTGAATGTAAGACCTAAAACTGTAAAACTTCTAGGAGAAAACATAGGCTTAAGCTTCTGGCATCAGTCTTAGCAGTGTTTTTGGGTTTTTTTGGAGGGGTGGGGTGTCAGACTTCAAAGGCAAGGGAAACAAAAGCAAAAATAAACAAATGAT
Organism: Potos flavus; assembly: GCA_028534135.1. Classification (NCBI taxonomy): domain Eukaryota; kingdom Metazoa; phylum Chordata; class Mammalia; order Carnivora; family Procyonidae; genus Potos; species Potos flavus. The sequence continues at coordinate 147,305,680 of CM052898.1, forward strand.
ACTACATTGAAAGCTTCTGCACATTGAAGGAAACCATCAACAAAACCAAAAGGCAACCTTTGGATGGGAGAAGAGATTTTCAAATTATATATCTGATAAAATGGTAATAGGCAAAATAAATAAGGAACTCATACAAGTCAATAACAAAGAACCCCACAACGCTCTGGTTAAAAAATGGACAGAGGATCTAAACAGACATTTTCTAAAGAAGACATACAGATGGCCAAATGGCATATGAAAAGATGCTCAACATCACTAATCATCAGGGAAATGGTAACTATAAAAAGACAAGAAATAACAAGTGTTGTCAAGGATGCGGAGAAAAGGGAAACTTTGTGCACTATTGGTGGGAATGTAAATTGGTGCAGCCACTATGGAAAACAGTACAGAGGTTCCTCAAAAAATTAGAAAAAGAACTACAATATGATCCAGAAATTCCACTTCTAGGTACCTATCTGAAGAAAACAAAACACCAATTCTAAAATATATATGCACTTCCATGTTTATTATAGCATTATTTACAATAGGCAAGATATGGAAACCACCTGCATCCATCAATGGATAAATAGATAAAAAAGGTCTCATACACACACACACACACACACACACACACACACACACACACACTAGAATACTATTCAGCCATAAAAAATAAAACCTTGCTATTTTAAACAACATGGAAACATGAATGAAACTGGAGGGTTTAATGCTAATTGAAATAAGTCAGACAGAGAAAGACAAATACTGCATAATTTCACTTATACATGGTATCTAAAAAATGAAACAAAACCCAGTTTCATAATATAGAGAACAGATTGGTGGTTGCTAGAAGGAAAGGAGATTGGAAAGGGGGTGAAATGGATGAATGGAATGAAAAAGTGAAAAATTCTGGTTATTAAATTATAGGTCATGGGGATATAATATATAGCATGGGGAATATAGTTAATAATATTTATTACCTTTGTATGGTGATAGATGGTCACAACCTATTGTGACAATCACTTCACAATATATACAATGTTGAATCACCTGAAACTAATAAAATAATGTTTGTCAATTATACTTCAATTAAAAAAAAAAACACAGTACCTGTCTACAAATACTGATATTCTAGTGGGGAACATAGAAATTAAATGAATAATTTTACATAATGTTGCAGAGTTTAAAAAATGGCCCCAAATGAATCATGCCTTTTTTTCCATGCCCTATGTAGTATGATATTTCTGTTTCTTCCAAGAAAAAGTAAAATCTGTCTCTCCACCTCCTTGAACGGGAGGTTGGCCTTGTAAATTGCTTTGGCTATGAGAATGAAACACAAGTTTAGTGTGCGAATTCTGGATCCTGGATCTTAAGTTGCCTCACAATTTCTGTTCTTGTGTTTTTATAATCCTATCCTGAGACAGCCATTATGTACAAAAGCCAGTTTAATATACTGGAGAAAGAGAGTTCATCAGCACCAACTTCCAGACATGTGAATAAAGCCATTTTGGTCTTGTAGTTGAGTGAGTCTAGGAGAGACCAGCACATGAAATGCATGACCAACCTACAGAATGTGAGCAATAATATATATATTTTTGTTTCTTTGTTTATTTTGAAGCCAATGAATTTTGTGATGGGTTGTTATGCGGGAGTACGTAAGTGATACACATAACCAATTAGATTATTAAAATTGGTTATTTATTTTTTTTTACAAAGGAAAATTATTAAGATCTTGTTCAAGGAGATCTGAGAGATAGTAAAGTTGAGTTCTGAAAGATGAGGAAGAATTTGCAAGGTGAAGGGAGTATATGTTGAAGTTGGGGGATTAAAAGGGTAAAATATCATTCAAAACAGTACAAATAACATAATCTGGAGTGAAAGTCACAAATTTAAGAAACCAAAAGAAGTCAACAGCACGACTGGATGACGGGAACCAAGGAGGAAAGTAGTGAGAAATAAGGCCAGTGAAGTTGTGATGGGAGTTTTATTGTATACTATGAGACATAAGTTAAAAGGCATAGCCATTTCCCTAAAGAAGCATGTTATAGCAGCACTGTGTTGTCACTGTGTGACAAGTATAAATACATCTTGACATAATGTATTACAGACCTGGGTGAAATAAGTAATTTACCATAACTTCTAAGGACTTTAAGTATAGAAGACAGAGGCAATTTATCAAAGTTCTGTGAGATTATCTTCTTTGCAGTCTGTAATCCAAGACCTCAGGGACTAGTTACTGAACCAACTATTCTTAAAGTAGATATTGGCCCCAGTTCCACATAAACATGTGAAGATTTTCAGGACACCTGGGTGGTTTGGTTGGTTGAGCGTCCGACTCTTGGTTTTGGCTTGGGTCATGATCTCATACGTAGGTCATGGGATGGAGCCCACTTTGGGCTTTGTGCTCAGTGGGGAGTCTGCTTGAAGATTCTCTCCTTCTGCCCTTCCCCCCACTCACTCTCTCTCCCAAATAAATAAATAAATCTTTAAAAAAAAGATGCAAAGATTTTCACTTTTTGTTTTTTTTCCTTTAACTAAATTAACAAACTAGGGTAATGGAAGTATTTTTAGACTCACAAAGTTTTGGGAATCTTAGTGATTACTTAGTTCAACCCTTTCATTTTGTGCATTTTTCAGAAGGATAGACTGATCTGCATTGAGTTTTCTAGCCACATAATGATGGCGTTCAGAGTGAATCCAGATCACTTGATTCTGGTCCCATGGTTTTACTAGGATTTACTTCAGTTGGGAATTTAGCTGCCTCATACTTGAGGGGTACTTGGTCAGATCCTCCTTGATGCTCATTAAAAGCAGATCTACCTCACTAGGCTCTCAATTAAGGATATCATTAATAAAAAAGTCACTCATGCCTACTTTTGGTCACTTGGTTAATTGTTAATAGGGCAGTTAATAATGAACTTTAGCTTGTATGTTTATGTCCTATTTCCTTTAAGATCTTATCAGGCTGATCCAGGGAGAATTTGGAAATCCCATCACCTTCAGGTGATATGACTTTAATGGCCAAATGCTCCTATGGCCAATGTGCAATGTAATGAGACGCCTTTCAAAAGTGCTTAAAATATGGCACTGAAAATGTATAATTCATTGGAAAGAAACAAAAAAGATACAAATACATTTTCAGGGCCAAACCTCTCTTCAGTGCCATATAGAGTATTTTCTATTTAATGTCTTCACATTTCATTAAATAGGAGATGTAGCTGGACAATGTCATATGGAGAAAGGACCCGTTTGCTACCACTGTGGGCCGCTGGACATTTTCCTGCACTGTTTTTCAATGGCAGACCTGGCGAGGGCAATGCTGACAATGTTACACTTCAACTGTAAGAAAACCCGGCCAGCAGCGAATTGCATTGGTATTTATTGCTCTAAACGTGGGCATTTTCTTTATTATCCTTTTCGGTTCTTAATTATTAGAGAGGTTTCACTTCCTAAAGTGGATCATTTGAAGAAGAAAGGCGTTTTGTTTCCTTTTTGTGTTTTTCAGACAAGAACTGTTAATTTTTTTTTTTTTTTCCAGATTCTGTTCATGCAAAACTTAAATGCATGAAAGAAGGAGGAAATCAAGATAAGGGAAAATGCCAGCAGGAAAGTATCTCTTTCTACATATACTTGCACTTACTGATGGCCCATAAGGATCTGCATTATTCCTTTCTTTTGTCTACCTTGTTATGCCTAACATTCCAATGCAACAGAAATGGGATGAAGGATAGCCTAGCTCCATGCCTTTTCAAAATTACAAAATCCTTAAAGTCATTCCATTCAGACAGTGAAAATGAAGCATGCAGCCCTGAATGCAAAAATTTATATCTAGCGATAAAGAAAGAAATGTGATATTTCACATTTGAAATTTTCACATGGTTTTTGTGCTTTGTGTAAGTTCTGAATTCATTATCAAATATATTCTTTCAAAATCAACTCAAAGAGCTGCCAAGGGATAATTTAGGGCAGGGAGAAACAAAGGGAAAACACAGTTGTTTGGAGTTTAAACAATACATCATTTTCAATTAAAATGTCTCCAGTAAATTGCAAATTTGGGGGAAAATGATTATATTCTGTGACTGAGCGTCTTAAGCCACAGGGCTTTTATGATGAGAAGGGGCATCTACGTAAAATATAAACGGAAGCTGAAAGTGTATACAATCATACAGTCTTCCATTTTGAGGTGTTTCGTGTACGATTCTGTGGGGCGGGGGGTGCGTGCGTGCGCACGTGCGCGCACATGCCCGCCTATGTGTGTTTCAGAAGACATTGTTTAAATTGCCTCTATAACTTCTCTTATCAACCTATCTGGATCCAATTGTACTAACATTTTGCTCACCTTTCAACTTCTTTAATGTCTCTCCATGGTTTGAAACAACATAAATTTGGCTTCCTCATCAAGAAGCTCATTTAGCTGTAGCTTGATTGCAAGTAATTTGCCCTAAATAGCTCCATCTTTTAATTGTCTGTGCCTTTTTCCAATCTATAAACTGTAACTTCAGGCAGGCCATTTTTGTCTTACTATTTCTTCCTTAGAAAAACATATCTAATAATCCCCATATCCTGTGGCTTTAGGCATCCCTCACTACATGAACAGAAGGGATAGGATTTTCGTGCAGTTCTAATTGATTTACAAAATAAATCCCCCAAATTTTCGGTATCTAGAGAGAGGTAAATCAAATATGATCCACAAAAGTTAATGTTGCATCTTTTGTTATTTGAAGAGGAAAAGATAAGAAGGGAAAGGGAACATCAGTCTTTATGATTACTAATGACAACAGTAAGAGAGTTCTCACTGATAACACGTTGTAAAAAGGAAGTTTTTTTGTTTGTTTGTTTTTTGCTTTTTGTCTTCAAATACCAGTTTGGATACTCTCTAAATTCTTATTTTATTCTGGGACTAAAGAGATATATTCAGACAATCCTGAACTAGCATAATTTTCTCTAATGGAGACATAAAATAAGACATCATTACATCTCTGGGTTTTCTCAAGTCTATGCATAAACACCCTTTTTAGGATGATCTCACTGAAGCTCTGTGATATGATACTGTTTCCAAATCCATTTATGCCTTGCAACTAATCGATTTTACTAAATTATACCATAAATGTATTAGATAGCACTACACTCAAGGACGAAGCATTCTAAACATGTAAACTATGTATCCGTCTGATCTACACTTTTTAAACTTTATTCCAAAGCTAACCGATAAAATATAAAATATCCTTTCTATTCTCTCAAACATCTGAAGGGCATTAATGTGTTTTTATTCCCTTATTTATATTTTTAGTGAACAGATACTTTCTTCATCTCTATTTGTTCTCCAACCAAGTGAACATTTCACTCCTTCTTGCTTTAAAGACCATACATTGAAATTTCAAATGTTTGAATTATATAGTTCTTAAAAAAAGGAAATAAATAGCAGATTTGTCTCTAGTGGGACTCTGATTCTAGAAGGATCAAGGATCTAGGGATTAGTGTTTTAACATTTTATTATAAACCTAAGGTCAGATAATTGAATAATCATTTTATTAACCATTTCCTACCACATTCTTTTTTTTCTACCACATTCTTTATTAACTTGAAAAAAATGCCACTCATACAAGAAAAAAGTCTTCACCTGTGATAGAAGTTTCAGTTTACCATTTTAGTTTAGATATACATCCTCAAATATCAGCTAAGTAAGAGCAAGGCACAGTTTACCTTAAGTTTTTGGTCCTCTCTAGCAGGCAAAAGACTTGAGAGCTTTATTTTCCTACAGAATGTTTGGAACCCTAATCTTGACAATCTCAGGAACTCTTCTAGTTATAGCATCAGTCTCTTCTACTGGTCCTTGCAGAAATTTAAAAAAAAAAAAGTACAATTTGCTGTACCATTTATTTGGATGATTACTGCTTTTACGATTAGTTTTATTCAGAGTTGAATTCTGAAATATCATTCTTTTCTACATCTTTCTCTTTGAGCATACTGTTAGTCTAACTTCTATAAATTTATGATATTTTTCTTTGTAAATTCGAGTACTATAAAAGCAAAGGTCTATGAGGTGGATCAACAAATGGATTCCACATAGTATACTCACGGTCAAGTTACTATCTTGTGTGACAGTTGTGCAACTCTTATAGAAGTCCGCTATATATGGAGAGTAGATAAGAACTCGAAAGCCCTTCCTTATCATGGGGTGCATACGTCATTCTGTTCCAAGACATTTGTGCTGTTGAAAACAGTTGTTTTAGATAAATAAGGACCATGTCCTTACGTAAGTGTATGTTCCACAATGTGTAAGAGAAAAAAAAACAAAACCAACCAAACAAAAACTTTCTAATGTTATATATGGACATACTTTTTTGAAAAGTAGTACATAAAATGCTAATTCATTCATTCTTTTATTCATGTGACAAAAATTTATGGAGCACCTATTATGTGCCAGGGCCAAAGGATATAGAGATGAACACAATAGGAAGGTAGTTAGCTTCATGAGACAGATATTTTCCTGGGAAAGACTGAGACGGAGCATTGATTGTGTGATGATACCTTCAGGTGGTGGAAAGTGGATCCCTTTAGAATGTTTAGTTAGAGCTAGTATCCATAAAAGGCAACATGTAAGTCCAGATTCGAAATGTAAGGAATAACCAGATAAAGAGGACTATTTCCAGCAGAGATTAAGAGTACCCACACTGCAATTCTACACTACTAACGAAGAACCACAGGAGCCATTGTCCAGCAGGACCATCACTCTCTTCACACCATCTACCTTTCACGTTACTCCCAGCTGGTTTAGCCTTTTTTGTTCTTTCCCATTTTTTATTCCTCTTTTTTTCTCCCTGCTATTTTCTTACCTTTTTTTTTTTAAATCCAAAATCAAATAGGGCAGCAGAAGTTGAGAAGAACAGTAATATTTATTGTTTCACATCACCAAATCTGTGTATAATTAAAAGTGTTTGCTTTTTTATTCCTAATGCCTGTAAACTATAAATGTCAGCTCAAGAGACCAGAGACCAAATCTACTGCTTTCTGTTGCTCACATTATCTGTAGCCAGGGACACACAAATGTCACAACACAAAACCCACAAAAGCTTATTTCAGTGAAAAACTGTGTCAGTGAGCAAATAAACAGACTTACATTATAGTCAAGAAATCATGTGGACAAGTTGTTATTAATGCACAAGAAACTTATATGTAGAGTCACTGCCACTTAAAAAATACAAACTATTTTAAATAAGTTCATGTTTAGTAGAATCCGATCTCAAATTTACACTTTTATCCATGGAGGTCATCTTTGAAACTTACTGGACAGGTTGAAGTGCTTGTAAGAGCCATTCTTGGGAGTCCTGAAGTATTTCACTGCTAAGTCTCCCAACACAGTTATTTTTGGATAAACGTCAGAAGTTCGGGGATGTTATCTGACTATTCAAACAATGTAGACAATAGGTGGTGAATGTTGCAGATCTTATTTCTTATCAACTCTGCATCAAATTAAAATACCAAGAATGCAATAATATTTTCCTCTGAGTCATGTATTTTTCCATTAGTTTAAGGGTCTTTTTTTTTTTTAATTTTGCAGCTTAAGGTATCCAACAAAAAATATTCTTTGAATCTGTACTTGATTATTAGTCTCACTTACTCTGTGCAACAGCAAGGATCCTGTTTTCTTGGAAATATTTGAGACAGCCTCATGGTGAGCTATAAAGTTATTAATGTTGCTTGATATTTGCTTTGACAGCTGCTCTGTACTCTCTTTAATCATCTTCATCATGGTCTGTACTTCTTTTTTCCCTCCATTTCACTTTTGCCTATGCTGTTAGAGAGGATGATGCACACAGAAAACCTGATAAATCCCTTTTCTCTTCACATTTCCCCTGATTTTTCTATTCCGCGAATGTAACTTCTCTCCTTCAGCCATACATTTATTCACTCAGTAAATACATATTCAACACTTACCCTAGGCCCGGTCCTGGGTGAGGGGATGATACAGAAGTGTTACATAAAAACATAATTTATGTTTTTAATAAAGGTATTAAGAGATTTAATACTTCAATAAATGTGTCTTCTAATAGACTGCCCAAGTCAGGCTCACGACATTGTAGGAGCCTGTGACAAGTCCCATAATACAGAGGCTAAGAGTGTGGGTTTTGGAGTCAAGCAGATGTAGATTTGAATCCTAATTTCATGATTTACTAGCTAAGTGACGTGGTATGAGCTAGTAAGCTACGTAACACCTTTCCATTTAACAACAAAGTTTAGTTTTTTTCATCTGTAAAGTGGGAATAATATTATACTTTCTTTAATGATGATTAAATAAAAGTAAGGTCTAGGTCACACTAAGACTTTCAAAAACAACAATAGCAATTATGGTGAAAGGAGTGGTAATAAAAATGGCAATCATAATAATGACTATGATAAAGTTAAAGTAATAAGGGAAGGCGCATGATAGAGATTTAGCAATCAGAGAAAATGAAACTAGTAGCATTGGGGGAAGCCTTGAGACAATAACTGGCATGAGTCTTCAGAGCAGAAGTTGCTAAATCTGGTATGTAGCCAATTGGAGAGACTGGAAAGAAGTACTTACCTTCATGGAATAACCTCAGAATAAATGCCCTGGGCCAGGAACATTTAATTCTTACATCAATTCAATAAGGTTGAGTACTTTCCCTTCCTTAATCACCATTTAATACTCAAAACAAGTCAGAGAGGGTAAGTCACTTGTTCAGTCACCCAGCTAGGAATGAGTGGAACAAGAACTGACACAAGTTTAGCTTCCCAGTAGGCTCCATAAGGAGAAAGGCCACTTTGGTTCAGCTTACATTATGTTATAGTGCACAGCATACTCCCTGATGGATGGCTACTAGGTGATAGATGAATCGCTCCACATTCATGTTTGTTCAACAGTTCATCTGATTCTTTCTAGGAGTTGAGCCCTGATGACTGAATTAAAGTCTCTGTGCTTTGCATGGCATATGGTAGTATCCTTGAGTAGGGAATCAGAAATCTAACTGTATTGTTCGTAACAGATTAGAAAGGCAGACGCTGGTGGAGAAAAGCAATATAGAAGACATCTTTGTATGTAGAAGGTAAGAGACGAAGCTTCAAAGTAGATAGGTAGTAATAGGGAATAGGATTGACTGGATGGGGAGGTGTGGGAGAGTGCTGTGTTTTTACCTGGATGACTAAGAGTGACAGTGTTGTTAAAATAATACGTACTTTTGAAAACACCAAAAACAACAACAACAACAACAACAACAAAAACAATGCAGGCAGGAGCAAGAAAGGAAGCGTTATTGCGGTATAGAAAAAAAAAAAGAATTTTGGATTTGAACCCGTTGTCTTTCGAATAGCTGGGAAAATATCTAAATATTCAGGAAGGAGAAGGACATGGAGCATCAAAGCTCAAGTGTATAGTAAGGTTGTAAATACGACTTTGAAAGTTTCTAGTATGGAGGTCATATTTGTAAAGTAGAAATGATGGAATTTCTACAGGAGCTCCCATTTTTATTGTAAAGGATAATTATTTATTCCTTCAGATTAAGTCATATCTCAGAAGAGGTATAATTACATGAAAATCTTGGCTAAACTTTATTCCTTGGTTAAAAAAACGAGAAACGGAATTCAAGTACGCTTGTGAAATGCAAAAACATTTTATTTACTCACAAGCACTAAAACTCAAGGCTGATCCTCTCATTTAAACAAATAATTAGTTCTGGAAATAATAGTTTAAACAAGCTAATTAATGAACTTCAAAATTTTCTTTCCTGCTGTGGACTTCAGCTTGTCTTCAGTCTTACGACCTCACACACACAAAACATTGAATACACTTTGATTTTGCCAATCTGAAAGAGAGGCTACTCTCTAAGTATCATGAATCAAAGTACAAGGGTTCACTGTCTTTGCCATTGACAGGATTTCTCTCTTCCTATAAAAATATGCAACCCTATAAAGGAAAATTTCTTCTAGTCAGCTCCAGGTTTTGCCCTTTCACAATGTTGCTGGTAAAGGGAATAAACATCTCAACTGAGACACAGCATTTTGCCTCTTAGAGAACAGATGTGTTGCTGTTTGCATAGCTTCCAGGGGTTCTGCCAACTAGTGGGCCTTATTATGGAAAATAACACCGGAAGCTCTTTAAAACACTGTTGCGGGAAGTTGGCTTCGAGCTGCTGCTCCACGTATAGCAGCTTTTACTGTGTGGAGTTATATTTTAGGAACCATAATTATCCTGGAAACTTAATAGAATCTGTTAAAACGAGCTGTGTTCAAACAGAATTAGGTGAGAGCTTTAGATCTAATAGCGATTTCCAGAGATAATTTTCAGGTATTGAAAATGAATAATTACGAACTAAATATATCTTTGCAGTTTTTATTGTAGCAGTGGGGGATACGTGAAGAAAGTTCTATGGTATGATGTGTTTTAAAAATGGTTATTTTTTATAAAAAAAAAACCTGAAAGGGTCTCATTTGTAGTGAGTTTAACCTCAACTCCTATATTTTTACCGTCAGTAAGCATTTACCCAGAAATTAGGGATTTTAAATTTGTTTTTGTTTTCAGTAAATTACTATTGAAAAAAAAACCCTACAAAAAAAATAGAAAACAAACCTAATGTCTTTTGTGAAGTTCCTGCGGACAGTTTAGAAGACACACAACGATTCACAGGAAATCAGAAATCACCAGGACTGAATCAATGACTTTGACTTAATGCTTCTGGCAAATGACTCCAAAGCACAAACAGAAGATTATCCCAAACATGTGGAAACAGGTTCTTTTTTATTGGTCCAACACTGTAAGACTTTGCAGTTCTCAATGATAACATTGTGCATTATCTTTTCCAGTGTTTTCCTAATTAATTTTCAATGTGCTACCCAGGAGCTAATTAATCTGAATAAAAGATAAGCTGCCCTGGGTTTATTTTAACTTTGGCAGACTGACTGACAAGGCTGGAGATACTAGCCAGCATCTCACTTGGTGAGGGGGCCAGAATAGCCTCAGATTCTACACACTGTCCAGACCTCCTTATTCTCTTTTAGGAATGCGTCATCACTTGGCTAGGGTGGTGGCTCTGCCTCAGTGGCTCACTCATTTCTTAGCCTTTTTGAAATTGATGTTCTTCATGCGTATTAGGGATGCAGATTAAAAGATTGTTCACTGATTAATAGTGAAGGGCTAGAAAGGGTACATTAAAACATAGAGACACTTTTTTTTTTTCATTATCCTCAGCTTCCAACACATTCTACCAAATTAACTAAATTTTATGGTCTGGTTTTATTCATTGATAAAATTGCATGGGAAAATACTTTTTGCGCTCAATCAATACACAGTTTGTTAGTGCTTCTAGTAATACTACTTCTACTACTGTCGGCCAAGAATATAACAAAAACCTTCTGCCCTTAAAATCCTCCTGGTAATCACTGAGAGAAGGCCAGTGGATCTGCACTTAATTAGAGCCTTCTCTTCTTCTTTACTCTTGCCCTCTCCCCAACCCTTGCCCCCATGAAGGAGCTAATCTGTGGACAGAGCTGCTTGATATTGCTGGTTCAGTTAGCATTCTGCCAGTGCAGTCATGACTAAAACAATAAAATGAACACTGACAGCAGCTTCCTCCTAGAATTTTCAATTAAGAATTGTGAGGACAAACTCTTGCCATGATAATTTGACTGATGGAATGTCATCAGGAAGATTAAAAGAGAGAGAGAAAGAAAGTAAAATCAAAATTATTTAGAAAAAATTCAAATTATAGAAAAACAGGTGCTTGAAAGAAGTACTGAAAAGGACAGTCGGTGAAGGCTTGCTATCATTATTATTATTGATATATATATTTAAGAAATATTCTTTCCTCTCTGCTGCCTAATTTTGAGAATCATAGCCAGAGTAAAGTTTCATGTCAGAGAATTTGGAAGTAAATGAGGAATAGCTTGATAAAAGATAAGCTTTTCAGAAGGCTTCACTTGGAATGAAAAAGGCCTTCCAACTCAAATACTTGTTACTAAACACAATTGTATGGGATGGTTTACTAGAATCATTCTGTTCACTAGGTCCTAAAATATACTATGTGCCATGGAAACATATTTGCTCAGAGTCTCTTTTCTGAAATCGACTTTCCATAGTCCTCTGCCCGTGTTCATTTCTGCCATACACTGCAATTTATAAAATATTACCTAGCCCACTAACGTGACTATCAGACGATCAATGCCCACAACCTCAGATAGGATTTGTGTAATACACCCCATGGAGTTTAAGTTAGGTGTATACATCTCAAAATGGCATGCAATACCATTGTTGTGGTTCTATGTTTCATGCAGAAACCTAAAACATTAGAAATTGTAGAAATTCTGGGTAATAATGTCATGCATGGTCAATAATTCACCATTAAATTGGATTGCGGCCTAGGAAAGCCAAGTAATGTGTTTTGATAGAGCGCATTTATTACCTTAATGCATTTGTCATGATCCAGCTCAGCTTTTTAGATTTTGTATCCTCATTCCTTCAGCATACTGAGCATGGGTTGCTTTCAGAGTTAGCCTCACATTCACCAAAGTCACAGAGACTGATGTATAAAATCAGAATGCCAATGTCTCATTTCACAAGAATTCAAGCCATCACACAGACTATAATACTTTCATCAACGTGACTCACATCTTTCCTTGAAAGTAGATCCCCTTAAAAAGCAAATTACATACAGAAATTTGCTTGGTTTGCACATTATTAAGTTACAGGCTTTTAATACTATTACATCTTAATTCTGGTTTTGAGAAACATGCATTGTTTAAGAACATACTCTCTTCTGCTTCAGAAGAGTGTTTGGATGAGATCTGCCAAAGTTTTTCCAAAATTCTTTCTTTTCCTTGCTTCCAAGACTGACAACCACCTTTTGAATGATTCCTTTCCTTAATATGTTAATATATTCAACTAAGTTACAGTTTGTCATGAAAGTTTGGGAGCCATTATTTTTAAGATCACTTTATTGATCTTTTCTTTTATCCAGAATATATTGAATTAACTTTTAGCTTAGAAGACAGTTTTAATCTCTTTATTTCCAAGTTCTTAGAGTATTTTTATGGTAACTCATAGTTAAACCTTCAAACAAAAATGATTATTTTCAATATATATATAAGTTCACCTACTTACTGCCTTTTAATAAACATTGCCCTTTAAAAGATACTGGTCTATGTGTCTTATAAAACAAAAGCTACACCTGTCTTGTTCATTATTATCTTTCCAGTACCAACTTCAATATAAGATCATGGTAAGCACTGAACTGAAATTTGTGAATAAATTAGTGTTAGTATTAATTTTATTAGGTGCTTACTGAAAACAACTTTCTTATCTATCTCATTATTAGTTAATACTTACTAAGGCACAACTATACTTAAATGTGTAAAGAAAAGCAGATCTTCTCATAAATGTAGCCTAATATAAACCTCACAAGTTTTGTCATGTGTCATATTTGCTTGGAAGTATTTGAAATCCTATCATTGAGAAAGATAATTATCATGAATAACAACAACTGATGCCAAATTCAATATTGATAATAATTCACTTCTCTGAAATTAGTTAAGCTAATTTATTTAAGTTCATTACATTTATTTTATTTGATCTATCTGGCTTTAAGTTTCCTGAATGTAAGAATGATGATTCTATTTTTAAGTTTTTTAGAGTTTCCATAGTTGCAAGTGTAGTACTGGGGATACAGGGTATTGCAAATAACACTTTCTTTTTTTTTTTTTTTTAAGATTTTATTTATTTATTTGACAGAGAGGAGAGAGATCACAAGTAGGCAGAGAGGCAGGCAGTTAGAGAGGGAGAAGCAGACTCCCTGCTGAGCAGAGAGCCCGATATGGGGCTCGATCCCAGGACCCTGAGATCATGACCTGAGCCGAAGGCAGAAGCTTTAACCCACTGAGCCATCCAGGCACCCTAACACTTTCTTTTTTAACTGAATCTTTTATTTTTGACCTAGAATTTGTCCAATGGGTGTTTCAGTGAGTCCTTTGTGATAGTAAGAGTGGTTGGGTAAACCTGTTTCTATGCCTTATTTTAGGGAAACCATACCACCCAATATGAGAATACAACTGCAGCATAGACATTGGGAGATGCTCTTTCTAATCTGTTTTGAATTCTGTGTGGCTTGATTCTACTCTGTTAACTTCATACTACTCCATACTTTAGAAAACCAGTTGGAACTTTACATGTGTGTATGTAGAACATTGGATGTATTACGCATTTTTTTTTGTTTCAAGATTTTATTTAATTTCTGGTTAGTTAACATATAGGGTTATATTGTTTTCAGGAGTAGAATTTAGTGTTTCATCACTTACATTTTTTTTTTCATCACTTACATTTTTTAAAAGATTTTATTTATTTATTTGAGAGAGAGAGAGCATGCATGAGCACAAGCACAAGCAAGAGGAGCAACAGGCAGTGGGAGAGGGAGAAGCAGGCTCCCCGCAGAACAGAGAGCCTGATGTGGGGCTCCATCCCAGGACCCTGGGATCATGACCTGAGCCAAAGGCAGGCATTTAACCTAGACTGAGCCACCCAGGCACTCCTTATCACTTGCATTTTGGATAAAGTTTTTGCATTTTCTCCCTGTCTTCTGTGTCCTTTCTCATCCTATCACTATAATATGAATGAATAAAGGGAACATAAAGGTGTTGTAAATGTTTAACTCTCACAAAGCGAAGGGCAGAAGACTGTGACAGATGACTAAAATACATCTTAACCTTTTCAATCAAGGAGTAAAGTTTTCCGTATTTTTCAATGTTTTCAAATTGCAGCTTTATTCAATATTCGGAATTTAGAATTGAATGTTATTCTTTCAGGGAACTTTTTAATTGAAGGCATAAAAAACGGATCAATATTCAGAGGGCAGGTCTGCTATTCAATAGGTATGATTCCTTCATGAATATACAGGATAGCAACCAGTTCCATATATATGAATCTCATTTTAACTGGTTAATTTTAATGTTATGAGAAATATACTCACTTATTCTGAAACAAATGCCTGTTTCTCAGTAAAGGCTCTTCGCGGATAATGTTATTTGCTATTGGTAGCCATGCTTTGCTACTGGTTGTTATCGGACTTTTGGACAACATATGTTATTACCAAGCCATGTACAGAATTTAGATACCTTCCTTTGCTGCAATTACTGCCATCTATACTCAAGGCATTTTTACATTTTCCTGTGGTAAGTTTCTTGAAAAGTCTCCCAGTCTCTTGGATGAAAGTGTTGGAATGTATATGCTGCCTTATTATTTTTTCCTTGATAATACATTGAAATTTTTTGTCTGATATTATTTTACTGGTGTTTTTAGTGATGCATTCATCTCTATTTCTTTTTGAGTAGCTTAACAAAATAAAGCCACCAAGGACTTGCTATAAAAAACCAAAGTCAAAACTGAAGTGGAATGAAAAGATGTAGGATATGAATGAAGATATATTTGTATCTTTAATCAAAGCTTTGACCTCTAGGGTAAAAATACGAAGTACTCTAGTTGCTATAAAAATACATAATGGACGAGTTTTGTTTTTTTTTAACTGTGTAGAGGAAGGAATTGAGCTAAGATTGAGATAAAGTGAGTACATATAAGTCTGAAATGACAAAATTGTATCTACCTACCTATCTATCTATTTATATATCCATCTACACACATGTAAGTTTATGCACGTACCTATGTGTGTATATGCATATACACACACAAATATTTCTTTTTGCTGTAGCATATTTTTGTGATTTATACAGAATAAATGAGGTCACCCACACAGGTTCAGTCATAACACATTAAAAACTTCCATTTTTTTGTAATTAAGTGGAATGAAGATCTATTTGGTTTTAGGAGTTTTAGGGGATTTTGATAAGGAGATTAGGTTTCCCTAACA
The DNA here is from genome assembly GCA_028534135.1 of Potos flavus. Classification (NCBI taxonomy): domain Eukaryota; kingdom Metazoa; phylum Chordata; class Mammalia; order Carnivora; family Procyonidae; genus Potos; species Potos flavus. The sequence continues at coordinate 147,321,525 of CM052898.1, forward strand.
TTTAACTCATGAATTATAGTCAGAAATATATTTGAGAGTCTAAATTCTATGTAGATTTCTTAGGATAAGACTTCTGGCAACTGATTATTTTCTGAAGGCAAGAATTCATGTGTACAGCCTGTGTTATTCCAAATTCATCTGCATTTATTTTTTATGGTGGTTGTATGTGCAGTATGTATTAAGTAAATCTATAATAATCTCCCTTTCCTATTACCTTTCTTTCTTCATGGATGCATGGAGGTCTACTTCCTGTCAGTAGAGATTTTGATGTTTTTTCAAGAACCAAACTGGTGTCTAGAAATGTAGAATCCAGAAAATATCCTGTAACTCATATGTATCAGACTCATCAGGGATGAAAGAAGACATAAACAGATGATTTGTTCATTATTTTCCTAATTAGAATGATTCCAGATGACTCCTCAGACAAATATGGCTATGCCCAGGATCAGCTTAATCTTTCTTCTGATTTCAGCAAATGATCTGTGAAAAGCCTTAGAGATGAGTATTTTTATAGAAGTATGCAAATCATAAAATTATATATGTGTGTATTTCACATTAAAATTAATGTTCATAATGAAACCTTTTTGTAATTCAACAAATCATAATTAAGGGATATAGTTTATCTCAAGAGAATAATTCCCTATAAATCAGTTCACATAAAGGAACATTTCAGAAGCATATTTTATAACCTTAACTAATAATGACCAATTTCAGAAGAATTCACTTAAAGGAAGTGAAAACTAATAATTAACATGCAAATAATAAATAACACTGTAATGATATTCTGACTTTTGTATGTAACAATCAATGGAGATTTTGCTCATTCCTTTCCTTCCTTCCTTCCTTCCTTCCTACCTTCATTCCTTCCTCTTCTCCTCCTTCTTCTTATAATTTTTTAAGGCCTGTTACATAAGATTACAATTATAAAAAGAATCCTTAGGAAACTACAGGAAAATTTCATCATGAGATTTCTTCTAAATCCCATTAATATACAGTATTAAAACTTTGAATTAACTGAAATACACATGCTAGAAAAGTAATGGCTCCATGCATAAGACCTGAAATCATAAAAATTCTGGGGAAAATACTGGGTAAAATTCCTTGATACCAGTCTTGGTAAAAATTTTTTGAATTTGTCATCAAAAGTAAAGACAACATATAAAAAATAAACAAATAGGACCACATCAAATTCAGAAGCTTCTGCACAGCAAAGAAAACCATTAAAATGAAAAGGCAAACTATGGAATGGGAGAAAATATTTGCAAATCATCTATTTGATGGGTTAATATCCAAAACGAATGAAGAGCTCACACAACTCAATAGCCCCCCCAAAAATCTGATTATAAAATGAACAGAGACATTTTTCTAAGAAGATAAACAAATGGCCAACAGGTACATGAAAAGATGCTAGCATCAGTAATCATCAGAGAAATGCTAATCAAAGCCACAATGTGATATCACCTAAAGCATGTTAGAATTGCTATTTTCAAAAAGCACTAGATAGCAAAGGCTGATGAGGATGTGGAGAAAAGGGGAACCTGCGCACTCTTGGTGAGAATTTAAATTGGTGCAGCTACTATGGAAACCATGTGGAGGCGCCTCAAAAAATTAAAAATAGGACTATCATATGATCCTGCAGTCCCACTTCTGAGTATATATCTAAAGGAAATGAATCAGGATCTTGAAGAGATATCTTTACACCCTGATAATTGCAGCATTTTTCACAATAGCCAAGATCTAGAAACAACCTGTATCCATCTATGGATGTATGGATAAAAAAGGTGCAGTGTACGTTATAATGGCACATTATTCAGCCATGAGAAAGAAGGAAATCCTGCCATTTGTAACAACATAGATGGACATGGAGGGCATTACACTAAGTGAAATAAGTCAGACAGAGAAAGACAAATACTACACAGTAGCATGTATAGGTGTAATTAAAAAAAAAATCAAACTCATAGAAACAGTAGAAAAAGTGTTTGCCAGGGGCTAGGAGTAGGTGAAATAGGGAGAGTTTGGTAAAAGGGTACAAAATTTCAGCTATAAAATGAGTAAGATCTTAGGACCTAATGTATAACATAGTACACATAGTACACATAACATAGTTGATAACATTGTATTGTATAATTGAAATTTGCTGAGAGTTTTCACCAAAAAATCCCCCAAAAAACACAAGAATCACAAATCAAAAACAAAAACAAAACAAACCTGATAAATGTGTGAGGTGATAGGTGTGTTAATTACTTTGAGGGGGAAATCTTTTCACGATGTATTCATTTATCTGATTGTCACAACGTATACTTTAAATATCTGACAACTGTATGTGTCAATTAGACCTCAATGAAACGGAAAAGAAAATACTATCAATCAGCCCATTTGAAGAAAATTTCCCATTGGTTGGATAAAGCAATCTTCAAATGAGTTGAATAACTTTTCTGAAATATATAAAAAACTTAAGGAACAAGAAAAAACAAATATTAATTTGCTTCAAAATTTGCTTTTTTTGATGTGAGTCTTAAGCTACTTGTTTATGAAGGAACGTGTTGAAGGAAGCTCATAAAAACTTGGGATTCAAAGAATTTAGGAAAGTAGGCAGTTGTAATGGGACTATTGAAGGAATATGAATATTTGCTTTGTTTTTTTAAACTCACAGGGAACAATCCAATAATTTTGAGTGGGGTAATTCTACAAAGTTATTTTATAAGTATATATACATTATATATTACATATATATAAAATATACTCTTAGACTCCACATTGGAAAAGTCATATCCGCTTATTTTAAAATTTTATTTTTCCAGATTCTTTTGCTTCTATTTAGTTTAAGTATATTCAAAAGCAGAAATGATATGTGTTATTTTATCATGAATATTTTTTAAATGTTTGTATTGGAATTGTTATCTATTCATTAAATATGCATATTTTATACAAACTTTACCACCATAATTCAATGTGGCAAAAGTAAATCTATAACAGAACAATTATCATTTCTAATAAATGCCCTCTAACATTACAGCAGGTCAATTAAATTCACTTAAGCAAACATTTAATGAACAATTTCTATGTGTGTGCTAGGCATTGAGGTTATAAAGATAAGTAAGACTTACTTTCCTTTCTATGTTCCAGCCTAAAGGAAAGGCTCAAAATCTTTGGATAAAAAAAGGCTCAAGGGGAAAATGAAAAGTAAGAACAGAACAACTGACACTTTCATCAATTAACCTTTAGAACAATCTACCAAACAATGGATCTCTGTAAAGGCTGCTGATTTTCCACACAGTTTGAACAGGACAAGCTACATAATCTTCATGGGAAGTGTAATATAAAAATGGTGACCATTTCTTGAGTAATTATCATGAATTTCAAAATGGCAACAATAGAACACTGTAAGTGTGGGGCCTTCTAAGCAAGTAGCCTCAGGTGACCCCTTATATCACATGCCCATGAAGTCAGCCCTCAGGTTAGATCTGCTCTTGCTAATTCTTTAGTTCCTATTAGGATAAATTCAATGCATGAAGCATTAATTTGATAAAAATGGTCGGTGTCTCTGGTGTCCAAGGAACATAGATCATGCCAGCATGGTTTCTGTCAATATTTTAGCTATGTGTGGCATTGCCCAGAAAAAAAAATATGAAATAAAAATGAAAACTCATAGCTGCCTTCTATTTTACTTTTTTTTAGAGCTTCATTTGAAACAGAGATCTAAGAATAACTCAGGTGTTTATTTTCACTTTATCATTCTGTCATTTGATAAAGGGGAAAGTATAGCATGCTAACCTGTATTGAGAAATAAAATTGGAATACCAAAGAGGATTTCAGATATCCTTCACACAGTTTACATGCTGTCAAGCAGCAAGTAAGTCCTGTCAGTTGCAACACTAATAGGTAAAATGTTATTGAAAAAAAGGTGCTTCTGAATTTTCTTACACATAAAAAATATTATGTATGACTATATGTTATCATCATTCAATAGAGCCATCTGATTATATCATAAAAATGAAATACTACTTTTTATACTTGCCTGAAACCAAGATTTTCCCATAGCTATTAAGAGTGGGAAGAGATTGTTCCCTGACCTGGTGATTTTTGATGCATATTTCTATGTCTACATATATATATTTAGGGTTATACCAGATATCTATATTCATGGTGGATATTAAAATATTCAAGCTGATATGCTCCATTGGTTTTATGTCTCAGGGATGACTGTAAAATTTACAAAAAGTGAAACAATTTAGTAAAACAAGTGAAATGCTGTTTAGCATCAGTATTGATTGCATGCATCTCACAATGAGACAGTTTCTTAGATTCTAGTAAGTAAAATAAGTTGATATTTAGGTACTAATGTCTTTTTAAATTTAAAGACCTGCTCATAGAAATCATTTTATATTAATTGTGTTTAAAGGTTAATGATTTGTGAAGTCATAAAATATAATTCATCCATAAATTTATATGTATTTGAATTTAAGCACATGCATCCACAACCAAGATCATATGCATATAAAATAATAATTAATAAATACATTTTATTATAAGGCTGCATAACTTACTTAATTACTAGAACAAGTAATGTTTCCACTTCAATGTCAAAAATGTACTGCAAAGCACAATAAAGTATAACACATTGTAGATAAATTTCCTCCATATTGAATACATTGTGATTTATTGTGAACTATCTTCCCAAAACCTATTGGGAGTTGTGTAAATACACAATTTATGGCTGGGAGATAAAATGTGGATTAAAAATACCATTACCTAATAATGCAATTTAAAATTCGGCATGTAATTTACATGCACACCAAATATTTAAATTTAGTGTATAATGTGGTACTCTGATATTACTAAGAGTAATCATTCTGAACACAAGGGTACCCATATTGGAAATATATATTCACATATGTGCACGTACCAACACACACACATGTGCCTAATCAGATCTGACAAACTCTAAATTGTCATTTAGTCTCTTGTGTCATTTATTGAGAATAAACTATCTCTTTGTATATAATAAAAACAATCAGATTTTGATCAGTTTTCTTAAGCCATTGACTCATTTCATTCCCCATTGCCTGGTTCTGATCAGAGGGCAATTTGTTTTATAATTGCTGCTACTATAGAAACAAAGTGAAAGGGGCACCTGGGTGGCTCTGTTGGTTAAGTGTCCACCTTCAGCTCAGGTCATGATCTCGAGGACGCCCTGCCAGGTGAGGAGTCTGCTTCTCTCTTTCCCTCTGCGCACTCCCCTCTCCCCCCACCAGCATTCATGCTTGCTCTTTCTCTCTCAAATAAATACATAAAATCTTAAAAAAAAAAAAAAGAAAAGAAAAGAAACAAAGTGAAAGAAATGAATGAAGGAAACAGTATTTAATAAAAATTAGTTTATGACACTTGTATCATAAGTGAAACCCCTGGTGAACCCCTTTCTCCATTTTCTCCTGAGTCAACAGGAAAGTGAGGATGACCAATTAAAATAATGAGAGCTTTTCCCCTAAGGTCAGGAACATGACAGGAATGTCCACTCTCACCACTGTTGTTCAACATAGTACTAGAAGCCCAAGCCTCAGAAATCAGAAAACAAGTAAGTCGATCAGAGAAAGACAATTATCATATGATCTCTCTAATATGAAGAATTCAAGAGGCAGGGTGGGGGGTTGTGGGGGTGGGAAAGGGAAATGAAACAAGAGGGGATCAGGAAGGAGACAAACCATAAGAGACTCCTAAACTCATGAAACAAACCGAGGGTGGCTGGGGGGTAGGGGTGGGTAGGGATAGGGTGGCTGGGTTATGGACATTGAGGAGGGTATGTGCTATGGTAAGTGCTGTGAAATGTGTAAGCCTGAGGATCCACAGACATGTACCCTGGGGAAATAATACATTATGTGTTAATTAAAAAATAAAAAAAATAATAAAAAATTAAAAATTAAAAAAAAGAAGCATCCAAATTGGCAAAGAAGAAGAAGTCAAACTCTCACTCTTCGTAGATGACATGATAATTTATGTGGAAAACCCAAAGATTCCACCCCAAAATTGCTAGAACTCATACAGGAATTCAGCAATGTAGCAGGATATAAAATCAACACACAGAAGTAGTTGCATTTCTATACACTAACAATGAGACAGAAGAAAGAGAAATTAAGGAATTGGTTCCATTTACAACTACACCCAAAACCATAATATACCTAGGAATGTACCCAACCAAAGTAGTAAGGGATTTGTACTTGAAAAACTACAGAACACTTATAAAAAAAAAGAAAGAAAGAAAGAAATAGAGGAAGACACAAAGAAATAGAAAAACATTCCATGCTCATTGATTGGAAGAATCAATATTGGTAAAATGTCTATGCTATCCAGAGCAATCTACACATTCACTGCAATACCTATCAAAAGACCAATATCCTTGATGAACACGGATGCAAAAATTCTCACCAAAACACTGGCCAATAGGATCCAACAGTACATTAAAAGGATTATTCACCAAGACAAAGTGGGATTTATTCCTGGGATGCAAGGTTGGTTCAACATCTGCAAATCAATCAATGTGATACAATACATTAATAAAAGAAAGAATGAGAACCATATGATACTCTCAATAGATGCTGAAAAAGCATTTGACAAAGTACAGCATCCTTTCTTGATCAAAACTCTTCACAGTGTAGGCATAGAGGGTACATACTTCAGTATCATAAAAGCTATCTATGAAAAACCCACAGCAAATATTATCCTCAATGGGGAAAAATTGAGACCTCTTCCCCTAAGGTCAGGAACACAGTAGGACTGTCCACTATCACCACTGCTATTTGACATAGTACTAGAAGTCCTAGCCTCAGCAATCAGACAACAAAAAGAAATAAAAGACATCTGAATCGGCAAAGAAGAAGTCAAATTCTCACTCTTTGCAGATGATATGATACTTTATGTGGAAAGCCCAAAAGACTCCACTCCAAAACTGCTAGAACTCATATAGGAATTCAGTAAAGTGTCAGGATATAAAACCAATGCACAGAAATCAGTTGCATTTCTATACACCAACAGCAAGACAGAAGAAAGAGAAATTAAGGAGTTGATCTCACAATTGCACCCCAAACCATAAGATACCTAGGAATAAACCTAACCAAAGAGGCAAAGAATCTGTACTCAGAAAACTATGAAGTATTCATGAAAGAAATGGAGGAAGAACAAAGAAATGGAAAAACATTCCATGGTCACGGATTGGAATAACAAATATTGTGAAAATGTCTATGCTACCTAAAGCAATCTACACATTTAATGCAATCCCTATCAAAATACCATCCATTTTTTTCAAAGAAATGGAACAAATAATCCTGAAATTTATATGGAACCAGAAAAGACCACGAATAGCCAGAGGAATGTTGAAAAAGAAAACCAAAGTTGGTGGCATCACAATTCCAACTTCAAGCTCTACTACAAAGCTGTAATCATCAAGATAGTATGGTACTGGCACAAAAAAAAAGACACATAGATCAATGGAACAGAATAGAGAGCCCACAAATGGACCCTCAACTCTATGGTCAACTAATCTTTGACAAAGCAGGAAAGAATGTCCAAGGGAAAAAAGACAGTCTCTTCAACAAATGGTGTTCGGAAAATTGGACAGCCACATGCAGAAGAATGAAACTGGACCATTTCCTTACACCATACACAAAAATAGATTCGAAATGGATGAAAGACCTCAATGTGAGACAGGAATCCATCAAAATCCTTGAGGAGAACACAGGCAGCAACCTCTTCGACCTCGGCCACAGCAACTTCTTCCTAAAATCATCGCCAAAGGCAAAGGAAGCAAGGGCAAAAATGAACTGTTGGAAATTCATCAAGATCAAAAGCTTTTGCACAGCAAAGGAGACTGTCAACAAAACCAAAAGGCAACCAACAGAATGGGAGAAGATATTTGCAAATGACATATCAGATAAAGAGCTAGTATCCAAAATCTATAAAGAACTTATCAAACTCAACACCCAAAGAACAAATAATCCAATCAAGAAATGGGCAGAAGACATGAAAAGACATTTTTGCAAAGAAGACATCTGAATGGCCAACAGACACATGAAAAAGTGCTCAATGTCAGTCAGCATCAGGGAAATACAAACCAAAATCACAATGAGATACCACCTTACACCAGTAAGAATAGCTAAAATTAATAAGTCGGGAAACAACAAATGTTGGCAAGGATGCAGAGAAAGCGGAACCCTTTTATGTTGTTGGTGGGAATGCAACCTGGTGCAGCCACTCTGTACAACAGTATGGAAGTTCCTCAAAAAGTTAAAAATAGAGCTACCTCACAACCTAACAATTGCACTACTAGATATTTACCTCAAAGATACAAATCTACTGATTCAAAGGGGCACCTGTACTCCAATGTTTATAGCAGCAATGTCCACAATAGCTGAACTATAGAAAGAGCCCAGATGTCCACTGACAGAGGAATGGATAAAGAAGATGCAGTAGGGGTGCCTAGGTGGCTCAGTTGGTTAAGTGTCTGCCTTCAGCTCAGGTTGTGATCCCAGGTCCTGGGATTGAACCCCACATCTGGTTCTCTGCTCAGCGAGGAGCTTGCTTCTCCCTCTCCCTCTGCCCCTCCCCTGCTTGTGCTCTCGCTTTCTCTCTGTCAAATAAATAAATAAATAATAAAATCTTAAAAAGAAAAGAAAAGAAGATGCTGTATATATCTATAATGGAATACTACCCAGCCATCAAAAAGGATGAAGTCTTACCATTTACATCGAAGTGGATGGAACTGGAAGGTATTATGCTGAGCAAAATAAGTTAAATAAAAACAATTTGCATATGGATTCACTCATATGAGGAATATAAGAACCAGTGCAGAGGAACACAGGGGAAGGGAAAGAAAACTGGGAAGAAATCAGAGATGGAGAAAAACCATGGGAAAACCTTAACTATAGGAAACAAATTGGGGGTTGCTTGAGGAGAGATGGGGGGCATGGGATAACTGGGTGGTGGGCAGTAAGGAGGGCATGTAATGTGAAGAGCACTGTGTATTATATGCAACTAATGATTAACTGAACTCCATGTCTGGAACTAATGATTTACTAAATGTTGGATAATTGAATTTAAATTTAAAAAAAGACAATAGCAAAAGGAGTAAACTGCGACTCATTTTGTATCTTAGTGTACATAATTAAACATAACATCAGCAAAGAGAGACTACGCAAAAATTGGGCTACTGAAACCAACTATTAGCTCAACAGCCGCAACCACAAATACAATGGATGCTGCCTCATTTTATCTTTAATTCAAATTTATTACATTTAGGACAACATATTTTGAAATATAATTATATTTCAATAGTAAAAAATACTGAGCCCTTTAAAACAGACAAAGTGTTATCCTATTTAGGAAGAAAATTTCTAGAAATAAATTGACTGTGAAAATATCTACTTTATGCTTTAGGAATGAGTGTACTTATAGCATGTTGGTATTAAATTTTATAACTATCCTGTCTGCTAACATTCTTTACATTTCACAGACAATGTTTTATGTTTTGGGATTTTATTTCCATTATTTGTAATGCTAACTAAATGCCAAAATGAAAACATGAATAATTGCATTTTGGATTACAGTTAAATTTTATGCATTTAAATTTTTTATAGTACTTTGAGTTATTACCTTTTTGTATTCCAAAGCAATTTTAAATTTATTTACTAATATCTTATTACATTGTTTTTAATATTCTTTAAGCATAAATCTAATTAATAAATGCATATATGCACATATATATGTATATATGCATATGTATAGACATACATAGTTTTCTTTCAAAGCCGCTCTACATATAATGACCAAATAAAGTCCATCTTTCTTTTAACGAATCAGAATATAGAGAGGCAAATTAGTGTTGTAACTGTAGTAGCATTCTTCATTCCTCTCTGCTTAATAAATGAATACACTGATATTATTCAGATAATCCTTAACTTGAAAGGCAGTTACCATCTCCCACTTAAAAGGCTAAAAACGTAAGACTTTTATTTTTATTTTTTTACTTTTGCAGCTACGAAATGAGTATATGTCATAGGCTTCTCAATCCGATTCCCCATCCCAGGAACTGAATCAGAAGACCATGAAGCTCCGTTTAGACAATGAGTAGCAGCAGTACTTCCATACACAATTGGTTTTCCGAGGCACCAGTGACAATGTTTCTAGAAGCAGCTTCTAGTGCCAATGGGAGTGATATTAGCAGGGCAAGCTATAATAACTCTCCCCAGGTGCATTGGCAGAAAGACTCTCATTGAACAAGCCTGAATGATTTTGGGCATAGCTCCTGGCTACATGGCTTCTAAGCCTGATTTTCTAGTCTTTTAAGAAATTAAATGTCAAAAAAAAAAAAGAAGCTAAGTGTCTTTCTCACTATCATTTTAATAAACTAAAGTCTTGCTTACAATTGAGTTGCTTTCATTTGCTTTTAAATGAAAAAACCTCACTGATTCAAAAATTGATACTGGTGGTAATTATAACAATGATCATCAGGGATTGGAGGGAATTTCCACTTGGTTGGAGATGGAAAGTAAATAGTTAGCTAGTATTAAGTGATGAGACTCTGAACTGGAACGCTAGGATGCCATAAAAAAATGTGAGGACTGTGACTCCTTTTAATGATACTGAAAAACTTAAGAGAAAGAGGATTAGAGAAACAGTTTACAAATTAGAGCATGAAACAGAAAGCAGAAACTTTCACTATTGTGTGGAAAAAATCTGATTTTTTGCAACTCTAATTCTCTAATAGTTACAAAACAAAAACAAAATCGTGTCATAGATGGTGGGATGGCAAGGCAACATTATTCTGGAATTTCCCCAAAACTCCTCCTAAAAACCAAAGACATCAGTCTGGCTAGCAAAGAAAATATTCCACAGACGGTATCTTCAATGAAAACTGAAACGTTATCTCCACGAACCTCAGGATGTGGAGAGGGGGGCTGTAGGACCAAACCACCAATAGCAAGACCAGCACAATATGAGCAATCTGTTGGAAGGAGTAGTACAAATGGAAGGGAAGATGATCTGCACTCTGAGCTGTGGAACTCTGTAATTGCCAAAAAGAAAAAAATAAAATAAAATAAAATGCCAAATGGAAAAAAAAAAAATCAACTTCAAGTAGAAGCCTGATTGAGTCCAAGAGCATTAGGCAAATCTGGGCTATTTTCTCATAAACTGTAAGTTGTAAGCAATGACAAACAAACAAAAAACACCTTAACTATTTAACACAAGAAGATCAAATGGTGCCGTGGTTTTCAGAAATATCCAGAAAAATACTCCATCCCATAAGAACTGAGATTAATTTAGAGCGAGAATTGAAAGAAGAACCAAGTTCAAAAAAGAAGAACCAAGAACAAAACATCATAGGTAGAAGAGAGAGTAGGTACAGATTTTAAGGGATGAGCCCAGGAGAGTGAAAGTCCAGAAATTACCGTAACAGTAAAATAAAATATCTGAAAGTGGGAGAAGTGATTTGGAAAACAAGGCCTGAATGACCCTGGGAATCACAAATCTGGAGGCAGGGAAGCATTCCTGAATGTGACTTAGCTGTGAGATAAAGAAAAGGTCACAAAAAGATTTAATGTTTTGCGTTCTTCACTGTGACAACCTCACAGAAGATATAAATCTGAAAAGTTGTAAAAGCTTCTCTGGCCCACTCTCACCTCTGCACAGGCACCCTCACCTAGTGGTTCTCTCACTAGGGAACAGCACCACACAAGACTGAAAAACATTCAATAGAACAGAAGTATTAAATAGGAGAAAGAAATCACAGTAATACTAAAGGCTATAATTCCCAATGAAGTATAACAATTATTAATATCAATGTACCACCTAAACTAACAACATATTTTTTTAAAAAAAACAAGAAAATAAAAGTAGATATCTACTATAGACAAAAAAACAAATAAAAACAAATAAAGTAGCACTCTACAAGTAGACAGGCTAAGGATGGTAATGGGTTAGATTTTGTAAGATCTTATAAAGAAAAACAAAATGTTCATCAATAAAATGAAAAGGCAGGCAACAGAATGGGAGAAAACATTTACAAATGATATATCTAATAGGGGGTTAATATGTATAAAGTGCTCATACAGTATGTACACAATGTGTATAAAGAACTCATTCAACTCAACAGCAAAAACAAACAAAAAACGACCAATGTGATTAAAAAAATGGGCAGAGAATCTGAACACATGTTTTTCCGAAGATGTACAGACAGCCAACAGGTACATGAAAAGATGTTCAACATCACAAATAATCAGAAAAAGGCAAATCAAAACCAAATGAGATATTAGCTCACACCTGTCAGAATACTATTATCAAAAAGAAAAAAAAGAACTGTTGGTGAGGATATGGAGCAAAGGGGACCCTTCATGCACTGTTGGCAGGAATGTAAATTGGTGCAGCCGCTATAGAAAATAGTACGGAGATTTCTCAAAAAATTAAAAAATAGAACTATCATAGGTCCCAGCAATTCAACTTCTGGGTGTTTATCTGAAGAAAATAAAAACACTAATTCGTAAAGACATTTGCACCCCCTGCAGATATGGAAACCACCTTAGTGTTCATGGATGGATGAATGGATAAAGATGTGGTCTACACATGTACTGTAATACTATTCAGCAATAAAAATAATGAACTTGATGGAATTATGCAAAGTGAAAGTAGTCAGAAAAAGACAAACACTGTATGACTCACTGGTATGCAGAATTAAGATAACAACAACAAAAACAACAGCAAAGGAAAAAATACAACCTCACAGAAAAAGAGAACAGACTAGTGGTGCAAAGATGTGGGGGTTATGGTTTGGGAGAAATGGTTAAAGGGGGTCAAAAACACAAACTTCCAGTTATAAAATAATTAAGTCATGGGGACATAATGTACAGCATGTTGACTATAGTTAACAATACTGTATATTTGAAAATTGCTAAGAGAATAGATCCTAAAAGTTCTTATCACACACAGAGAATTGTAACTATGTGTGGTGATGGATGCTAACTAGACTTATTATGGTGATCATTTTGCAATACACAGAAATAATTGAACAATTATGTTGTATACCCGAAACTAATACAATGTGGTATATTGATTATACCTCAATAAAAATAAATAAAAATTTTAAAATTTTGAAAAGGAAAAATGAAAGGCAGGAAAGTGTACAAAATAAGTCCATTTTGAAAAAAGCAAGTTGTGGCACAAAGTTATATAGCTATATTATTTGTACTATCAGTCTGTATTTAATGAACATGGGGGAAACTAAAGGAGGAGACTCACTAAGTTACTAACCTGGGTTGTTTGGGGGAGCTGGGAGTGATATCATTAAGGTGAAGAGAGTGTCAGGTTAGTCTTAACCAGGCATTTTTTTGACTGTAATGCTAATATTTATGTCAAGTGCATATCACAGAATAAGAGTGTGAAACATTAAGTATAAATCCAGATTTTGCTCAGTTTCATATTATTCTCTGGTTTCTGATCATTGCCCTTGTTTTATTTTCACCTGTTATTATTTTTTTTTTTTCATTTCTTGATCAAATGAAGGTAATTTCTACTTAGCATCTAGAAACAGCCACATATGATTTAGGGCTATTTACTCTGAAATATCCTGTAAACAAACTTCGTTCATTCTTTGCCACAGTGTAGAATCTCAATAGTATGTATCATAAAACCTAACTATATATCCATTTGCAGAGATAAAAACCCAAAAAATCTTTCACACATGTCAATAAACTACAAATTTGTGTTAGTAGCATAAACTTGAATTCCTTTATTTCCACAGAGACTTATTTTTCTTGCTTCATTTTATTGGAAATTGTTAAGACAATATATCTCTTAGAATTGGTGGATAAAAACTGTAAGGGTATTTCCAGTGAAATTCTAAAGGATACTCATGTTCATTAGGGCAATGTCAGTATGAATGGATTTAGATAATACCTTAACTAATTTCAATGTTTTGTGTGATATTGGACATCTAAGAAATAAAAGACCTGTCTTATTGCATGACCAACCATATATCCCAAGTTCCCAGGAAGTGAAAGAAAAAGAAGTTTTCAGGGCACCTGGGTGGTTCAGTCGTTAAGTGTCTGCCTTTAGCTCAGGTCACGCGGGATTGAGCACCGCATCGGGCTCCCTTTTGGTGGGAGGCCTGCTTCTACCTCTCCCACTACTACTTGTGTTCCCTCTTTGTCTCTCTCTCTGTCAAATAAATAAATAAAATCTTTAATAAAAAAAAAGAAAAAAGTTTTTCAGGAAGTTATATTGTGCTAATGCAAAGAAATATAGTTAACTGGATCTTGAATAAAACAATGTAAATTATATCCATATATTATAGGTGAAAGAAAAAAATATTGCTATTTCAACAGCTAACGCTTGAATTCTTCATTGGTAGGGAATCTATCTTTGAATAGGAAATAAATTTATAAGTACTATTGAGTCTGTAGACTTAACCTCTGAGGTATTAAGGAGATAGAAAAAAAGAGATGGCTAAATTCTCTATTAGTCAAGAGAAATGTATAGAGATGGTGAGAGAAGGAAGTAGGCAGGTGGTTGGAGAATAATGGAGAGAGTAGATAAAAAAACATAGCAGGAGGCTGCCACTGTGGGGAAAGTTAACTGGTGAAAATTCTAAATTGTGACAAAATCCAAGAGTGGATTCAAAGAGCTTTTTACTCTACAGCATATATTAATACTTTTTTTTTATCTTAGGACTACAACTATTAGCTGTACAACCTCTGCTTTACTTTGTGTGCTCATTTCTTCACATGAAAAAAAAAAGTAACCATTCTAGTATCTACCTGATGCAATTGTTGTGAGAATCAAATGAGATGAAATATATGAATCACTTGGGCTGATGCACTGTAGATATCATATAGATTGGGTTTTACTATTTTTGTTTTTTTTCTTTTATTTATTTAAAACTGTTGTTATTGCTGCAGGTAAAAATCTTGCATTACCCTAACTTTTCAGTAGAATCTGCCACAAACATAAATTTGAGGAATAGTTAGGGTGAGAGTAGCAAATCAAAAAAGGAGCTGAGGACTTCATTGGCTTTATGCTAGAGACAAAAGGACTGAAACACTGAAACTTGAAGAGTAACACCTCATTGGTAAAAAAACAAAACAAAACAAACAAACAAACCCAGAACTGGAACGGACTCTGTTACTATAAACCTTTTATAATTTGCAGATATTTGGAGGAAGGTTTTGGAATACCCACTACATGTGAGATGGAGGGAGGGTAAGCTAATTTGTTTAAAATCCCAAAGAAAGAGTGTTTTTGCATAAAACTTACACAGTTTTTAATTAAGGTAATTCATTCTCTTCATTCAAAAACATATTAATTAAGATGTTCAGGTACTGTGCTAAACACTAGGCATATAAATATTTAACTCCTGCCTTCAAAGATATTAAATTTAATGAGAAAGAAAGATAAGAAAAAATTGCAATACACTGTGACACATTTTTAAGGTAGAAATATTCAGTGAGCAATATACTTCTGACTATAGCAAGCAAAATCAGACCAAATGACAAGATGACATTCACATATTTACATTCATATCAACTATATTGCATAATTGTATACTTCATTGTAAAATATTTAGCAAAAATGGATAATTTAAAAAAAACTAGTTATTATAAATGAAACTAAGATCTGGTTCTTTGAAAAGTTTTATAATTTAAACCTTCAGAAATACTTTTTAATGTCCACGATGAAGCAGAGTGTGGAGTATTATAACTTCTAAAAAGGAACATAACTGTTAAGATGATATTGATTTAAATAGTACAATTGAGGGGCCCCTGGGTGGCTTAGTAGGCTAAGTGTCCGACTCTTGATCTTGGCTCAGGTCATGATCTCAGAGTCCCGAGATCAAGCCCCGCAATGGGCTCCAGGCTGGGCATGGAGCCTACTTGAGATTCTTTCTCTCCTTCTCTTTGCCCCTCCCCTCCACTCCCCACTTGTGTATTCTCTCTCTCTCTCTCTCTCTCTCTAAACAAACAAAAAATTACAATTGAATTTTATGAATAAGTTATAATAATGAATACGAAAACTCAGAAAATGTTATAAATCTCCAAATTACCAGAATAAGTAGAACACTTTATACAATAAAGTTATTTGAAGAAATTAAATCAAAATGTAAAATTGCCAGTTCCTGAGCCAAACACTTACAAATTGAACAAATAAGACATGACAGAAACAGTTTTAAAGTCAAATTCCACCAAGTCACCAGGGGCAGATCAATTCCATGTTATACAATTTGTTACGAGAAGTAATGGAGGCATCTCAATTAATTTTACATGGCTAGTGTGTTCGTAGTACCCAAATTAGATAAGGATTCTTTAAGAAAATAAAAACAGAGCTGTTTTCACTTATAAACATAAGTGCAAAAGTCATGAATACAATATTATCAAATCAAATATACCAAAGAGAACAAAATTATAAAACAAATAGAAAATTATTTTATTGGATTTAATTCTCAATTATGTATGTATATATGAATGTATGTATATTATATATTATGCACATATGTCATATATATTAGCATAATACAGAGAGGCTATGTTTTAAACTTTTGAATAAGGAAGTTCATATTCAACAAGATAGAAAAGAAGACATGAAAATAATTTATAAAATTTAAGTTAAAATTTATAAATTCTAAACTCATCATAAATAAGTTCAAAAGAAAAAGAAACACAGATTGGTAGAAATAATTTTGACATACATAATGGATAGAGGAACAATATCTTTAATGTGCCACAAACTACAAGTCCACAAGAAAAAAACCAAGACATACAACACAGATTATTAATAGTATGAAAATAGTCAATATGCATTTTAAATAATTTAAACAAATCTTTAACTTTAATAGTAATTAAGGAATTAAAATGAGATAACCTATTATATTGGTATGAGTTTAATTTAATGTAAATTTCCATTTAAAATAATGGTTAGCAAGGGATGCCTGGGTGGCAAAATTGGTTGAGAGTCCAGCTCTTGGTTTTGGCTCAGATTGTAATCTCAGGGTTGTGAGATCCAGCCCTGTGTCGGGCTTGGCACTCAGTGCAGAGTCTGCTTGTGACTCTCTCCCACTGCCCCCACCACCTCTCTAAAATAAATAACTAAATCTTCAAAAAATAAAATAATGGTTAGCTAGGGTGGGGAAAATAGTACTCTTACAGAGTAAGAAAGTAAAGTGGTGAGACATTTTGGAGGTCAATTTGACTGTATAGTTAAAAATGAAAATGCATAGACTCAGAATAATAATTTTCAGAACTTTTTCTAGAAAAAAAACATGCACATGAAATTATATAAAAGTGGATTCATTTTTTTTTTTAAATGGCTAAGTTAGACCTTATTTTTAAAAATATTTTTGGTCTCAATTTATTTTTTATTTTAAATTTTTATTTAAATTCTAGTTAGTGAACACACAGTGCAGTACTGGCTTCAGGGACAGAATTCAGTGATTCATCACTTACATAAACACCCAGTGCTCATCACAATAAGTGCCCTCCTCAATACTTATCACGCATCTAGTCCATTTCCCACACACCTCCCTCTATTAACTTTCAGTTTGTTCTCTACCACTAAGAATCTCCCATGGTTTGTTTCCCTCCCTCTCTCTTTCTTTCCCCTTCCCATTTGTTCATCTGTTTCGTTTCTTGAATTCCACATATGAGTGAAATCATATGGTATTTGTCTTTCTCTGACTGACTTATTTCACTTAACATAACACACTCTAGTTCCAGTCATGTCATTGCAAATGGTAAGATTTCATTCTTTTGGATGGCTGAGTAATATATATATAGTATATATATATATATATATATATATATACTATGTATATATACATACTATTTCTTACTTATCTATCCATCAGTTGATGGACATTTGGATTTATTATTCTAATTGTTTGCAAAGACATATTAGGTATCAATGTGCATCTAGATTAAAGAAGGACTATACAAACAGTAGCATATGCATGTCATGTGGATTTTTAAAATAAGGCAGATATATGTAGCATCATTGACAGATCTCTAGAACATATTGTTGAGAGCAAAAGAAGTTGAAGGTTGATAAAAAATATTCTAACACATTAATGTAAAACAAATACCTCCCACATTCCTACAAAAATGTATGTATGGTATATGATTTATAATATACATGATATTTAAACATATCAGAGTTTCCAAATAAAGATTGAAAGTAATGGTACTAAAATGATACCAGTACCACTTAAAAGGAATTAAAGGCAAAATTTATATATAGTATAATGTTTCAATGTTTACAGAAGAAAAAAATGCTTTCATATCTTACTTGTATAATTAAAACATAAAAACTTCAAATCAACCCTGCATCCCTTCATAGATACACATGTGCACATATGCATGTCCACACACACACACACACAAACTACATTTTTAAAATACATCTGCATCCTTACCTACAGTGTCACAGTATTCCATAGGTTCACAACAAAATACACGTATATATTTATTCAACAAGTGTTTACTGAATGCATACTATGTGCCAAAAACTATTTTGGGCATTAGGGATCAGTAAACCAATAAATAAAAGTCTCACTGACCTTAATTTCTAATATTTAATATAAATGGGTGTGTGTGTGCAGGGAACCTGCCTATGGAGAGTTTATTAGTTTGAATTTCAATCAGAAGCCAAATTGGCTCTATTGCTAATGAATAAACTATTATAGCAGGTGTTTTTCCCTCTTTAGTTTCAGAAGGTGATTTGAAAGAGGAATGAGAATGAATAAGCAGGATTTTTTACATCTATGTCTGGGGAATTTTTGTTAGTATCACTCTTTCCATCACAATAAGACCACCCATTTCTGCTACCCTAATCTTTTAGAATCACTTTAACTTACAGCTGTTGTTTGGTAACCTACTATTAAAATCATGAATTATCTCAGGTCATCTAATGTTTCCTATTTAAAGACAGAGAGATAGATAAATAGAGATAATTTCTAATTATTACATGTGAGCATATGAAATTCTCAAAAGAGAGGTTTAAGGAAATGAAAGATAATGTGATGGTAAAGGTATCTCCATTAAGCCTAACAATGTTTTATTACTACATGCTTTTCTGGACATAAACTCTGGCAATTCTGATATACTATGGTGGGATGAAATTCCCCCACTGAGAGTCGCTGATTTAAAGATTCTGCTTCTAAATGAATGGAGCCAAATATGATCCTAATAATTCTTATGCATGCTGAGTTTCCTACATATTATTTTCTCTGGTGATAGTTATGTGACAGCATAATATTTTAAATCCAAATACCTACAAGAACGCAAGGACAAATGGGTAAAATAAATAGAAGCATTTATGTTTAAGAAAATGGGAGTTTAGAGGATTGTGTTAAATCCAGAAAGTACATGGTCCATCTAAATATACATTTAAGCCCAATTTTATTTTGATAAAACATTTCCGAGTGTTAATCTATTCTGCTCCCCCTTACTCAATGTGTTACCTTCATGGCCTACAGTCTCCCTCCCCATGGTGTCCCCTTTTTCTATTCCAATACAGGTAGATGATTAGAACTGAGTCTTGTGTTCTTGCCAAGGGAGAGGTATATCTCTCTCCCTTGGATAAAGCACAAAGAAGCTTGATTCGCATGACTTTGTTTTCATAACTTTTATTGGAACTAAGAGGATTCTATTTCTAAAAAACAAAATACTTGAAAGAAGCAAGAGAATGTGATAGCTTTGCAACTCTACTTCAAATCTCATTATAAACAAATATTTGCTGGTCAGGGAGGAAAGTAAGTAGAAGGAGTAAGACTGTGGTGTGAGAGATGGTAAAAGAATACTTGTCACCATTGCCCCATGCAGAATTTTCTAATAGTCAAATATTAAGTTAGCCATTTTTTTTCTAAGGGTTTTTCTGATAGTCGAATATTAAATAGTGCATTTAGACAGATATTGCCATCAACAGCATCAACCACAGGTATGGGAAATAAAGGGGAATGCCTATGGTCCCCAGAATGTGGTGAAGTGCTAAACATATCACTCCCTGGTTCAAGCATGGTCCAGAAGCAAGGGAATCCTATCTGATATTGATATAATCTAATAATCTAATATCAGAGACACTTGCAAATAATTAACTGGTGCTATATGCATCTCCCAGAATCTAGCCACATAGGTTATGAAGATATATGTGTGGGATAAGGTTGAAAAGCCTGAAGTTAATGCTTTCTGGCAACCTCACAGGATGGGGTTTGAAATTTCACAATGTAATTTGAAAACTGAAGAATAACTCTTGCATGAGAAATCCCATCTATTTTTATTGGTATAAAATAGAATTCATTCATTCTTAATTTTATAAAATGGGATTAAAATAATTTTAGTAAATTTTTTTAAAAAAATTAAAGATTTTATTTATTTGAGAGAGAGACAGAGAGAGCACAAGCAGGGGGAGCAGCAGAGGGAGAGGAAGAAGCAGGCTCTCCGCTGAGCAGGGAGCCCGATGTGGGGCTGGATCCTAGGACGCTGGGATCATGACCTGAGTCGAAGACAGACGCTTAACAGACTGAGCCACCCAGGTGTCCCGATTTTAGTAAATTTTTTAAAAGATTTATTTATTTATTTATTTTTGAGAGAAAGAGAGTAAGAGAATGTGAGCAGGGGTAGGAACAGGAGAAAGAGAATCCTAGAGCAGACTCCCTGCTGAGCGGGGAGCCCAATGCAGAGCTTATTCCCAGGACACCAAGATCATGACCCAAGCCGAAATCAGGAGTCAACCACTTAACCAACTGAGCCACCCAGGTGTCCCTAATTTTAGTAAATTTTGAATACATCAGGAGTACATTTCTTAAAAGTACATGTCTTAAACGATACTTTTAAATTTTGGGTAATTCAGTTCATATTACTCAATACTAAATTTAACATTTTTAATGAATAAATGTTATATTCCATAATAAAAATTCCATATTCTCTACATGCATTAGATATCACTTGAGAATTTAAAAAGAAATTTTGATAAGGCATATATCATGGCAGTAAAAAAAGAAATGTATAGATTCATTTATAGTAACACTCTATTTAAAGTATTTCCAAATTTACCCTGGAACAAAAAATACAAAATATGTTTGAGCAACCAAAAGAAATTGTATGAAGTCTAACCTTTAAAATTTCATGCCCTTTCCTCACTGAAGAGCCCTCAAGACTATTAGCTTTAAATATATAGATATCTAATAAACATGCCTAATGGCATTATTTCCCATAGCCAATATAGCCATTTTAAAGCAAATTGTAAAGAGTAAGCTCAAGAACTTGAAAAACAGCTGACTGCCTCTATTTAGTGTCAAGCACCATATCTGCTTTATCCGTCTGCACCTTTAAGTTGAAACCCCATGGAGCAGAACAAATTTTCACAAAGAAATATTTCAATTCTCTGTGGATATAGTAACCAATGAATGCAATGAAATACTCAGTGTAAAGCTACAATTTTCCATGTCAATTCTCCAAATGGATTATTATACTTTTTTTCAGTTCAAACTTCCTAATAGAATTTAGATTTCTAAGAGACAAAAGAATAATTTTTAAACAATAAACTTTATAAACATTATTAGATGGTTTTATTAAGATACTTTTCGTTTTTTACAAATATCATTGGTTCTATTAGAATTCATTGGGTCCTTAGAGGTCATCTAATGATGATGTTCTTCTTCCAATTAAACTGATTTCAGTGTATATTTTATTTTTCACTATCATTTTAACTTGAGTAATTTTGCATTTATTATTTCTTCAATCACTTACTTAATAAATATTTACTGATTATTTAATATGTGCTATATCTTAAGTGTAGTTTTGGGAAAATGTTAGAAATAAGACAGATAAGCATGGCCTTGCCCTTGTGATTTTACTTTCTAGAGCCAAATAGAAATAAGGTAACCAGAAATTACATAGTAGGGCACGGGAAATTATTGAAGAGCTTTTAGGAAGGATAGTACATGATTTGCCTTTGTTTTATACTGAGATCAACCTAAACTGCAGCATGAAAAATGGATCAGAAGGGAGCTATTGGGAAATTAGGTAAGAAACAGGTAAGAAACAGATGGAAGAAACAAGAGTCAAGCACATATGTGTGAAAAATAGTGTCAGTTGGATTAGGCGATGAGTTGGATGTGACACGACAGAAAGAGTGATGAACTAGGGAAGACTTCCAGCCCTCTAATTTGATGGTATCATTCATGATATGAGGAACATGGATCTAGAAGCAAGAAGATATAGGAAACTTTAAGAAATTCTGACTTTGAGGCACCCATGGAATATCTCAATCTGGATATTCAAGTTGGATATGAAGCACTAAGTCCCAGAAGTCAGCTCTGAGCCTAGAAATTTGGGTATGAAGGAATTTGTGATGGTGAGTTACTTTATACATAGACATTAGGTAGAAAAAGAAAGTGGGCTTAAAGTAGAGATTTTTAAAAAGTATTCATTATCTTAAAAAATTATTTACTTAATATGACAATGCAAAAAAATTTCACTATATTCATCGATTTTAATTATGCTATACTTGGTTTGCACACACTTCTGGATGTTATAACAGGAACAAATATCTGGAAACATGTTGAAAATATTTTGATTTAAATAAGTGCTAGAAACTGTTTACCTTTGCTGTATTGTATTTCTTATCTATATTATTTTCTGACCTCTAGTCCAATGAATGACATTTTCTATTTAAATCTTCTATGTCATAGTGAACTTACTATTTCCAGATTTGAACTCACAACATATCTTCCCTTCCCTTCCTTCTAGTAACTCCTCATATTTCCCAGTCTCTGTCAACATTTTTCAGAGGACCTTTGCTCACAATTTTGGAGCTGCTCCTACTCATCCTAGTCTTCCTTGGTTTTTCTCCTCTATGTCTGATTAGTCATTGTGGCTGTAAAGAAATTTTTGGAAATATTTCTAATCTTTACCTCTGCTTTCATTGTAGCTTTGGGTCCTCATACCTGACAACTTTTTTTATTGAATCAACCTCAAAGCTGCTTACTCAAATTAAAATTATTCATCTCTCCACCACTCTGATGCCATATTATCCTACTTCTTTTATTATGTGAGTTTTCTGCTCAAAAGCATTCAATGCATCCTTTATATTTTCTATCATGTTCAAAGCCATCCATATGGTCTTTGGTGCTCTTCATAGTTTAAAGATACTCTAACATATGATCTTATTTTCTTCCTCTCATATAAAACATGCAAACTCATTGCAGCTCTTTCAATTTTATACCAATTCCTTTTGCTTTGTGTTGCCATTTTCCTTGAACTGAATCCTTTCTACCTCAGTTCTAATGCAATTCATTGTTCAAGACTTAGTTCAGATTTAAAGTTTTCCATATCCTGCTCTGCTCATTGTACCCATTACTCATCCTTTCCTATTCAGAACTTCTGCAGATCTAATGGTTTTACCATATACGTCACACTACCATTGAAAGTCTTAGCTTTAAATTTAGGGTAAACTGTAAACCCTTGAGACAGAGATATGCCTTATGTGAAGATAGTAACAACAGCAACAACAACAACACTTTATGTCTTGCAAAACCCAATGAATCAAATGTTATTATTCTTCTTTCCACTTTTTCAGCTGAAGAAATGAGTCACAGAGAGGTTATTAATGTTTACAAGGGAATACTATTAAATGGCAGAGGTTCCATTCAAAAACAAGTTGTTTGATTTGGGCCTATGCTTTTAGCAAAAACTATCTTTTTATTTTCTTTGTGCAGAGCACAGATCTCAATATAAGGGACATGTTAATACTCTTAGTAAAATGAATAAAAAATCTTGAAATCATCAATATATGGTGATTGGAAGTGTCTTTTATGTAATTTCAATCACCTCTCACAAAGAAACACCTAATAATCTCAGGGTTTTGGTATTTTCTTTGCCTCTTCACATTCTTACCCTCCTCTTCAGATGCATGAATAATTTTCCAATAGGCCAAATGCTATTCTTACTACAGGTTTAATGAAACCAGCAAAGCTAAAAGATCCTGAATGCTCAGCAGTGACAGCATCAGTAAGCAATTAATCTCCAACAGTTCACCTACCATGTATGAACTTCAGAGCTCAATTCAGCACCTCACATGACTGTATGTCCTAATTCTCTCCTGGAGGATAAAGTCTACAAGCCAAAAACAGAACATCGGGAATATAGTATGAAATAAATGATGTAGATGAAACAGCTTTTCATCTGTGAAAAAGTATGAGCACATTTTTTATAGAAAAAAATAATTCTGATCTTGGAACTTTTTTGATTGGTTAGTTTTCAGCTTGCCTCATTTTCACCCGTTGCTAAATAGGTTTAATAGTATTTGTGCATTACAGAAGGACACTGTAGGACTTAATTAAAGCTTATAATACATAGAGGGAGATTCTTTGTAATTACCTTGCCACTCACCTTTGTCATATAACTTCCCTCAAGGGGACCATGTTTTTCATCAGTTGTAATATAGAAGAAAACCATAGAACACTATGTGATGTAATTGTGGAAAAGGCTTTTATGCAGCCATAAATAAGTAGCAACATAAGGCAATGCTTGGCAAGATAAAATCCCAAGTATAGAAATGCTACAAAAAATATAACACCAGACTTTGTCACTGTGTCAGCTTCTACCCTTGCCTACCTAGAGCCTATTCTCAAGTGCCAGAGTGCAGAGTATTCCTTTAAAAATATAAGATTTCTCACCATGAGAAAAAGAAAGTAACTATGTGAGGTAATGGATGTGTCAATTAGCTCGATGGGAGGAAATCCTTTGACAACGTACAGTAGATCAAATCATCATGTTGTACACTTTAAATGTCTTACAAGTTTGTCCATTATCTCAATAAAGCTGAAAAAAATATGACTAATAACAGCATTTTGCTTCTCAAACTCCCAATACTTTCCTATCTCACTGAGAGTAAAGCCAAAGACCTACAGGAACTCCCTCCAGGAATATGCACGAGTTATTTCAGCTTTCTCTCATCTCTCTAAACACACAAGTCATTCTCTCCCAAATCATACTGGCTTCCTTGCCAGGCAAGTGCCCGCCCTATGGATTCTGCCCCCAGTATTTTCTTAAGCCTTGAATGCTCTTCACCTGATCTCCAGATGGCTCATTTCCCTCATCTCTCCAGGTTTTTACACAAATGACACCTTGACAGTGAGCTCTTGTTAGCATACCCTATTAACAATTGTACTCTGACATTTGCTAATGTTCTTCCTTGCTCAATTTTTCCTTAGTCTTTCTCACCATATGACAGACTAAAGATTTCAATTGTTTATTATCTTTTTCTCCCTACTAGGTTGCAAACTCCATGAACATAGGGATATTGAGTCATTTTGTTTACTGACTTATTCCCAGTACCTAGAAAACTTCCTGTCACAAAGTTGGTTTACTGAGGAAAACATTTATTGAATTAATAAATGAGATGGAAAAATTACAAATCTCAGAAATTTTTAAAATCTGCAAAAGTATTTTGTATGGTATAGTTATTGATGGTTGTAAAAATTTGCTTATATATGAATTCATTAACTAATACTGAGTGCCTATAATGTGTGACCCATAACGAAAGTTTCATCCCATTATACATGCAAACATACACATAAACATTGGAATAAAATAGAGAATATTTACAAAAATGATAGTAGTATTTTTTTCTGAGAGCAAATTAAGGATGATATATTTCATTTTGAAAATTAGTTATTTTAAAATAAATGTATATTCTTATTATAATTATGCTTAATTTGGTGAACTAAGAGAGAAGTCACTTTATTCAATTTTTTCCCTTACTTTCTCACTTTCAATTATTGACCAATCCAGGCTGATTCTAACTTCGTAGTATCTCCATAATTACTCTTTCTCTTCACTGAATATTTTAAGATTCTTAATTTCTGTTTCCAGATTTATTGCCCTCAATAATGTCTGCAATGTTAACTATTTAAATGTAATTTTGCTGTCATTCACCAAGATATGTCACATAGGAGAGAAAATAAGAGAAGATGATGGATATTTTGAGGATGAGCCAAAAATGTCTTAGATCATGCATTGATCGGTAGAGTTCTTCTCCACCACTTTATGACAGTTGTCAGAACTGATTGTCAGTCAACGCAGAGATTTGGAGAGTATTTTACAGGAATATAATAAAATCACATTCTGAGAGTCTTGTCTCACTTAACTGTATTTGCATAATCAAGACAGATAAAGTCCTACCAAATATTTAAAAGGCAGAGATTTCAAAATAATGGAATTTGTCACATTCAGATCACATATCAGCAATTATAGACACAGAGAATCCATATATTTTTCTCACTTTACTATCTATTTTAGACAATGTAATCTGTAAATCTGTAAGTTTCTAATCAAGTTGTTGAAGAAAAAGAAATTACTTTCTTAAACTTTTCTGGATAACTTCATATCTACACTTGTCTTCCCATTACATTGAGCACCAAGTTATCTAGAAAAAAATTATTAAAACAAAACAGAATGTGATTAATATTCTAATGAAGTATCTTGGCTCTTCTAGTTAGTTACTAGATTTATGTACACCTTAGAACTCAAAAGACAAATTATGGTATTGAGTTTTACCTAAAAATCACTGTGATGAGATAAAAGAAGCTCATTATATTAAATATTTCAGTTCTACATGTTATTGTTCATATTATTTGTATTATTATAAAAGATTTCCTTCAGTACCTCTCTACCAGAAATACCTGTTTACAATTTCATGGTAGTTTTTTATGTAGAGTAATTGTGTGGAATCAAATAAGGGATGTAACTTCCTTTAATTTCCAAAGAACTTACTTAGTTCAACTACTAGATTCTTCAAAATTTCTGCCAACGCAAATATCAGACAACACCCTCACCTGTTCAATTGTACTTCTCTTTTTCTTTCTTTTCCTGAAATAGATAAATTTGTGATCTCTTAAAAAGTGTGTCTGTAAGGGTAAGGATGTTTTAAAACAAGGCTGGTAGACTAGAAACAACAACCAAGGATTTTGTCTTAAGAGAAATAGGTTGCTTGCTATCTATTTTCAGTTTCCAAAGAAAACACCATTTATTAATTTTATTGCACCATATATTGGAATGAGCATTTTACTTTTCTATCTTTAGCCTAGAAAATTGCACTTTTTAAATTGTTGCCTTCAAATCAATAGTCCGGAAGTGACATTTAAAACATAATTTTAAGAGCATACACTGAAGCCGTGTCCATGTCCATATACCCAATTGATTCTAGTATCTAGGCAAGTATTTCAGTTCTGATTATAGTAACTTTCAGATCTCATCAATGGAACTTCACCATAGTCAATCCAGTAACGTTATTATTATTATTATCAGAAATGTTTTACCATAACTATATTAATTGTTAATTGGATTGAACATGTAGAAATTGCATTTCTCCCACAATGACAACAACATAGAAGAGAATAAACCTAAAACAAATGATTTATTTCTGTGAATGGAGGTTGCCTTTTTCTATATAAAATGGATATACAGGAGAATTGAGTTATTAATTTATCTCACTAGTAAAATTGCATTATTAATTATAATATGTAAACAAAATAAGTAATCCATTCCCATTTCCTTTATTAGAGAATTACTTCTGCAAGTCTTATTTTTTTTTACTTTTTTTTTTTTTACCACATCAGGCTTAAATTTAAGACAAACGTGCTTTCTGATTTTACCACAAATCTACTTAAAATATACTCAAGACTGAGTAAGTTACCATTTTTTGCAAGGTCTGACATGAACTACCTATGCATTAGATATTTTTACATTCAGGTACTCACAGCACAATCGGACACATGTATGTGCAAACACTATATACACATAGATGCATAAACACCAATCTGTATTACACTATAGTCATACACACACGCGCACACACACACACACACACACACACACACACACACACACACAGACCAGCTGTTATTTCACTGATTAATAGTCTCCTACAAGGACTTCGGTCAACCTGTCTCCAGTTATTGATTTTTGGCTATTTCACTTAGGCCAGAAGGAAATAGGTAGCGATTCAATTTCCTATTACTCAATTTAGAAGTAAGGAATTAGTGTCACAGTGAAGAAACAAGAAAACACATACTGGGTAAAAATGAAATATAGTATATCTTGTGAAGGTAGATTGAGAAAAGAGATTGATAAGAACAAGAAAGATCTGAAAAAGGTAAAAGTCTTGATGAGAAAAGGTAAAGAAATGACTGAAATATGACAAGGTAGACAGAAGAAAAGAGATGGGATTGAAAAAAGAGATTCAGCAAGCAAAATCTTCACTTTTTTCTGTCAGAATGGCTTTCCTTACCCATTACAAAGGAGAATATTTGCAAAAAGAATGAAGGCACATGCATTTTCCTCTGGCATTTTTGGAGATTGATTCTGCCTCTTCTCTGTTAAATTCTTAAATGCAATGAAAAAAGTAAGCTGACAAGGCTGAAGAACAGGTGAAAAAGAGAGTTCGACTATTTGACATACTTTTTATGGTTCAGTAAAATCTCTCTTCCACTATCTCCATCTTCAGCCAACCTCCAGTACCAATGAGTTGCTTAGAACATAACTGACCTAAACTATTTCATTTCTAGAAATATATTTTAAAAATCATAACTCTATTTGGAGTTCTTCTCTTATTTTGTAAAAAAGACACATATTCCCTATGTTGCATAAAACATTTTTATCAGATTTTTCTTAAGCTAACATGCTAACTGGTAAAATAGCCTATTAATTATCAGAACTAATCTGCTTTCTATTGTTTTTATTGGATACATGTGGCCAGGGAGCAGAAGGATAAGGATATTTTATTTCTCTTTTTATTTGTTTTTCAATTTACAACCATCTGGCACAAACTTGAAACTTGTGGCAGGAGTCCCATTAAAAGGAGGAATACAAAAACATGAACAAGGGTTATTTTCATAACTGAAGATTTAGACTGGGTTCACACACTTATGGAGGCTTGGTTGAAAGATCTATTGTGATTACATATTTCAGAAATCTGTGCTTCAGGCTCTGTCATGACCTACAAAAAGAAGCAAAAGTTGGTGACTTTCCATAAGAAAAGAATGGATTATTAAATGGGGACTCCTTATTAATTAGTGATTAAGGATACAAATCTGAAATCAAATAACTTGGATCCCTTTTCTGCCACACTTCAACTGTGTACCTGTAGGCATTTCACAATTTTCTTATATAAATGAGGATCATAATACTACTTCCTTAAGGGGTTGGTTTGATGATTAAATGAGAAAAATGCGTGAAAAGCAATTAGCACTGGACTCAGCTCTTCTAATTTTTCAAAAAATGTGTGTCATTATTACTTAAAAAGAAAAAATGGTTTTAGTCATACAGTGAGGCCATAGAACTCTGTCAAAACTTTGATTTATAAGATTATTCTTCTATATGTGAACCCAAATGTTAATACTGAAAGGAACATTAAACAATCATTTGTCAGGTCATATTTACAACTTAAACTGAAGAAATCTGCAAGTGCATGCCATACAAGAGAAAAAAGGAAGAAAGGAAAAAGAAAACTGAATAAATTACAAAATGATACATTTTGAGCTTATCTGAAAGCTAAGGTTTCAAGGCAACCAAATGAACTGAATTTCTGAGTGTACCAAATCCCTCTGAGGAGAGATAGAGACACACAAAATGCCTCAACATTTGCAGAGAATAAGAAAAAGAAGTGGAAACCATAAAAGCAGATAGGAAACACACACACACACACACACACCCCAGAAAAACCCTGAAATTTTATTAAATTCTTAAAAGCCAAGTGTAGGCTATTGTGAGAGTTTAAAATCCTTGGGAGACCCAAACAAAAAGAAGTATCTAATTCATGGACAATTCTTTTCAATAAGCTTCTGTCAGGAAGCCATTAAAAATATTAAAGATACAATAAATTTATTAGATCCCCCCCTTTAGTGTCACAGGCACTCAGGAATGCCAAAGTTTGAGGATGGATTTAGAGTTTCTGGAGGACTCCATGGCCACTCTGGGCCCTGTTTGAATCCAAAGTGACAAATGTCTGCCATTGAATGACAGGAACAAACCTTACCCATGCACCAAATTTTCTAATATGTAGCAAAGTGTGTCTACTACTGGGGGTAAAGCAGAAAACTGCAACCCATGCTCCAAGGAAAAGCCAACTGCTGCTGAGAGAGGAGTAATAAATTCAGCTCCCACCCCTATTTACCAAGTCATTAACACTGAGAGAAAGTTATGTGCTGCTGAAGGATAGCAGGACAACTGCTTTTGTCCAGGATTTTTCACTAATGCAAAGCAGAGGTCTACTGTCACTGAAGGAAGGCCAAGACACCCACCTGTGTTCTAGAGCCTACTCTGAGTTGAGGAGAGCTTGTCTGTCCCTGACAGAAGTGCAAGTATATTGGGAAATCCCACCACCGCAGCTCGGGTGTATAAGAATTGACCACAACTGAAGCTGGAGCAGAACTGAAAAGTCCCCATTCCCACCCCACTTCCACGAGAAACTTTCAATGAGATAAAATGACTATAGTCTATTGTTTATATACATAATTAAATTTAGAGATGATCTAGATGGTAAAACTATCAGTAAGGGGCTTTAAAATAACTACAATGTAGTTACAGTTACATTGTAACTATAACTACAGTTACAGTTACTATAACTGTATAGCAAGTTATATATGTTAAATATATATAATATTTATAAGTGTTATATATAATTTAAATATAACTGTATACAGTTATATTTCTATATATAAATATATAAAATATATATATATTTTTATATACCAAGTTATATATAATGTAACTATATAACTTGGTATATATAAATATAACTGTAAATAACTGTATACAGTTATATTTATATATAAATAAATAACTTATACAGTTATATTTATAAATAACTTACACGGTTATATTTCAGTTATATATAACTTACTATCCAGTAATATAACTGTATAGTAATATACAGTTACCGTATAACTTTACAGTATAGTATATATGCTATATTTACTATATATATAATAATAATTTTAATGTGCAGTGGATCAGAAGATTCAGTATTATTAGATTGCAGTTCTTCCCAAATTACTCTATTGAGTCAACAAGACCTTAACTTCCCACTAGTTTTGTTTGCTTGTTTGTTTTTTTTTAGAATTTGACAAGTTGATTCTAGTCTACATATGAAAACTCAGAATGAGTAAAAGTAGCCAAAATAATTTGAATGTCAGCATTATTTGAGGATGTACACTAATTGACTTTAGGACAGACCAAAATTGTATAATAATGACATCATGGAGTTACAGATCAATAGAATAGCATATGGTCCATAAATAGATCCTCACATACATTGTCAATAGATTTTTGAGGAAGATGCCAATATAATTCAATGGAGAAAGGGTAGTCTTTTCAACAAATACTGACGGAATAATTAAATAATTATATTAATAAATATATAGCTACTATTTTGGAAAGAATTTTGGAAATATACATATATAAAATTGAATATCTCTATGATAAACCATATTCAAAAAATTAATCAAAAATGGAAAATGGACCTAAATATAAAAACTAAAATTATAACATTTCTGTGAGAAATAGTAAAAAAAAATCTTTGTAGCTTTGCATTTTGTTGTGTTCACCCAATGGAGGAAGTTATTTGTTCCAGATGTTGTGGTACACAGAATGATGGCCCCTCAAGGATGTCCACATCCGCATTCCTGTGACTTGTGAATATGTTATGTTATATGACAAAGGTGAATTAAGATGCACATGGGATTAATCCTGTTAATTAGCTGACCTTAAAATAAAGAGATTATCCTAGATTATCTGGATGAGCCCAACATAAAAATAGCAGTTCTTAAAACTGAAATAGGAAGGCAGAGGGATCAGAGTAAGAGAGAGATTTGAAGATGCTATGCTGCTGGCTTGAAGACAGAGAAATGAACCATCAGTAAGGATTGCAGGTGGCATCTAGAAGTTAGAAAAGGCAAAGCAATACATTTTCTCCTGGACTCTCCATAAAGGAATAAAGCCATGCCAACACATTCATTTTAGTCCAGTGAAATTTCTATTACATGGGACTATAAGATTTGTGTTGTTTTAAGCCACGGTGCGGTAATTTGTTACAAGCACAATAGACAATTAATACAGATATAGAGACTTATGATGACACATATGCACCAAGAGAGGATAAAAAGATTTATTAATCACATAATAAGGCTTTCTGGGGAGATTGGGGTAGGCTCTCAAGTAACTTCAAAAGTTGAGAGAGCAAAGAGGGAAATTGGTTTTGAG
Organism: Potos flavus; assembly: GCA_028534135.1. Lineage (NCBI taxonomy): Eukaryota > Metazoa > Chordata > Mammalia > Carnivora > Procyonidae > Potos > Potos flavus. Next base: position 147,353,816 of record CM052898.1, read on the forward strand.
CTTTTATAGTGGTTACGAGGTGGAATTAGGGCTAGGGACTTGTGTGCACTGCGGGGCTTGCTTTCTTTGAACTTTCAGTCAACACCAAATGAGAAAGCACCTGTAATTTCTTATCAGTTTTCCTATATGGAGGTAGAAGGTAGAGAGATGTAAGTGGAAATGGAGAGCTGTCAATAAACATAAAAAATGTAACCAGACTCTATTATAGTTTACAGGTTTCATCAAAATTAGAATCTTTAATTCTTTAGCAGACACACTTAAGAAAAACATACACTTAGCAACCGAAGTATGTTCAAAATATTTTTAAAAGTGTTCTTACACATGAATAATAGTAAGAAAAATAATAAAATAAAAATATAAACAATTTTTGTTTATTCAATTCAAAACAATGTTTGAAATGGCATATCAACAAAGATATACCAAGGACAAATATGCACATGGAGAGATGTTCAACATCATTATGCATCAGAGAAATGCAAAACCTCCATATAGCAACTAGAACAGTTAATACTTTTTATTTTATTTTTTTTTAAGGTTTCAAGTTTTTCCTTAAATTCTGATTAGTTAACATATAGTATAATATTAGTTTCAGGAGTAGAAATCAGTGACTCATCACCTACATACAACACCCAGGGCTCATCACAAGCAGTGCCCTCCTTAAAACCCATCACCCATTTAGCCAATTCCACCACCCACCTCGCCTCTAGCAACCCTCAGTTTAGAACAGCTAAAATTTAAAAAGACTGATAGATTCAAGTTTTTTGTGAAGTTGCAGATTAAATAGAACTCTCATATATTGCTAGTGGGAGTGGAAAATAGTACAGATATTTTGGAAAACAGCTTGAAAGTTTCTCGTAAAGTTACATATACAATTAACCTATTAACTTGTGATATCCCTCCTAGGTTTTATGCAGGAGATATGAAAATATATGACTATACAAAAATCTGCAAATAATTATTTATATTAGCTTTATTCATAATAGGTAGATACTGGAAAAATTCCAGGGTCCAACAATTTGAGAGTGGATAAAAAAATTTAGTATATAATGATTTAATGGTATACTACTTTACAATAAAATGTAATGAACTGGTAATATATGCAACAAAATAGTTGATCCTCAAAAACGTGTTAAATGAAAGAAACCAGATATAGAAGATTAAATATGATCTGAATTCATTTATAAGACATTTGAGAAATGGTAAAACTAGAGGGAAAGAAAGCAGGTAAGTACTTGCCACAGATGGAGATGAGGCAAACATATGGACTACAAAGGGACTGATGGTAAATTTTCAGGGCTATGAAGATATCTCATATATTAATTGTAGCAGTGTTTACATCACTCTATATACCCATCAAAATTCATTAAACTCTTCCTTTAATAAGTTGAATTTTTAATGTAAATTATATCTCTCTAGATAGATGGAGCAATTGGGACAAAATGTTAAAAAATATGGAAAGTGTTGTGCATATATATACTCATTGTTCCATTCTTTCAATAATTCCTTATGTTTGAAAACCCACCATGTTAAAATAAATGAGAACTATAAGGTTTTGGAGTAAAAAAGACTTGCATTCAATTCCCAGCCAACCTATTAACAGGTTCTTATTAAACCATATTTCTCCTACTGTTAAAGTAAGGAAAACAATGCCAAACTAGAAGGGTTATGCAGATTAAATTAATCAACTTGTGTAAAGTACCTCTAATATAACGGATGCCTAAGACATGGTCTACTAAATTTTCTATAAAATTTTTCAGCTCCCTAATTCACTTTCTCAGTGATGCCTTACTACCATAGAATATGAATAACATTATCTCTTTTTGCATAAGTAGTCTGCAGCCTGTCTATTTAGGTATTTCAGAATACTTCCTTGTATCCAAATATTCTTTCCACTGCTACATGTGATAGAGCATTGTTATCATTCATAGTTTTAAATTAAATATTGAAGACTCCTGTAAACATAAATATGTATTATGAGGCATAAACAAAACATTTATTTATGATGAAATAGAGTGTAAACTAGTTGGATAGAGGGAGCACAACTCATGATTCTTTCGGTTTTATTAGAATACTTGCACCCAAAGTATGTGCTCTAATACGAATCCCTGTTACATGCAAAAACCTGGAAATTTGGTACATTCTTTTCTACTCTTTTTTTTTAATAGCCACTTTCTTCTTTCTCTTGCACCCATTCAACCCAATCCTTTTAATACTAAATTTTTCTTTTTTCTTCACTATCTGCTTCAAATAATACTTCTGTCATAAAGCCTCTTCTGATCTTATTTTAATGATCCTCTTCTCTACCCACTTCACCATCCTGACAACACATAATCTCTTCCTTTGATAAATTTCCATAGCACTTTTATTTTATTTTCGAACTCTACACTGGAAAAACAGAAGGACTTGGATCATTTTACTCATTCTACCAGATCTTAGTCACATAATATTCAGAAAGTTACATAATATGGAAAGCTTCAATTTTCTCATCTGTAAAATGAACATAGAATTACTTGTTCTGTCCTTAACATGGTTAAGATACATAAAGAACAAGATTACTGAACAGATAAAAACACATATTTACTCTCTGGTGGGATACTATTTTGAAAAAAATTAAGTGAAGAATGATGTTAAATGGGTTTGTGAAATTCTCATGGTCCAAAGACAGGATTCTGAATCTGATAGAAGAGAGCTGGATCCAAGGGAACTTCTGGATAGGATAAAAAGACAACACAGCAGGGATCTGTGTAGGCCATAGATTAAACTTTGGAATAGAATAACAGTATCAATTCAATGAATAAAGAGATAAAAGTTCTGATTAAATGCCTGAAATATTCTGCCACACATACACACACACCCGAAACACACTTCAATTCAGAAACAATTTACTCTCAAGTAAAGAGAGACAGCATCTTGAAGTAGTTAAGACTGGATTCCCTAAGTTATATAATGGTGGTTTAAAATATAATTAGGACTGATATATAAAAAATATATATGCGTATATAATTTCTGTATTTTCTATATGCACATCTAATGAATTAGGCACTGTAGACAATATAATGGATTCAATGGAGAGAACACTTTAAGACTAGATATTTCTGAGTTCAAATTCCATTTTTTCCACTTACCAAAATAAGTCACTTTGAATAAATCCTGTAAAGTCCTTGACTTTAAGTTTCCTCATCTGTAAAAATAAGATAATATTAAGATCTAATTTTTTAGGTCATTTTGAAAATATGAGCTAATACATTAAAAGGTTAAACATGGAACAAATACTAAACTTAGAACAAAGTGAGTAATAAATATACTATTACTGTCATTGTTATTATTATTGTTTAGGATGAGTCTTTTTTCTTTTTATTCTGCCTGGTATAATGTACTTCTCATCCCATTAGGCGATTATTTTTTATAACACCATCTGTTTTATATTTCTTTATGTCCCATTAATATGAACTGCAGCTTGACCAGAGAAGCTACCCAATAAGTGTTTATTTAATTGAATTATGTCAATTGAATATTTTAGTCACTAATATATTTCTATTAGTTGGCTTATAAAATTCACTCCAAAGGGCAGAGGCCTCAGGGAATACAATATATGAAAAAGAATTTTGATGAAGAAGGAAAAAAAAACCTCTTGGGGTATTTCAGTAAGCAGAGGATTCAGTAGATGCCTTTAATAATCTGAAATCTGCGTTAGCATAATTCAAAGTAATGCCAAGGAAAAGGTACAATGAGAAAGAAGGTTGTAACCCTCCCTCAGAATGATGTACTGACCAAACATGCTTGAACATGTACCAGCAACAGGCCTCTGGGGGAGAGGATGATATGGGTCCTTGAAGCCAGGCAGCTGGGAACGCCCACCCACTCAGGGTGGAACACCCTGCTTCTTTTTTCTGTTATCTCCCCTTCTCCAGACATCACCTGTAGTTAATTAGATGATCCCTTTAAACGTGTTTACTCAACCACAAATCCTATACTGCTTGATCAGGCATATCTTGCTTATCTATAATCTCCTTCGACTCCTTTGTTGATTGTTATCTTGTATCTACTAAATACAGGACCGAGGTGTTGTTGGGGGCGGCGGTCTTCTCAACTGCCAACCCCTGCTCCCGTTCTCTTGAAGCTGACTTGTTTGTGCCTCATTCTTCTCAGTGCGCCCTTGGAAAGCGGCGGAAGGTGAAAGATGTTTTAAAGTTTTTATGGTCCCATCTCATAAAACAATCTGAGGGTTGCTGGGGGGTAGGGCGGTAGGGATGGAGTGGTTGGGTTATGGACATTGGGGAGAGTATGTGCTATGGTAAGTGCTGTGAAATGTGTAAGCCTCATGATTCACAGACATGTACCCTGGGGCAAATAATACATTTTATGTTAATAATAAAAAATAAATTAAAAAATTAAAAAAAAGTTTTTGCCTACATTCAGGGTGACAGTCTTGGTTACATATAAATCTAACCTAGGTTCTTCACCAAAACCCATATCCCACAACTCTTTTAGGAAATAATAGGGCCGGGGGTATATGGCTCGCAGTTATTCAGAAGTCAGTTCTCTCCTCCTTCCGTTACCTCCGCAGAGCGTTCTAAACACTTGATTCTAAGAACAAACTTGATTTGTTTTAATTTTATTAAAACATGTACAACATAAAATTTTCCATTTTAGTCATTTTACAATGTACAGTTCAGCAGCATTAACTATATTCACAATGTTGAGTAACTATTACTACTATCTAGTTCCAGCAATTTTTGTCATCCCAAACAGAAGTCTTCTACCGGTTGAGTACCCACTCCCTATTTGCTCTCCCCACAGTCCATGGCAAACGTTATTCATTTCTGTCTCTATAGGTATTACTATTTTGAATATTTCATACAAATATAATTATACAATATGTGGCCTTTGTGTCTGCTTCTTTCACTCAGTATATTTTTGTGGTTCATCTATTGTGTAGTATGTAATAGTATTTCATTCCCTTTTATGGCTAAATAATATTTCTCTGTATGGATATACCATATTTTGTTAATCCATTAATCCACTGATAGGCATTTGAGTTGTTTCCATTTTTTGGCTATTTGAGTCGTGTTGCTAGAAACATTTGTATAAAAGTGTTTGTTTGAGTGTCTTTTCAATCCTTTTGGGTATATATCTAGGGCAGGATTTGGCAGGCTCATATGGTAGTTCTATGTTTAATTTTTTGGAGAACTGCCAAAGTGTTTTCCACAAAAGCTGTACTATTTTGTTCTCATCAGCAACGTATGAGGGTTCCAAATTTTCCACATCTTTGCCAATACTTATTTTCCTTTTTGCTTTATTATGGTTAATCTAGTGAAGTGGTATCTTATTGCAGTTTTGATTTGTATTTCCCTCATGACTGATGCTATTTATACATATTTTTCTATGCTTCTTGGCCATGAGTATGTGTGTATATATATAACATATATAGTAAAATATGTATAACAAGAATATATAATATGTAAAATATATAATGGATAATATATATTTGATATACAACATATAAAAATAATGTAAATATGTAATATAAATAAATAAATAAAAATATATAAATATAAATAATATTTATTTAATATTATTAAATAAATATTTAATAATATTTATAAATATATATTTATATAAAATATAAATAAAAAATAAAATAATATGATATAATATATATTTAGAGAAATGCCTATTTAATCATTTCTTCATTGTTTTATTGTGTTGTTTATCTTATTACTGTTGTTAAATTGTAGGAGTTATTAGACTTTTATCATATGTATGATCTGTAAATATTTTCTCCCACTTTGTGGGTTGTGTTTTCACTTTCTTGAAGTATCCTTTGTTACAGAAAATTTTAAATTTTGAACAGGTGCAATTTGTATATTTTTTATTTTGTTGGTTGTATGTTTTGTTTCATATCTGAAAATGTCTTGCCAAAACCAAGGTCCTGAGGAGGTACTTCTATGTCTTCTTCAGAGAGTTTTATTGTATTAGTTCATATTTAGACCGATGACCAACTTTAAGTTAATTTTTGTGATATTATGTGAGGTAAGAATCTAACCTCATTGTTTTGCCTGTCCTAGCACAATTTGTTCAAGAGATCACCATATGATTGATTTAGGTAGCCTTGCCAAAAGTCAACTGACCATAGATGTGTGGATTAATTTCCGGACTCTCAATTCTATTCCATTAATCCCTATATCTAACTTTGTGCCACTACCATACTGTTTTTATTACTGTAGCTTTGTATAGTAAGTTTCAAAATTGGAGTATAAATCCTCCAACCCTTCTTTACAAGATTGGGTAGACTATTCTGTGTTCTTTGCAATTCAATGTAAATTTTAAGATTGGCTTTTCTATTTCTGCAAAAAAGGCAATTGGGATTTTGATAGAAATTGCCTTGAATCTGCATATCGCTTTGAGACTATTTTCATCTTAAAAAATGTTTTCTTCCAATCTATAAACATAGCTTATCTTTTCATTTGTTTATGTCTTCTTTAATTCCTTTGGGCAAAGTATTGTTTTCGGTGTAGAGTCTTTTATTCACTTAGTTAAACTAATTTCTAGTATTTTATTATTTTTGATGCTATTGTAAATGCTATGTATTGTGATCCATTGTTTTCTTAATTTCCTTTTTGGACTATTCATTGCAACTGTACAGAAATACAACTGATTTTTGAGTGTCGATCTTGTATCTTACAACTCTCCTTAATTCATTTATTAGCTATCAGTTTCTTTGTGTGACTTATTTAATGTTTTCTATGTATAGGTCATATTATCTACAAATAAGAGATAGTGTTACTTCTTCCTGTTGTATTTGGACGCTATTTATTTTTTTTTCTTGAGATGTATTAGCCAGAACTTGTAACATCATGTTAGCTAGAAGTATTAAAACAAATATCTAACCTGGGTATCCTTGTATTCCTGGACTCATAGAATGAGTTAGGAAGTTTTCTCTCCTCTTCTATGTTTTGGAATAATTTCAAATGGATTGGTATTGATTTTTCTTTAAAAGTTTGGCAAAATTTACTCCTGAAACCATCTGGTTCTGGAACTTATTTGATGAGATTTTTATTATTGATTCAACCTTTTTATTTTGTATAGTTTGAATCAGATTTTATTTTTTCATTAGTTTATGTTGGTTATCTAATTTGTTGGTGTAAATGTGTTCATATATAAGTGTTTTCTTATAATTCTTTTTTATTTCTCTGAGTAAATGGTTCTATTTTTAGTAAATGGTTCTATTTTTATTTCTGATTTTAGTAATCTACGTCTTCTCTCTTTTGTTCTTGGTCAATAAACTAAAAAACTTGGTTTGCCAATTTTATTGATATTTTAAAAATCACACTTTTGGTTTTGTTCATCTTCTTTGTTGTTTTTCTATTTCTTATTTTATTTCCACTTTGCTCTTTGCTACTTCTTTTACTCCGGTTGCTTTGAGTTCAGTTTGTTCTTCTTTTTCTAGTTCTTTAAGACATAAAGTAAGGTTATTGATTAGAGATTTTTCTTCTTCTTTTAATGTAGATGTCTATAACTATAAATTTCCCTCTAAGCACTGCCATGGATATGTCTTCCCTGGTGATGTGTCTGTTAATCTCTTATGTCTATATTTTAATTGGAGTATTTGTCTATTTTTGAGTTTTAAGCATTCTATAAATATTCTATATACATCTTCCATCTGTATGTATTTTAAAAATGTTTTCTTCCAATGTGATTTTTTTTTTCATTTTATTAATGGTATCTTTTAAAGAGCAGATGTTTTTAATTTTAATAAAGCCCAACTTACCACTTTCTCTTTATGGGTCATGCTACTGGTGTGCATTTAAAAAATCATCACCAAAACCAAAGTCAGGAAGATTTTCTTCTGTGTTTTCTTCAGGATGTTTTATACTTTTGCATTTTCTATTAATTCTATGTTTCATTTCTAGTTAATTTTTATGAAAGGGTATGGTCTATGTCTAGGTACCTTTTGCCTTTGCATGGAAGGAACATTTCTAATTGTTCCAACATCATTGTTGAGAAGGCGATCCTTTCTCCATTATTTGCTCTTTGCTCCTTTGCCAAAGATCGTTGACTTTATTTATATGAGTCTTTTTAGAGGCTCTTTATTCTATTTCATTTATTTTTGTGTCTTTTTTTCTCTAATTGCATACTATCTTGATTTCTATAGCTATAAAGTAAGTGGTAATGTGAGGCATCCATCTTTGTTCTTCTTCTTCCTCTTTGGCATTTTGAGGGCTATTCTAGGTCCTTTGCCTCTTTATATAAACTTTAGAATCTGACAATATCTACAAAATAACTTGCTGGGATTTTGACTTTGAATCTGCAGGTCATATAGGGAGGCAGTCACAGCTTAACAATAGTGAGTCTAATCCATTAAAAATATTTTTCCATGTATATACATCTTTGATTTTTATATGTGCTTTATAGTTTTCAACATACAGTTCTGATATATATTTTGTTAGGTTTATACCTATTTAATTTTTGAGGGTGTTATTATAAATTGTATTTTTAAAAACTTTCAAATTATGAGCAGTTTCATATTCTTTACCTTTTTCTTTAAGATTTTATTTATTTTTTTAATTTATTTTATTTTAAACAGAGAACATGAGAAGGAGGAGGGGCAGAGGGAGAAGGAGAGAATCTCAAGCAGACTCTGCGCTGAGCATGGAGCCTGAGATGGAGCTCGATTTCACAACCCTGAGATCATGACTTGAACCAAAACTGAGAGTTGGACACTCAACCAACTGAGCCACCCAGGCACCCTAAAGGCTACCTTTTTAAACTTCCATTACTACTGCCAGAGAAGGTGCAAATGTTACCCTTGCTGCTTTCACATTGATTTTCTATCTTGATGCTATTACAACACTTACACTACAGTACACAAAAATATTCAGTTTCTTCACATGTTACAAGCTTCTCTCTCAAGTAATTTGGCAAAACTTACCCTGACATTCTTGGATATCTATTCATTGTACTAATTTCTGCTTATTTGACAAACTTCTTTCTCTATGGGCTAAATTCTGACTCATAATACCTATTTTTAGAGTTGACCATGTGCTAACTTTCAGTTTATGAAAGAAAAGCTTACATCTGCCAAGTATTTTGGGGAAAGCTTTTTCTTTTCTGGAATAAAAGTGACAAATGAGACATTTGCCATCTATTCTATCTTACTATTATCTTCATCAGATATTTGAAGTTACAGACCATCTTATAATAATAAAATGTGGAGCATGAGGGAAATGCCAAGAGAATTGTAAAGATGCTAGCCATGAATTAGTGCCTGAAATCAACTATCTCTAGATTTCTATTTATGGGAAAAAATAAACCTCTAACTACAATTCAGTTTTGTTACTTGCATGTGACAGCAATCCTAATCCAGGCACTTTTACCCAGAATTTAAGTAAAGTAGTGTTATACTAGCTCTAGGCCCTTCAGCTACTGGCACTCTGTTATTAATCTCAATGAGATTTCTAGAAAGTTTCATTGCTTTTGTGCAAAAGAGCCGGCTTTAATTTTCTAGATTTTCTGAAGTTGCGGTTCAAACTAAGGTCTTTCTTGCTATGTAATTTTCATGAAATCTTGAATATATAGACATGATTATCATAATTTAATTATTAAATATGGTTTAATCTATGTAACAGGAGTCTATTATGAAATTTATAGAGTTTCAGTTTGCTCAATTTTTATTTTGGATATTTGTTTCTCTGTTGCCTGAATTTTGACCACCACTGCCAACATTTACATTGTTAGTAATTTTGATTAAGAAAATTGGTATGGATAATGATTAAAACAGTTCTGTACAAAGTAGTGGACATTGTTTAAATGTTATTTATGAAGACTAATATAAAGTTTGTATGTTCTAATACAAGACAAAAAGTGGATGAGTTGTATAATATCAATAGACATAAAAAGACTTCTAGTAGATGCATAGGTAGATGAATAGATATATTTATATCCATGATGCAAAATTATAAATTAAGTTAAAACAGGCCAGAAAAGAGGCTCCGGGTAGAGACATTGTGGAAGACTTTTTTTCACCGTTCTTTATATTTTCTAAATAAAAAACTGCTACTGACATAAATAGAAATAACATAAAATCACTTATCACTGTGGTACAAATCACAAAATCTCAATCACATTCAACAATAACAAAGTGCCACAAGCTGAGTAACTTCAGAAATTTATTGTCACATTTCTGAAGGCTAGAAGTCTGAGCCAAGACAAAGTTGGTTTCTTCTGAGGTTTCTTCTGTGAGTGAGAATGTGTTCCATGTCTCTCTCGTAGCTTCTAGTGATTTGCCAGCAATCTTTGGCATAACTTGACATCTGCATCCACTGCATACCATCATCTCTGCTTTTATCTTCACATGGCATTCTCCCTGCGTTGATCTTTGTATCCAAATTTCCCCTTTTTAGGGATTAGTGGATTAGGACCCACCCAAATGACCTCATTTTGACTTGATCATTTCCAGAGACAGTCTTTCCAACTAAGGTCACATTTACAGGTACCAGGAAGTAGGACTTCAACATATTTTTAGAGGACACAATTCAGCCCTGAACAGACATACACACACACAAAACAACAACAACAACAAAAGAAAATATTATTTGCTCTGTAAGGTATGGTTGTTGGGAGCAGTTCTGCTTTAAGCCATCATAGCTGAGGCAGCTGTACTCCATGCTGCTTGTTTACAGTTCAGTTAGGCTGGCTGTGCTCCATAGGAGATCATTCTTAAGCTTAGGCTAAAGACACAGGTAATGCTTGAGGGAAGTTCTTCTCTTGGCTATGGCAGAAATGTAAATGGGAAAGTCCAATTGCACAAGAGTATCTTAAGCCTCTGCTATGTCACATCCACTACCACCACTACCACCCCATCCAGCAAATTATCACATAGCTAAACTCAAAACCAAGGTGGAGGAATGTGTATTCTATCCTTGTGGGAAGTATTTCCATGTTTCATGGTAAAGATTATGACTACAAGATAGGATGAAGAACCAAAATCAATAATTCACTCTATCCATGAGGTATTGGTAGTATCAAAAATTCACTTTTCACTTCACTTCTGCTTATCTTTCTTCGTAGCATGAAGAAGAAAAATTTAGCTGTACTTTAAAATATAGGTAAAATAGTATAGGAAAATAATAATCTACATATTAATTTTATATTTTACATGATAAACATTGTTTAATTTTTTTAAAGATTTTATTTATTTATTTGACACAGAGAGAGAGAGATCTCAAGTAGGCAGAGAGGCAGGCAGAGAGAGTGGGGGAAGCAGGCTCCTCACGGAGCAGAGAGCCCGATGTGGGCCTCAATCCCAGGACCCTGAGATCATGACCTGAGCCAAATGCAGAGGCTTTAACCCACTGAGCCACTCAGGCGCCCCATTGTTTAATTTGTTTAATTCCTACCTATTATTTTGATAACTATCTAGGATTTTACACTTAAAGGTTATATCAACTATGGTTGATTTTTCTGTATATTTACATAATAAAGACTAAATTCAGAATTGTGTGGAGATTGCATAATAGATATTTTGATTCTATTATTAAGAGAATTACTATAATTCAAAAAACAATCAAAATTAATCTATTTCAATGATCTTAATGAAAATGACTACAGGATATTAGCTGCACTTTTTCATTTTCTCATTCACTTTAAATTTTTAGATAATTTCCTGATTCACTTCAAATTTTTAGAAGAGTGGATAATCCAAATAAAAATCAAACAAGTAGGAGAGACAGACACACAGACAGACAGACATTAACAGAAAGAGGAAATGAAAGTAAAGGAAATAAATGAGCTGTTTAAACAACACACTGGAACTTAAGTGCTAAATGGAAGATATGTATGTATGTGTATGCATTTGTGTGTTTCTGTGCACTAAAGGTAATTTCTGTAATCAAGTTAGTTATTTACATATATTGAGGTCATTTTCACTCATCCTCTGGAGATATGTGAGTTGATTATTTTATTTCAATACTATAACACATTGAAATAATATTTTAAGGGTATTTGGGATGTTGATTTTTCCCACTTGGGAAATAATAGCAGCTACTGCTCTGCTTTACTGATAGGAATACCAAATGAGATAATTTAACTGGAAAGAAAACATTTTCTGTTTAAAAGATAGAGGTGATGAGCAAACAACTTATCTTCAACAAATATCATTTTTTTAAAAATCCTGAATGAACACAACTGTTATTACCATAGGGAGCAGATGCTTATTACCACTGCATACCCCATAGTAAAAACTTAATGTACCTTTATTTTCCCTTTCTGCTGCAACAAACCTGGGTGTTATATATTTCTTTAGCTACTTATTTATAGATCCATGTATATCTATAAGATATGTGTGATTTTTTTCATCTATAGATACCCCAATCACTTATAAAATTTAACCCAATTAACAATTTTTAGTCTACTCTTGCAGGAAAGGCAAGGCATGTATATGCATGTGTATGTATCCTATATGTATAGCCTATTAAACTATTGGCTTCGACAGTAGAATCACACAAGATTCTGTCACTTTGTGACATTTGTGATGTAATGGTTAATATGTGTGTTTTATCTTTAGTTGTTCTATAAAGTGCTGGATGCTCCTATGATAGTTATCTTATGGGTATGGAATAGAATAACCTAAAATATATTTTAGAATAAAAAATATAAAGTATCTTTTGTTCACAGACTGATAGCATTTCCTAAAGGAAATCCTTAGGATCTGGCTTCAAAACACATGCAGAATCTACTTTCCTCCACTTTTGTCCTGGTCAAAGCGATCATATTCCCTTAACCAAAATTTCAGAATAGTCCCTTATCCAGCAGCCAAATGTGCATTCAAATGTCAGATTACATTCACTACTTCCATCAGGGCTCTCTAAGGGTTTCTGGTTTGACTTATAATAAAAACAAAAGTCCTTACTATAGCTTTAAGACATTAAGAGTTCTGCCTGAATCCCACTTCTAGCTGCATCCTAACCATCTCCTTTCTGAGCTGTTCTGCCTTAACCTTTCAACATTGGTGTCTCATGTTATTTCTAACAATGCCAGTGGTGCTCCTTGGACTCTATCCACTAATGGTTCCATCTTGTTGTAAGTCACCTCCTCTATGTATCCATATAGCTTCTGCATTCACTAAGTTCAACTCTGTTCAATGATAGCTTTTTCAGGAAACTTTCCCTCATTTAAAATGCTAAATAACAACCAGTTAAAATAATAACATTCCCCTTCACCACTACCATGACACTAGCAATACTTTTTTTTAAGGTTTTTATTTATTTAAGTAATCTCTATATTCCACATGGGGCTCGAACTCAGAACCCTGAGATCAAAAGTTGCATGACCCACCAACCGAGTCAGCCAGATAGCCCTACAATTCATTTTACCTGTTCTTTTGTTTGTTTGGTTGTTTGTTTCAATAGCGGTTCTTGTTTCATTTATTATGTTTTAATGCCTGTGTGCCCCTATTAAAATACTTCTTAAATGTGGGATTTGTATCTGTTCTCTTCAGCTAAAGTAACCCCAATGTCTAGAATAGTGATTGGAATATATTAGGTACTCCACAAAAATCATTGTGTGAAGAACCAAATGTAGTAATTGGGAAATTTTCAAATAGCCCAAATCAATGAATGACAAGTAATAAAAGGTAGTTCATGCAGACCTGCAGAGAAGGAGATGAGGGGACCTCTTAAATATTATAAATGATCCTGGATGAAGACATTGTCATCCACATGAAAAGAATAAATAGAACAGAGTCAATGTTGAAAGTACAAAATAATACATAGGTGTCTTTGAGATAGGCTTAAATGTAGATACATATGAATGTTCTTGAGTATAAGGATAAAGAAAATGGCAGAAAAGGAAGATACACCGAAGGCATTCAAGAAAATACATGGCCTCAGTCAATAAAAAGTATAAAAAATGTGGTAGAACATTAATTAATAACTGCATGGCTGGTTTAATTTTCAAAATATTATGTATTTCACTGTAAAATATTTAAATTTCAGAAGACTGTAAAGAAAAGCTTAAAGTACTGCATAAGTAATTTCATTTGCTCCTCTTCTGATTGAGGTTAGCATTAATGATACTCTCTTCTGAGGATCCTAAATAATATAAATCCTCTTAAAGTCTTTTTATGATGTACTGTCAAATAAGGATATCAAGGTTTCAATTGTTAGAATACTAAGTATGTCATATCTGAAATGTTGATTTCGTTAAATTTTTATGTTACTTTTGATGGCTATACTCTGGCCCTAAACTCACAAAAAAAGTAGAGAAACTTTCACGGGTAAGGTACTGTTCATATGTCTAAAAATGAATTAGGAAAAGCATATGTGCTTGTCTTCAGGATATATGGTATATTTAATGTAGAAATTTCTATGAGGGCAAAGACCTTCTATGATTTATTTTTGATAGTTAATTTGTGTTTATTAAAGTGATGTTTAAGAAATATTTGTAAAATATATAATAAAAGTCTACTGTGTTCTAGGGAAATCCTGATACACACACACACACACACACACACACACACACACACACACACACAAACAACAAAGCAGATACAGCCAAAGCTTGCACAAAGCCCAAAGTCTATTAGAGTAGAGAGACAATCAGGAACTAAAGGGTAAAGAATGGTAAACCTTATGAATTATCACAGTGCAGTCATACACGATAACAGGTTCAGAGGTGGGGGCATTGTCCAGCAAGAGTAAGCATGGAAGAACTCTCTAAGTTAGCTTAACAAGCTAAGGTTTGAAGAAAGAGAGGGAATCAGACACACAAAGAATTAGAGAAAGACCGAAACAGAAAAGGGAAAAATTATGGCCAAAGGCCCTGATATGTGAAAAAATTTGATGTTTTTGAGGCAATGAAAAAAGACAGGTAGATTGGAAACATAGAACAATAGTATGAGAAAGACCAGATCAGGGAGATAACACATCAAGATGAGTTCAGTGCACCCTAATAAGGAGCTGGTAATTTATGCATAGTAATGAAAAGCCATTACCTTATTTTAAGGGTGGGAGTGATATGATCTGATTTATGATATAGAAAGTTTACTTTCACTGCTAAGTGGAAAAAAAAGGATGAAGAGGCAAGGATAGAATCAAAAGACCAGCAAGGAGAGTATTGCCACTGTCTAGAATAGAAATACAGTGCCTAAAAATAAGGTAAGGGCAGCAGATACAGGTGATGGTCTTTGAGTATGGGTTGGTTACAGATGAAGACCAAGGGAGTTACCAACTATGACTCTAAAATTTCTGGTATGATCATCATGCTGGATAGTAATGACATTAGCTGACAATTAGAAAACTAGTAGACAAATAGGTTTGAATTGGGATATCTAATGAAATAAAAATTTGTCCTTTTTACTTTTAAAATTTAATTTTGAATTACTTTTCAGACAATGAAATGGCATTGTCCAATAAACAAATGGATATAGAATAGACCCTGCCACTCCAGTACACTCACCCTTCTTCAAATATATAGCTTTCAATCTATGGACATGAATTGCCACATATTGCATTGGACCAATTAGAAAAGGAGGTGTGACAGTGGACACATGAGTAGGATCTTATTACATACAGCACAAGATGAAAGCTGCATTCCTAATAGAGCATGGTAGAAACATGAAGATGCAGCTGAGATGCTAGCTAAGAAATGGTACCTTGCAAGATCCTGCAGCATTTATTGTACAGCTCTAAGTCAACTAAGAGATCTATAAAAGTGGCTCTGTTTAGCATGGCTCCCAATGACCTACTTGGGGTTTTTCTTTGATTTCTATCCTCACACATCTGATCTCAGATGTCCCAATTCATAGATGGAATATGCTTCCATCAAGACAAACAACAAGAATTCTACTGAACTTTTAAACTAAGCCTTCTGCCTGGACACACTGGGCTGTGTTTGCCAAGGGTTGAGCAGTAAAGGAGTGACCATTCTGGCAGATATTAATTACCCTGTTCATGTAAAGGAAGTAGATCTGCTGTTACACAATGGGGGTAAGAAAGGAATATATTTGCCACCCAGGTATTTTTATTGAAAATATCATTAAAATGTCATTATATTACTTTCCCAAATTTGATGGTAAATGATTAAATGCAGCAGCCACTTTCTGATCAAAGTATGATGTTCAGGGATTTGGACCCCTTAAGGAGAAGTCTCTGAATAACTCTACCAGGGAAACCTCTGTTCCCAACAAATGCACTAGCTGAGGGAGAACGGACTCTTGAATGGGCAACAGAGGAAGGAGAGAATAAATATTAGTTGTGACCTCAAGACCAGCTGTTCCTAAACTTAATGTTAAGCAAGTGAATCTCTCCAGTGCAAGTAGAAGATGATAATGGGTATTCTGCTGAGACACCCAGATGCTCCCTCAGGCCTTAATTCCCTCATCTGTGGAAAGTGTCAGTTATAAGCTCTGTCAGGAACTTTATTTAAAATCATATCCTTTCCCTGAAGCAGACTACATTTAGTGACTGTTCTATGTGAAGATACAAATATCCAAAACCCTTTTCCTAACTGGGGGCAATTTTGAAGGTCCTCTTGTAAATGCGTTTTATTTATCTATCAGGATGATCCAAATATTGTTCTGCTCTATACTGTTAATATGGTAAGTTATATCAATTTTGTTTAATGTTAAACTAATATTGAACTTCTGCAATAAGCCTAAGTTGTTATGATGTATCATCCTATTAAAATATAGTTCTATAATTAATTAATATGTTCTAAAATATATTTGTGTCTAATTATGAGGAAATATTAGGACTTTCTTTTTTTTAAGATTTTATTTGTTTATTTGAGAAAGAGAGAGAGAATGAGCAGTGGGGAGAGAGAGAAAGAGAATGAGCAGGGGGGAGAGAGAGGGGGAGAGAGAGAGAGAGAGAGAAGACTCCCTGCTGAGCAGGAAGCCCAATGGGGGCTTGATTCCAGAACCGGAGATCTTGATCTGAGCTGAAAGGCAGATGCTTAACTGACTGAGCCACCCAGGCACCCCTAATTAGGACTTTCTTATAATATCCTCGTCAGTTGTTGGTGTCATAAAAAATGCTGCTGTCATAAAAAAAGTTGGGACATGTTCCCTCTTCATCAGTTTTGTGTAAGATTTTTAATATTTCCTACTTAAATGTATGATAGAATTCGCAATTACCCAGCAAAATCATCTGGTTCTTGAATTTTCTTTTTGATAAACTAAATTATTAATTTAATTATTTAAAAAGGAAGGGCTATTAAAATGTACTATTATTTTCTGTGTTTTAGTAAGCTGGGGTTTTCCAAGAAATCATTTATTTAATCTAATTTATTGAATTTATCACATAAAATCATTTGATATTTCCCTATTTTTTCAACATGTTATTCCCAATAGTTTCAATGTGTGTTCTTTCTCCTTTTTCCTGATCAATCTAAGTAGCTTCTTTAGTTTATAGAACTTTGATAAGGACAACGTAGGACTTTGGTCATTTTCTCTTTCATTGACTTCTGCTTTTATTATGTCTTTTCTATTTTTAGAGGTTATTTTTACATTTTTTATTGATTCTTATGGTAAAAATCAGATCATTAATTTTTAAAAGCTTATTTCTTATTATAGGATTTTTAGTTATAATTTTTTTCCCTCAGGCCTGCTTTGGCTGCATCTCGTGAATTATTATATGGTATATTTTTATTATTATTTAGTTCTGAATATGTTCTAATTTTCTTTGGGAGTTCTTTTCACCCAGGAATATTTAAAAACATGATGTTAATTTCCAAATATTTAGGCCTTTTCTAGCTATTTGTTATGTATTTCTGATTTATTATTCTTATAATGCAGAAAACATTCTCTGAAAATAGGAATCTTTGGGAATTTGTTGAGATTTGTTATATGACTCAAGATAAGATCTTGCTTGGTATACACTACATCTCTACTTCAAAAATGGGTATTTTGAGTGACTTGAAGTTTATAAATATCAAGTTGGTCAAAATTGTTGATTCTTTCATATCTTTCTTTTTTTTCTTTAGTTTCTTTATCAATTTTGAAGAGAAATGATATTTAATTATGCAGTTATGATTTTTTTCTTCCTTTAATTCTGTCAATTTATGCATCAAACATTTTTTTTTTTAAGATTTATTTATTTTAGAAAGAGTCCACACATTCGAGTGGGGTGGGCAGGGGCAGAGGGAGAGAGAGTCTTAAAGAGATTTTGTGCTAAGCATGGAGCCCTAGGAGGGGATTGATCCCACAACCCAAAATCTCAACCTGAGCCGAAACCAAGAATCAGAGGCTCAGCCTACTGCACCACTCAGGTGCCTCTATGCATCATACATTTGGAAGCTCTATTATGGGTCATAAACACATTTATAGTTTTGATGAATTGAGCCTTTAATCATTAAAAATGTACCCCATTGTCAGTGGCAATAATTCTTGACATAAAATCTGTTTTGCTGAATATTAGTATAGTTACTGAAACTTTCATACACTTACTGCTTTTATGATATCTATTTTGCCATTCTTTTATTTTTAACGTACACCATCTGTTTTAAAAAATACATCTCAGATAGATCTGGTACAGTTTGGCCTTTTTAAAAAAAATCAGTCTGACAAACTTTTCCTTTAAAAAAAAACAAAAAACTTTTCCTTTAAATTTGAGTGTTTATCCATTACATTTAATGCAATTTCAAGATGATTGTGTTTAACTCAATCATTTGATTAGAAATGTCCTATTTTTATCCATTTTTGATTAATTGATTTTTAAACATGCTCCTCCCTTCCTGCTTTCTTTAGTTTTTTTGATCTTTTTGTTTTATATTAATTATTCTATTTAGATATTTAGCTATATGTTTTGCATTATTTTAGAGTTCATGTTTTCCATTTTACATAATATTTTTAAAAATTTCAACTTTATACTTTAATTTAACTCACCTGACCTTTGTGCTATTAACAATAAATATAGTGATATACTTCTGAAGCTTTCATCATATATTATCATCCATATTTTAAAGACAAATTTTATATATTCACCTACATATTTAGTATTTCCTTTGTTATTCACTTCTTTCTTTAGATACTACTTTCCATTTGTTATTAATTCCTTCAGACTGAAGAATTTCCTTAGGCATTAATTATAGAAACAGATTTTGTCACAAAGGATTTTCTCGGCTTTATCAATATATATATGTTTTACACTTTGGAAATTGAAATATATTTGTGTATATTTTCTGGATGTAGGTTTATGTACTGACAACTTTTAATTTTTCTCTCAGCCTTTTGAATATATCATTCCATTGCCTTCTGGCCTTCTTTGCAATAGAGGTCAACTATTATTTACATTATTATAATTTTCCTCCATTAACTACCTTCAAGATCTTCTCTTGTTTTCATTATCAATATTTCACTATTTCAGTAATATGAATACTTTGTGCTTCATTGTGGTATCTATGTATTGGTCTTGCTTAGGAGTCACTGAGCTTCTTGGGTCTGTAAATTTTATATTTCAACAAATTTTAAAATATTTGGTCTTTTATAGTTCATTTTATTCATTTGGTCTTTTTTTTCTGTCCAGTTCTCATGCTTCTGTCCTTGCAACTTCATATGCAAGTGTGCTAACTGATATTGCTTCATTGCTCACTAAAAAATTTGTAATTTTTAAAATTTTCTATGTTCTCCAAATACATGGAGATTAAATGACCTGCTATTAAACAATGAATGGATAAACCAATAAATCAAAAGAGAAATTTAAAAAATACATGGATACATATAAAAAAGAAAACACAATGGTCCAAAATCCTTGGGATTCAGCAAAAGCTGTTCTAAGAGGAAAGTTTGTAGCAGCACAGGCCTACCTCAAGAAGCAAGAAATCTCAAATAAACAAACCAGTCTTACAACTGAAGGAGCTACACAAAGAACAAACAAATCTCAAAACCAGTAGAAGAAAAGAAGTAACAAAGATTAGGGCAGAAATAAATGAAATGGAAACTAAAACAAAACAAAACAAAACAAACAAACAAAAACAACAGAACAAACCAATGAAACCAGGATCATGGTTAAAACCATGAACAAAATTGATAAACCATTAGCCAGACTCGTCAAAATAAATAAATAAGAGAGAGAGAGAGAGAGAAAGAAAGGTAGAGAAAGAACTCAAAGTCAGAAGTGAAAGAGGAGAAATAACAACTGACACCACGCAGAAATACAATAAATTTAATTATTGTATAAATATTTATTATTGTATAATTATTTATTATTATTTATTGTATAAAATATTTATTGTATAAATAAATTATATGTCAAAAAACTGGACCACCTAGAAAAATGAATAAGTTCCTAGAAACATATTAATAGTCCCAAAACTAATCAGGAAGAAATGGAAAATTTGAACAGACCAATTACCAGTGATGAAATTAAATCAATAATTAAAAAAAAAACTCCCAACAAACAAAAGTCCATGACCAGACAGCTTCTCAGGTGAATTCTACTGAACATTTAAAGAAGAGTTAATACCTATTCTTCTCAAACTATTCCAGAAAATAGAAGATGAACGAAAGCTTCAAAATTCATTCTATGAGGTCAGCTTTACCCTGATATCAAAACCAGACAAAAATCCCATGAATAAAGAGAACTACAGGCCAATATTTCTGATAAACACATGCAAAAATCCTCAACAAAATATTAGCTAACTGAATCTAACAATACAGTAAAAAACAATCATTCACTATGATCAAATGAGATTTATTCTCAGGATACAAGTGTGGTTCAGTATTCTCAAATCACAGTGTGATACATCACATCAACAAGAAAAGGAATAAAAACTATATGACCATTTCAATTGATGCAGAAAAAGCAGTTGACAAAGTACAATATCCATTCATTATTAAAAAAAAAAAAACTCAACAAAGTAGGTTTAAAGGGAACATACCTCAACACAATTAAGGCCATATATGAAAATCCCACAGTTAACATGACACTCAATGGTGAAAACTGAGAACTTTTCTCCTAACATGAGGAACAAGACAAAAAATGTCCACTCTCATCACTTTTATTCAGCATAGTATTGGAAGTCCTAGCCACAGGAATCAGACAAGAAAAAAAATAAATAAAAGGCATCCAAATTAGTAAGGAAATAGTAAAACTTTCACTATTTGCAGATGACATTATATTATATACAGTAAGCCCTAAAGACTCCACTGAAAAACTATTAGAACTGATAAATGAATGCAATAGTCATAGGATATACAGAAAATACCCTAATAATGAAGCAGCAGAAAGAGAAATTAAGAAAACAATCCCATATACAAATGCACCAAAGATAATAAAATATCTAAGAATAAACTTTAACCAAGTAGGTGAAAGATGTCTGTTCGGAAAAATTGAAAACAATAATGAAAGAAATGGAAGATAACACAAACAAATGGAAAGATATTCCATCTTCATAGTTTGGAAGAACAAATATTGTTACAACTTCCATACTGCCTAAAGCAATGTAAAGATTTAATGTAATCCCTATCAAAATACCAATAGCATTTTTCACAGAACTAGAACAAATAATCCTAAATTTGTAAGGGATCACAAAAGATCCTGAATAATGAAAGCAATCTTAAAATGAAAACAAAATTTGAAGTATCACAATCGCAGATTTCAAGATATATTACAAAGCTATAGCAATCAAAACAATATGATACTGGCACAAAAATAGACACAGAGATCAATGAAACAGAATAAAGAATCCCCAAATAAACCAACGATTATATGGTCAATTAATCTTTGACAAAGTAGGCAAGTATATGCAAAGGAGAAAAGACAATATCTTCAACAAATGGTGTTGGCCAAACCGGACAGCTACATGCAAGATGAAACTGGACCACTTGATCTCACATACACAAAAATAATCTCAAAATGGATTAAGGAACTAAATATGTAACCTGAAACTACAAAATCCTGGAAGAGAAAAAAGTAGTAATTTCTCTGGCATTAGCCATAGCAACTTTTTCTAGATATGTCTCCTGAGTCAAGGGAAACAAAAGCAAAAATAAACTATTGGAACTACATCAAAATAAAAAGTTTCTGCACAGCAAAGGAAACAATCAGTAAAGCTGAAAGATCACCTACTGAATGGGAGAAGATATTTCCAAATCACATATCCAATAAAGGTTAGTATCCAAAATGTATAAATAACTTATACGACTCAACCCTAAAATATAAATAATCCAATTTAAAAATGAGCAGAAGACATGAACAGGCATTTCTCCAAAGAAGATATATGGATGTCCAACAGACACATGAAAAGATGTTCTTCATCATCATCATCAATGGAAATGCAAATGAAAACTACAATGAGATATTACCTCACACCTGTCAGAATGGCTAAAATAAAAAACACAAGAAACAACAAGTGTTGGTGAGGATATGGAGAAAAAGGAAACGTCATGCACTACTGGTGGGAATGCAAACTTGCACAGCCATTCTGGGAAACAGTGTGGAGGTTCTTCAAAAAATTAAAGATAGAATTATCAAATGATCCAGTAGTTCCTGTACTTGGCATTTACCCAAAGAATATGAAACACTAATTCAAAAAGATATATGTACCCCTATGTTTATTGCAGCATTATTTACAATAGCCAAATTAGCAGCCCAATATTAGCAGCAAAATAGCAGCCCAAGTGTCCATGGATAGACAAATGGATAAAGTAGATGTGGTGTATCTATATCTATGGCTTTATCTATATCTATAATGGAACATTACTCAGCTATAAACAATAATGAAAGCTTGCCATTTGCAAGATGGATAGATCTAGAAAGTATAATGCTGAGTAAAATAAGGCAGTCAGAAAAAGACAAATATCATGTGATTTCACTAGTATGTGGAGTTTAAGAAACAAAACAAATGAACAAAGAAAAAAAAAGACAAACCAAAAAACAGACTCTTAACTATAGAGAACAAACTGATGGATACCAGAGGGGAGGTGGGTGGGGGGATGGATGAAACAGGCGAAGGGGTTTAAGAGTACACTTAGGATGAGCACTAAGTAATGTACAATATTGTTAAATCATTATATTGTACACCTGAAACTAAGATAACACTGTATGTTAACATATTGGGATTAAAATTTAAAAAAATTCTGTTTTCCTCAGATTGCATTCAAGTTCACTGATCCTTTGATCTGCCTTATCCCATATGATCATGATCCTTTACAGCAAAATTTTCATATCAGATATTGTATTTTTAGTACTAAATTTTCTATTTTTATGGCTTTAGTATTTGCTGTGATTTCCCTTCTATTCATGAAGCATATTTCATTTCATATCTTTAAACATTATGATAGCTTCCTAACCATCCATATCTGTTCATCACAAAAGCTTCAACATCTTGAGTCTGTTTCGACAGGGTCCTTTATTTAAAAAAATTATAATAAATTCCCTTATACATTTTCCTTCTTCTAAAACTTAGTGATTTTTAATTAAATGCTGAAAATAATGTATTCTACTCTGGACATTTGTTATCCTACCTTAGAGAGGCTTTTGTTGTTTTTGGTTTTTGGTTTTGTTTTCCTAGCAGTTTTAATGTTAGCTCAGATTGACCTTCTTGAGGCATGTTTTAAGCTTTTTAAGGGCAGTGGTGATTTGCATCTACTGCATAAGTAGGTTATCCTTACTCTTAAGTTTTTCTGGTGTGTCTGCTGAGTTTCTGTGTTGTTTAATGAGGTCTCTACATTGTGCCTAATTAGAAATTCTGTGTCTTCTATGCCACTCCTGGAATCTCTGTTCTGATCAGAGTTCTCCTGTACCTTTCCCTACCAGGCTTTAGGGAGTCTTCTCTGTTCAACTTTATTATCAGTGACAGACTTATGAAGAGTCCATGCAAAGTTTGGGATCTTCTTCCCGTCAAAGCTTCCTCCTTCCTTAAATTCTGTCCAGAAATTTTAGCTGCTTCAGAATTTTGATCTCCACCCACCCAGCTCATCTATCTGCTTAGGCCCTGCATCCCAATGCTGTCATCGAGAATGACTTTGAGCAGAAATTTGACACAATCATGCATTTGTTTTATGCTTTTTCCCTTCTTTCAGTGATCGTATTTCTGCAGAATCTATTACCTAGTGTTTGAAAACAGTAATTTCACATTTTTTCCCACCAGTTTCATGGGTTTTTATATATTAAGGACTTGATAAGTAGCAGTTAGTCATGGCCTAGAAAATGGATTTCAATATTAGGAGAAGCACAGCATCAAATGTAACAGGATGGAAAAAATATGGATGTGAATGCATATAGGTTTATAATTTCTTGTATAAGGTAAAAAAACAAGTTTCTGTCACATGGATTCCACCTTCTTAATAATGTATGAAATCGATTAATAAAGAAAAGAAGATGCTTAAATCAAGGATGGGAAAGTCAGGCTAAGAGGAGTTTGCTAGGTGGAGGAGAACATGATTGCTTTTTAAAAGTAGGACAAATTCACTCATAAAACCTCTCTAAACTTTTCTTAATTTTGAATCTTGAATGTTTTCATCATTGTTATAAAGTTCTTGTCTGCTTTATTACATGAAGTTATATAAGAATAGAGGATTAGGGGCGCCTGGGTGGCTCAGTGGGTTAAAGCCTCTGCCTTCAGCTCAGGTCATGATCTCAGGGTCCTGGGATCGAGCCCCATATCGGGCTCTCTGCTCAGCAGGGAGCCTGCCTCCCCCTCTCTCTGCCTGCCTCTCTGCCTACTTGTGATCTCTCTCTCTGTGTCAAATAAATAAATAAAAATCTTTAAAAAAAAAAAAAAAAAAAAAAAAAAAAAGAATAGAGGATTAAAGAAACTAAGAGTAAGTTAAAGAGTAGAAATTAAGTTCAACACAACTCAAAGTTACTCAAAGTTACTTATCAAAGTTATTGATAAGTTTCTAAATAATTTCTGGATACAGTTCTAACACATAAATATTGAATAAAAAATGTCCTATGATCCAGCAATTGCATTACTAGGCATTTACCCAAATAATACAAAAAGACTAATTCAAAGGGATACAAGTACCCAATGTTTATAGCAGCATTAGCTACAATAGCCAAATTATGAAAAAAGCCTGTGTGTGTGTGTGGAGGGGGGCAGATATTACTCAGCCATAAAAAAGAATGAAATCTTGCCATTTTCAATGACATGAATGGAGCTAGAGAGCATTATGCTAAGCAAAATAAGTCAGTTAGAGACAAATACTGTCTGATTTCACTCATATGTAGAATTTAAGAAACAAACAACCAAAGGAAACAAAAGAGAGAGAGGCAAACCAGGAAACACACTCTTAACCATAGGGAACAAACTGATGGTTACCAAAGGGGAGAGGGAGGAGGGAGGATGGGTTAAACAGGTGAAGGGGATTAAGGAGCGCACTTATTGCCATGAGCACTGGGTAATGTATGGAACTTTGAATCACTATGGGGTACACCTGAAACTAATATTGCACTGTATATTAACTAACTGGAATTTAAAAAAAACTTAAAAAAAAATACATTGCCAATATATTGACCTTTAGAGTAAATTGATTAAATGGGACCATAGCCATACATGCATTTATCATAATAACCAAGAAGTTATCTATAACATTTAAAAACCTATCATTTGATTCCCTTTTAATTCTACTTACATACAAAGAAATAAATGGACATAGGGACACACATGCAAATTAGATCATGGGTCTAATAGGAATACAATTAAATTCAATAACAGAAATTCTGCTTTAGCAATTTATCAATCTTGGGATATAGAAGACATTTAAACATACCTGGGGCTTTCAAAATGCATCCATATAATAATAGGTAATAAACATTATTACATATGCTCTTATGTGTATAATGAAGAAAAAATGACATATTTTAAGTTATTTGAAAGCATTATGTTCAACCTAGGGAAGTCATAGAAAGGCAACGCTAGAGTGAGTTAAAGAATTTTTAATAACATAATAGAAATGTGGCACATTTTTGTTTTGTTTTGTTCTGTTTTTTCCACTGCTCTCTATGTAGAAATAATAAAACTCTGACTCAAGATCAGAGTAATTTATTTGTGATAGTTCTGCAAGTCATTTTTTTTTCTCCCAACAGAGTCTTGTTTCCCTTCAACAAAAATGGAGTAAAGAAATTAAATGAAACAAACAAGCAGTGAGGAGGGTTCAAAGTTCCACCCCACACTTCAGAATCCATTTATCCCAGTGAAAAGAACAAGTTTCCAGATCTATTCATTTATTTAAAAATCAAGCTACTATGTGCTACACATATTATTAGGCTTTGTGTATTAGTAGACAAAATATCTAAATTTTGCTCTCATAAAGCTTAACTTTTGATGGTTACAAGAGAAAATTAAACCAAAATTAACAATAAAATGATAAACAGGAGGACTGAGGTTAATGCAAGGCCAATATTGCTCCCTCAGTTTCCTCCCTCCCAATCTAATTTCTCATCAAAGATCACCACTCTTGCACTTGGCTTTCATTCCTTTTCTTCTTCTCAAGGGCCTTCCTACTGCCATAGGTCCTCCCTCTGCTGCATCAATGTATCCTTTTTTTTTTTTGCTCTCTACTGCATTGCCTTCAGTATACATATGTAATGTTAATCCACATTCCTATCTGCTGTATCTTTCTCCTTTCTTTTAAAGAATATCTAATAAAAGCATTGTCGACAACAGTCTTATATGTGTGCATCTCATTGTCACTCCTTAGTCCACTCGAATTGTCCTTCATTTCTGTGACTCTACTGAGCGTCTTTTTGTCAAGTTTGGCAATCTCCTGCACTTTCTTCTTAATGTGAGTGACATTTTGACAGCATTCAAGGATGTGAGTACTGGTTTAAAAGTCCTTCAGAATGTTATTACTATCTTACTCTCCAGTATCATTTACTAGCACGTTTCTGTTTAACCTTTATCATCCAACAAGGCTGATCTTCTCTCAAATTATTCAACATCTCAGGGCCTTTGCATAGGCAGCTTCTACTGTGTGGACTTCTCTTTCTTCTGAAATTCACATGGCTGACTCCTTTTGTCATTTGGAACAAAACTAAAGGTCATCTCATTTAGAACTTCCCTAACTGCTTAAAATAAAATGGCCACATGGTCAATTTCTATCAATCAATTTTATTCCAATTTTTTTTTGCATAGTGTGCATGATTCTTAAAGGTTAACTTATTTTATTTATATATTACCTATATCTCACATTAGAATAGAAATTTTATTTAATCAAGAACCTTGCATGTTTTATTCACTGTTATCATACTAAAGATATAAGGCAGATAATTCATGCTTGACTGACATTGGTTAAAATAATGAATAAATAAATAAATGAATACAAAATAAATAGGAGATGTACCTAACCCAGACTAATAGATCAAGGAAAGGCTTCTTGCCACAGATGATACTTGAACTGAGCCTTGAGGATACACAAATATCAGCCAGCACAGAAGACAAGGGGTAGATTTTCCAGTTATAAAGGTTCATGTTGAGAGAGAACCAGGACATGGCACAGGTGGGATAAATATGATTTGGCTTTTTGATCTATGCTAGGTATGGTAGATAAGTTTATTAGTATCTCTTTGCAAAAAATGAAAAAATATTTTCGCATTTATAAAATGAAAAAATAATTTGTCTTATAGGATTGTTTTGCAGTATTACATGGTAAGAAAAAACTTAATGCAGTTCAGTGTATAATTCCCATTTTGAGATACACAAACAATTGTTCATTCTTTCCCACTGTCCTTTAACAATGCATTAGTATTCTATGTTAAGTAACAAATCAACATGAATTTAGCCTCTTAACACATATCTATTACCTCACAGTTTGGCTGAGTCAGGACTCTGGACATGGCTTAATTGGGTCTTAGGCAAGGTTGGAATCAAGATGTTGACAAGTACTCAGTATCTGAACACACTACTGGCAATGAATCTACTACCACACTCACTGAGCCGGTTGACAGAGTTCATTTTCTTGTGGCTATCTGACTGACGACACCTGCTTCTTGCTGGCTATCAGGCCATTCTGTTTATAGAGACCACCTATATGTTCTGGACATGAAGATCTTTACATAGATCTCTCACAACATGGCCTCTTCAAAGACAAAATGAGAGTAAGAGTTTTCTAAAATGAAATCTTATAAAATGTGGTATTCAGATGTACATCCTGTCACCTTTGCCTAGTTTTGTTGACTGGGAGTAGTTCACAGATCCCACCCACACTAAAAATGAGTAGTATACAAGAATGTGAATGCCAGGGTGTAAGGATTATGGGGACCACCTTAAAAGCTGTCCATTACAAACCATGATCATAACATTCCTAGATCCCCAAACCAAATTATGAGTGTTTTCTACCTTCTACATTTCTCCCTTCTTAGAAAAGAAAAACTAAATCAGTAAGGCTCCCCAATTTTCAATTATTTTAAGCTTCTGTCAAAGATACTATTCCCCAAGTTATTTTTGGGGCACAAATCCTTTAATCAGAGACTATAATCTACTAGATAAACTGCTGTTTTATCCGATTGCCACTGCCCTTCTTTGACTCTTGGCAAATAGTTTTAATACAAAGGATTATAATGTACACACTGTGGTTTTTTGAACACAAAACCATTACCCCTCCCCCAATATTCTTAGGCTTTATTGTACTTCAGATTAACCAAAAATTTCAAGTATTTGATGTTTTTCACACTATAGTCTTTCAAATTGCTCTACTGGGCCAAGGGTTCTCCCCTGAAAAATTATCCTGCTCTTTATAAAATATGTGCCATAATGCCTGGCCATTATCTAGTTTGAGTCTCTTATAGCCTGTCACATGGAAAACAGAAGTCTTGGAGTTTGGTAACTAATTTGTCCAAGTGACAAGTTCCTGTTTTCTACATTGCCCTCCTGCCCAGTCATGACTAAGGGTCATTGCCTCTCCCTCTGTTAGCACGAACTCTATCCATTTCCTCCCACTTTTACTCAGAAGAAAGTAGGCTGATTTTGTTTTTATCTTTATTTATTTATTTATTTATTTATTTTAATGAAGAATCTCCCTGGTTCTGCAGGAATTCTTATTTACGTTTATTTTTAAATTTTCTTTTCATGTACTTAAAAGTGGCACTAGGTTGCATTATGTAAAATAAGCACATCAAAGTCAGGGCGAAGAAAAGGAGCCCACAACACCCAACAGGGTTGTCCATAAAATCTGCTTTAATAAGTGGACATTGAGTGTGAAAAGAAAATATGGCTTTTGGAAAGGGGTAAGAGGGAGTGGTTGAGTGGCTCAGTCAGTTAAGCACCTGCCGTGGGCTCAGCTCATGATCCCAGGTTCTGGGATCTAACCCCATGTGTCTGACTCCCTGCTAAGCAAGGAGCCTGCTTCTCCCTCTGCCCCTTCCCCTGCTTGTGCATGTGCATGCTCTCTCTCTCTGTCTTGCAAAAATAAATTTAAAAAATTTTAAAAAAAAAGGAAATGGGTAAGAGGTCTTTAGAGATTCAAGTCACATAAAATCATGGCTTCCATATCACAAAACATTATTCTTGAGCTTACCTGTGGCACTATCAATTGAACTCCTCTTTTCAAGATAGTATTCAGTCATAAGCTTTTTGAAAAGAGATCAATTAATGTATTGTCAGAAAAGACAAAGAAAGGATGACAGACCAGAAAAAAATACCATAGACAAACTTAGAAGAAAATATGTGTAACTCTTGATTTGGAACTAGCTAGGCCTCATTTGAAATAAAGAGATGGATTATTTGACCTTCACAGTATTTTAAGCTCTTTTGTGTTATGAATCCATTTGTATAAACAAAACCTTTTAAGGAAATGCATTCAGAGACTAAGAAAAGAGACTGCTTGCAATTATGCAGTTGTTTCCTTGAATTTTTTGGAAGGACATGCATATTCCATTTAACAATTTAACATTCCTTATACTCCTAGAATATGGGATCTATATTGTAATTTGAGACTTTGGAATCTTTTGAGACCTTGCATTAATTTCTGACCAATAGCGAATCTTTAGTAACATTAGCTTTGCCCAACTCACTATTTATTTAGAGCTAGGATGTTTGTAGTCAGTGGGCAATTTTTCTCTGTAAGACTAACTTTAGGACTATAACTTACAATAAAGCCAGCATATTAGTAGACTGTTCTCATGGAATTATAAAACCAATCCCTCAGACTATATTATTTTTGGATATAAGACAATACATGTGGAAACAGTGGTAAAGTAAAGATAGCAAAGAATTGGTTTGAAGGGTAGAGTTGCAAAAAAATTTGATTTAAACAAATGGGTTCCATACATGAAAGCTGAAGAATACACAAGATAAGGTTGTTCTAAATATTAGGTGTTATATAAGGAATTCTTTTTTGAATACCACATGAGGATAAATGATAATATAGGTTAATCTTGCACTCTGGTAAAAATGTAGGTGAAACCATCCCACAATTGGAGGGCACCAGGGTCCAAAACAGTGCGTGACAAAAGGTGAAATATTTTCTCCGTGCAAAAATAATCTGTCAAATTCTAACAGAAAAAGGGAGTGTGTAAACTGATATTTCAAATATGTTACATCCAGGAACATATTCTGTTAGCCTATTTATACATTTAATTAATCTGATTCACTGTCTGGGCTAAAACTTCCTAAAAATTTATCCCCGGTATTTTAAAATCTCTTTCTTTTACAAAATATTTTGTTATAGTTAATATAATCAGTTTTCATTATAATTCCTAGTCAATTGCTTCTTAGAGTAGTCAGCTATTGTTTTTGTCGGTGTGTCTGTGTTATTTTGTATTGACCTTCGATTGTATTTTAACAATTTTATGTGTGTCTAGTACATTTAAGCCTACAAATGTGTAACCTAGAAATAATGGCATTTTGTCTTCTATTTTTTCAATAAGTGTGGGTACTAATACTTGTTTTATACTTGTTGGAAATTCAAAGCTAATCTTCTCTCTATGCAGTATTTGTTAAAAAGTATTGTGTGGTCCTTGCTTAATTGAGATGAAACCTCAAGAAAACTCAAAAGCTGTTTGGTATTTAGATGTTATATACTAAATTTTTTACATATATTAATTTAAAACATCAACAAAGTGTTGAATAACAATGAGGAAAAAGATACTTTTGTGTTTGTCCTAACTTGAAAGTGAATATATTTTAAATATTTCACTCTACTTGGTAGTTTCTAAAGGGTATTTACATTAATGATTTCATTAACAATAGCTGTGAGCAGACAAGGCATGTTTTGATATCACTATTTTACAGATCTGAGAACTGAGATTCAGACAAGGTAATTAACATGCTTGAGACATGTAGGTACAGAATATCAGAGTTGGGTTAAAAACTCAGGTCATCTGATTTCTTCAAAAGTGATCTTAAAACATCATGTATAAAAATTAGTGGCTTTCATCAGGTCACCAACCAAAGCTTCTGAATCAAAGATCACTACTTGCATTCCTTTTGATTTCACACCTTCTTTAGCGGTTTATACTCCTGGTTTGCATGATAGTAGTATGAAATGTTTTTGCCAAATGTTTATAATTCTTTGATTCTTATAGCCCAAGTCTGGCTGTTTGGCTAAAATGCTTTTTATGGCTATCACATATGTAGAAAATTTCTTGATGACTTAAAATTATAGGATACAAGGGCCTAGTACTATAAAATGTTTAAGAGATGCTTTTTGACAATTGCGAGCATGGCTAAGAATGAAGGAACAGTTACTGTGGCATGAGCAGCAGAGCACATGAGACAGGAAGGAAGCACCTAGATTGTGTTAGAGGAATCTGCAATATTTGGTAACAGTCAATAGAACAGCTGGAATTTTAAAGTAACCTGTGCAAGAACCTGGGGTTTCACAGGGCATTCTATGTGGGAAGGAAAATAATCATTTACCTTTCAGTAGAATTTCCATTTCCAGAAACTTCTCCTCTGTAATGTCCTTTGATAAAAATGAACAGTGTATCTGAGACATCTTCTGGAGCCATCAAGACTGATGAGGAGGAAGCTGCACGTTTTCATTCCAAGCTTTTAAAAATAATTTACGTTTTCACATTTTCTCCCTCTGCATTTCCCATAGCTGTTCGCTAAGATGATGAGAACTAATATTGATCACACCTTGGTTGCTTTATACTTGCCGGGAAGTCTAATCAGATCTTCTTATGCATCATATTGGAAAATTTTGTGTGTCTTGTTTAATTAAGATGGGACCTCAGAAAAACTCAGTGTTATCTCAGATACTTTGACCTTCTAATATTTGTTTTTTATGTTTGATGTTCTCAGGGTTTCGTTTTGTTGTGATGATAATTTTAGGATCCAATTTTGATTCCTTAACATTTCAGTCCTCTATACTTCAAATTATGCTTGTTTGCTTTATATTAAAAAAAAGGGGGGGTCTGCTCACAGAGACTCATTCTTAATGGAATAGATTTTAATTTGATTACTCTAGAGTTTCTCAACCTCAGCACTATTAACATTCTGACCTGAATAATTCTTTTTGTAGGGGGCTGGCATGTGCATTATAGGATGTTTAGCAGCATCCCTGGTCTATATTAACTAGACGCTTGTAGGACATGCTCCCATATGCCAAGTGCAAAAACAAAAGGTCTGTAGAGGCACCTGGGTGGCTCGGTCAGTTACGTATCTGCCTTTGGCTCAGGTCATGATCCCAGGGTCCTGGGATCGAGCCCTGGGTTGGGTCCCTGCTCGGCAGGGAGTCTGCTTCTCCCTCTCCCTCTGCCCCTCACCCCCTTCTCATACTCTCTCTCTCTCTTCCTCAGATAAATAAATAAAATATGTTTCTTTAAAAAGTCTGTAGACATTGTCAAATGTCTGTTGCCTAAAGCAGTGCTTCTCAAGCAAGGACATTTTTTGTTCTTCAGAGAAAGTTTCTAACAACTGCCGGAGAAGGTGTGCGAGCATCTAGTGAGTAGTAGTCAGGAATGCTGCTAAACGTCCTACAATGCATGAAGAATCTACAACACAGAATAATCCTGGCCAAAATGTCACAGTCCTGAAATTGTGAAGCCCAATATCTAAATCTGTTGCAGTTCTTTATTTAGAAATTAGAATACTAGAATGACTTCTCTAGGATGAAAGTTTTTAGGAAACTTCAACTGCTATTTAGATGAGTGGCAGAAAGTAAAAGAAATCATTTTGCCCTGTAATTTTGGTATTTTTTTCTCCAGTCCTCTATGTCCATCTTATATCTGCCAAGTTCAGTTACACAATCATCTGAATGTTCTACAACTGCTGCTCTTCCATCAAGTTCTGTGGTTTCAGTTACACACATTTTTCATTTGTGATTAAGTTTATACATGGATAGGCTTTCAGATTAAGTTGCTCCTATGCATAGCAGTACCATGACTGCAATAGAGTTAGGGATGTTCCTTCTCATCTTGCATTGCTTCAAACTATACCTGGTCTTTTTGTTGTTGTTGTTGTTGTTGTCCTCAGTACAGAAACTTAAATCTTAGCTTTTCACAAGATTACAGAGCAAACTAGAATATGATACCAGAATTGTGCTAAATCTCAATTTCCAATTGAGTGAATATTTAAACTATACACTATAGAAGGGCATTTCTCTTAAGAAAGACATTAAACTATCTTCCGTGAGCTTCTTTAGGAAAATCAAACTTTGAAATGTTGCTGCATGGCAGTTTCTCTCCCGGTGAACATTGTCATATCTGAAATACAGGATATCAAGGTACCACAAATTTTTATCAAAAAATTAAATAAATTGGTGCAGATGGAGGGGGAGTTGGAGGAAGGTGGTCAAAAGGTGCAAACTTCAGTTATAAGATAAATACATAGTAGGGATATAATATAAAATACGATGACTCTAACTAACACTGCTGTATGATATATAGGAAAGTTGTTAAGAGAGTAAATCCTGAGAGTTTTCACTACAAGGAGAGTTTTTTTTTTTTTCCTTTTCTCTTTTCTTCTTTCTTTTCTTCTAATGTATCTATAAGAGATGATGGATGCTAGCCTGAAACTATTGCGGTACTCATTTCACAATATATGTTAATCAGACCATCATGCTATATGCATTAAACTTGTATAGTGATGTAGGTCAATTATTTCTCAATACGACTGGGAAAAAAAAAAAACTTAATAAGCTGTAAAACACCATTTTCATCCAAAGCAGACACTAACTGTGCCTTTACGGAGAGAGACAGCAGTCTGGGGATCATCGCAGTATTTGCAATGCTGGCTTCTTTTACTAATCTCTGGAACTTTGAGGTGTGTGTTGCTTTTGAGTTAGATTTGACAATCCCCTTCTGTTCAGTATTTCAGTAACTAAACTGACTCTGGGCTTCTCTAAGGTGGGTACTGGACAATTTTTCATCAGCACATATTCCTGCTTCTTTTCCGGCCCACGCAGCAGGCCATGGATCTTAGAAATGGGCTGAAAATCCTCTCCATTACTTCCTGGAAGAGCAGCTATCTTTCTACTGATGCCTGCCTGCTGACCTGGTGCTTGTCCACTGTAGTTGCTGCCTTCTGAGAATTTATGGGCCATGAAGTCATCACAGGCTCCTTAGCCAGCTCTCAGTTTGTGGCTTTGCATCAAATAATCCTTCTAATCCTGCCAAGAGAAGAGAATGTATTTTTTTCCCTCTGAGAATTCACAACTTTCTCTCCTGCTCTCAGTTTTTAAAAAATAACTTTTCCTATGCAGGTCAGAGAGCCTCTGCCAATTCTCATTAGGGTCCTTTTCTCTAGGTATACTTATATTTCTCTGCCCACCTTGCCTTTCAATTTCAACTCTATTGTATATTCTATTATTATATTGTGTTCCAACAATTTTTAAAAAGTAGTTTTTTCACCTGCCATTTAAATGCTATTCACAAAGTCATATATTAAGCTATAAGAACAAGATTTAAAAAAAAGTCTTCTGCATGAAGTTTGCATAAGTTTGTACCTCTCAATCTTCGCCTGTTTCACCCTTTCCCACCAAGACCTGCCCCCTCTGGTAACCAACAGTTTCCTGTATCTATGAGTGTGTTTCTGTTTTCTTTTGTTTGTTTGTTTGTTTGTTTTAGATTCCACGTGTAAGAGTAGTGTCTTTCTCTGTCTTATTTCACTTAGCACAGTAAGCTCTAGGTCCACTCATGTTGTCACAAATGGCAATATTTCGTCTTTATCCATTTATCTATCAGTGGACACTTAGGTTGCTTCCATAGCTTAGCTATTTTAAGTAATGCTGCAATGAACATAGAGGTATATATATCTCTTCAAATTAGTGTTTTCTTTGGATAAATACCCAGAGGAAATAGTCAAAAAATGTAATAACTTTGTAGAGTGACAGACGATAACTAGACTTATCGTGGAGATTATTTCATAATGTATTAAAATATTGAGTCACTGTGAAGTACACCTGAAATTAATAGGATATTGTATGTCAATTATACTTCAATAAAAGTATAGTTAAACCCCTTCCTCCCCAAAAAAAGACTTCTGTAATTGAAGACTCTCTGCAGGAATGTTCTTCTCATTTTCTCACTCCTTTTATTTTCTTGTCTCTTACGGTTTAATCATTTTTGATAATTGAGTCCTCCACTTTCACAACCATATCATATTCTAGAATTAATGCCCATCCACCAAATTTTGTGGTTTTAGTTAAACACCTTTTTTATTTACATTTAAAATCATAAATAGATAAGTTTTCATATTTAGTTTCTTAGTTTTTAAACCATTCTATAATTCTAGATTTAGCCATCTGTGTATTCTACTCTTGGTCTCTCTTCATCTGTACTCTTGTCAATGACAGTGAATTAAATCTGCTCCAAGTTCTAGCTCACATGTAACTTAGTCAGACAGACCCACTTTTTGCCTTTTAGCTGAGAATATGGGACAAATTATCATAAACAGAGACTGCAAAATTTGCAGCAGCATTTAACAATATTTTAGCTATTTTTCTTGTAGCAAGAATAATTTAAAATTATTTTTAAGAGCTGGTAATTGATTCAGAACACATGGTGGAAGAGGTGACTATAGTAGTGAATCTTATTTTGGCATAGCCCTTTGCAAATCTGATGAAACATTCTCTTCAGGAAAAAAAAAAAATCTTACATTTCAAAGGGTTCATTCAAAATAAAGACCTTCCATGGACACCTTAGTGATCCAGAGATAAAAAGTTAAGAACTTCTGTGCTGACAGCTTTAAATATTAAACATGGGGTAGGGATTTGTTTGGAGTCTCTATATAGTCCAGAAATTTTCCATTACTCTCCTGAGGTGGCAACAAATATAATGGTGAAAACTTCCAGAATTCAATAAAAATAAAATAACAATTAACAAGCAAAAATGTACTCCAAGTTTTTCATGGCTAAATACTTCTATAAATAAACTCCAATGTAAATATATATGTATATATTATGTATATATTTAACATATATATTATATGTATATAATATGTGTGTGTGTGTATATGTATATACATACATATATATATATATAATCAGGACTTAGACATAATTATGAGAAACAAATAGGTTTTCAAATGCAGTATACTAAAAATACACATTTCAGATCAGCATCCAAAATACAAAATTACATGCAAAGAGACAATCATATAATAAATAGTATAACAAAATTCAAATGACAGGAGATTTGTCACCATCCATTCACAGTTGAGGTATAGAAATTAATTTTTTAATTAATTGGTATAGAATTGGTATAGAAATTAATTCTGCTATTAATTTTTCTATATTTATATAGAATTATACAATATTCTATATTATATATAGAATTATATCTATATATATCCATATCTATCTATATATCTATATATCTATATCTATATATTTATATATAGAATTATATATAGAATTATATATTTATAGAATTATAGAAAATAATTTTTATACCAATTAATTGGTATAGAAATTAATTTTTATCCTTCCTTGGATATCTGTCAAGCATTAGAAGAGTTATGAAAAAAGAGCAAGAGAACTAGGTCAGAAACAAGCATGGGAGAGCAAGGAAACAAGAGAGAGAAAGAGAGATAGACAGAGAGATATATTTGTTACTTTTTTTTAAAGATCTAATGTTAATTCTCCCCTATTTAATTCTTCATGATCCCATATTTCCTGACATCCTAATGTCCCTAAATAAGTCAAGAACATGGAGATTTCATTTTCTATTGCCCATAAGCCCCAATTAAGTGATTGTCCCTTGACCAATTTGAGGCAACATCATTCTTGAAAGTCAGACATTATCCAAACATATCAGTTCTTGAAATTTGTAATACCAGTAATCCTTTCAGCACAATTTTGTTAAAGATTTTATTTATTTTAGAGAGAGAGAGCAGGGGGAGGAGCAGAAATAGAGAAAGAGAAGCAAACTTCCCACTGAGCACAGAACCCCACACAGGGCTTGATCCCACGACCC
Organism: Potos flavus; assembly: GCA_028534135.1. NCBI lineage: Eukaryota > Metazoa > Chordata > Mammalia > Carnivora > Procyonidae > Potos > Potos flavus. The sequence goes on from CM052898.1 coordinate 147,391,117, forward strand.
TGAGATAAAGACCTTAGCTGAAACCAAGAGGCAGATGCTCAATGGACTGAGCCACCCAGTGCCCCTATTCAGCACCATTTTTTAAGACGAGTTGTTTCGATTTAATGGTCCTTATTTTGTTGTAAAAGAGTCCTAAATTTCTTCTATTATTTCTCTCTCAACTAGTATTTATGTTCTTGGATTTATTAGGTAAATGTAAAACTCTTTAAAAGTTCCTTAAAATAAATTTTGTTTATGTTGCTCACTGCTTTCATTGCTGTTGCTCAGAATTTATAATAAGGCCTTTGTATTTTCAAATTTTGACAGATATAAATGACATCTCTATCAATGCAATATTACAATATTTTTCCAAAGGAGAAACAATCCTTTTATGTTGTTTAAATAATTTGTTCCAATTGATACAAACTGATATATAACTAGAACTTAGCATAACCCCTCTTGGGCACATTTCAAGAAATGGGAGAAGAACAGTAACACGTGTTGTCCCAATTTTTCAGACTCTGTCTTGATCCTACTATACATTTTCTGATCTACCAAGTTGTTGTTATGGCAACTTCAGTGTCATGCTCAGAGGAAGGAGTCATGAATATAGCATGGAATTTATTGTTTGGGTCACTGTACATAGAATCAAGTTGATAGAAAACTGGTCGAAACAAAGCCAATTATGCACAAATCTATCCCTTGTCACATTGGTTTAGTGAGTCCTATTGTCGAAGAGAAAAGGAAGATTCATACGTGCAACTGTTATAGACATTTTGGAAGTATTTTTGTCTTCTTAGAACGGAAGAAAAATGTCAATATTTGTGAAACTTACTGATTGATACTTCCTTTAATAATTTATAGGAAATAATGTTAAAATGAGAAGATTACTGTAAATTTAGTGATTTTCAATTACAATATTAGAAGAAATTTGGGAAACATAGGGTTTTCATTCAATTAATAATTTATTTTGAGAAAATACATATTAATTAACTCAACAAATATAAATCAAATATTTACTCTGTGGATTAAATGCAAATCAATTTCAAATTGTGTTCATGACGTTTGAAAATAGGAAGATATAGCAAGTCAAGAAATTGTACTATAGCTGTATCAAGGGATTTGAATCTCTGTGGGGTTAGATCCTAAGCTCCATGGTATATAATTTTTTTCCCCAATTACTTTTATTTTATTTTTTCAGTGTTCCAAGATTCATTGTTCATGTACCACACCCAGTACTCCATGCATTACGTGCCCTCCTCAATACCCACCACCAGGCTCGCCCAACCCCCCACCCCCGCCTCCAAAACCTTCAGTTTGTTGCTCAGAGTCCACAGTCTCTCATGGTTCATCTCCCCCTCCGATTTCCCCCCATTCCCCTTTCCTTTCCTTCTCACAATGTCCTCCATGTTTTTCCTTATGCTGCACATGTAAGTGAAACCATATGATAATTGACTCTCTCTGCTTGACTTATTTCACTCAGT
>CM052898.1:147393079-147425508 GCA_028534135.1 Potos flavus
AGTGTCATAGGGTAGCTCTATTTTTAATTTCTTGGGGAATCTCCACACTGTTTTCCAAAGTGGCTGTACCAACTTGCATTCCCACCAGCAGTGTAAGAGGGTTCCCCTTTCTCCACATCCTCTCCAACAGTTGTTGTTTACTGTCTTGTTGATTTTGGCCATTCTAACTGGTGTGAGGTGGTATCTCAGTGTGGTTTTGATTTGAATCTCCCTGATTTCAAGCTGTACTACAAAGCTGTGATCACCAAGACAGCATGGTAGTGGCACAAAAACAGACACATAGACCAGTGGAACAGAGTAGAGAGCCCAGATATGGACCCGCAACTCTATGGTCACATAATCTTTGACAAAGCAGGAAAAAAGCAGGAAAAAATATCCAGTGGAAAAAAGACAGTCTCTTCAACAAATGGTGCTGGGAAAATTGGACAGCTATATGTAGAAGAATGAAACCTGACCATTCTCTTACACCATACACAAAGATCAACTCGAAATGGATAAAAGACCTCAACGTGAGGCAGGAATCTATCAAAATCCTAGAGGATAACATAGGCAGTAACCTCTTCGACATCAGCCATAGCAACTTCTTTCAGGACATGTCTCCAAAGGCAAAGGAAACAAAAGCAAAAATGAACTTTGGTATGTAATTTTTTTTATGAGGTTTGGTTGTGACATATGGGATTTCAAGTCTCAGGGCTTTGACTCAAATTTCTGCTAGTTCTGCAAGCTTGATAAAGGTACTAGCAAATTATCAATGGCACTGTCTTGATGATGGGCACTGATTTTACATAGAGTATGCTATAAAGAAACTGAAATGTGAGCAAGGTTTGTATCTAATACATTAAGTAATATATAGAAGACAAGAAGGTGGTGTCTGACAGAGGTAAAATAAATATAGATATAAATGAAACAAAGAAAAGTGGACGAAAGACCAAAATCTGGAAAAAGAGGCATCTGATTCCACATATCATGGAGGCACTAGTACTAGAAGAATTCTCTCAATTGGAAAAATGCATTGGAAAACAGGTGACACAGAATGAGAAAATCTATGCATTTGACAGCTACAAATCATCTTGAGATATTATAGAAAATACAAATAAATGGAGATACATTCTATGTTTATGGAATGAAAAACTCAAAATGGTTTAAGATGACAATGCTCTACAAATTGTTCTATAAATGTGATACAATTCCAGTCAAAGTCTTAGCAGACTTCTTTTTTGTAAAAACTAACAAGTTGATTCAAAATTCAAATGAATGAATGATCAAATTTAAATGGTCAAATCAGTTTTAAAAAGAGAAATTAAACGATACTTAAAAGGCTACTGTAAATCTAAAGATAGCCAAAATAATCGACAAAGCAGAATAGAGAGTCCAGAAATATATTTACATAGTATTTTAGTTTTCAAAAAAATTGCCAAAGCAGGTCTATGGAAAAAAGAAAGTCTATTAAAAATAATTAAAAAGAAATAGAAAAACTATCCAGAAAGGTAAAAAAAAATGAAACTCAATCTCTATCTCCCATATGCAAAAAATTAATTTGTAATATATGATAATACTAAACACAATAGCTAAAATATAATGCTTCTGGAAAAAATTGAGGAAGAATAACTTTGTAACTTCAGAATAGGCATTGATTTATTTTTTTAAATTTTTTAATTTTTTTAAAGATTTTATTTATTTATTTGACACACAGAGAGAGATCACAAGTAGGCAGAGAGGCAGGCAGAGGGAGAAGGGGAAGCAGGCTCCCCGCTGAGCAGAGAGCCTGATGTGGGGCTCGATCGCAGGACCTGAGATCATGACCTGAGCCGAAGGCAGAGGCTTTAACCCACTGAGCCACCCAGGCGCCCCTAGGCAATGATTAATGAATCAAGATACAGAAAACAATACCCATAAAAGAAAGAAAAAGATAAACTTGACCACAAAATAATTATTTTTAAATCTTGCTTTTCCAATAACATTGCTAAGAAAATGAGTAGGCAAGGAATAGTTTCAAAGACATTATTAATGTTCATATACATGTTCTGATAAATGACTTATGTTCAGAATACAGAAAGTGTTCCTCAAAGTATTTGATAATAAAAAATCCAATAAAAATGTTGAAAAGACTTGAACAATTATTTCATAAAGAAAAAAATACAAAAACTGTATACAAATGGTCAACAAGCCCATGAAAAAGTGCCCAGCCTCATTATTCATTTTAGATGGGTGAATTAAAATTACAATGTAATAACATTACAGTTAACTTAGAATGAATAAAAGTTAAAAGATCAATTTTGGTGATGATTGAAGCAACCAAATTTCTCATATATTGCCAGCAAGAATGCCAAATGATACAACTTTAGAAATAGTTTTCATAGTTTCTCATGAACTAGCAATAGCACTTATGAGGTATTTATTCAAGACAAAGGGATATATACAACCAAATCACCCTGAACACAAATGTTCCTAGTAGTTTTACTCATAGTAGACTCAAACTAGAAATAATACATTCTCCTTCCTTAAAGGGAAAATGGATAAAGATAGTGTGTGTAGTGCATTCTTACAAAGTAATTCTACTCACCAATATATGTGAATTACTAATATAGTCAAAGTATGAATAGGTCTCAAAAATATGATGCTGAATGAAAGACTCTGGATCCAAAAGAATGTCTATTGTATTTTCTATTTATGTGAAATTCTAGATCAAGCAAAAACTAATGTTGGCAAAATAAATCTGATTATCCAAAATCGAAGGCACAAAAAAGGAAATCATCCAGTGAAGAAATGTGTATTACATACCAGCTAAATGCCTGATATTTTGAGTTAAAACTACAATAGCAACAACAACAAACTCTCTCCCTTTGTAGTTACTTCATTCAAGAGTAGGAAGAAAGTAAAAACATAAATAAATAAAATGCAGAGTATATCAGAGCAATTATGTACCAAGTGGTATGGAGAAAGGTACAGGAGAACACAGTAAGAAGGACTCTGAGAACAATTACTCTGAAAGGCAAGGAAGAGAAAAAAAGCTGTACTTATAAGGAAGGAGGATATTCCATGCAAAGGGAAGAAAGTTTCTGAAGCAAGTGAACATGTGGATTGTTGGAGAAAGAGTAATAAAGCCAGTATAGCTTCAGTGGACTGAACAAGGAGGCAAATAAGAAACAAAATCAGAGTAATGAGGCTGTGAGGGGAGGAATAGATCCTATAAGGTCTTGTGTCTGGGATTTATACATACATGCATACATACATACACACATATAACACGTAAATCTTTGAGTTCATTCCTGTATTCAAGAGGAAATACAATTTCTCAGATTGAGATACCAAAAAAAAAAAAAAAAAGGTATTGAAAGTTTTAAAGCAGAGATATGACATGATATTACTTATTATTATTTTTTTTAAGATTGTTCTGCTTCTTGTCTTAAAAATAGATTTTCAGGCCTCAAGGATGGAATCAGGGATATCTGCTGGAAAATTATTAAAACAATTTAGGCTGAAGTGGAGTGGTGAGTTATAGACAGATTGTGTGTAACTTTGACAGCAAGGCCAAGAGTATTTACAAACATATAATGTGTGGGATAAGGGAAAAAGGTAAGTAAGAATGAAAGATGAGATCAAATTTGTTGTTGTTGTTGCTGTTTTTCATTTTGTTTGTTTCATTTTGTTTTGGCCTGAGTTTATTTTGGACTGAAATAACAATGTACTGAGATGGGGAAGATTGTAGGAACAATAAATATGATAAAATCAGAAGTTTGGTTTTGAATATGTTAAGCTTGTGATTTCTATTGGTTATCATGTTGAGTTCAAGTAGGTATTTTATTTTATTTTATTTATTTTTTAAAAGATCTTATTTATGTATTTGACAAAGAGAGAGAGAGAGAGAGAGAGAGCAAGCACAAGCAATAGGAGCATCAGAGGGAGAGAGAGAGAAGCAGGCTCCTGACCCAGCTGGGAACCTGGAATCAAGACCTGAGCTGAAGGCAGACATTTAATCTACTGAGCCACCCCGGTGCCCGTAGGTATTTTAATATGTAAGTCTGATGTTTATAGAAATGCCAGGGTTTAAAATAAAAATTTGAGAGTTAGTGATATATAGATGGTATTTAAAACCATAAGAATCAACATCTAAAGGAGTAACTGGAATGGGTTAATTCCTTCAGAAATTGTAGCTCAATGACAAGTCTCTGATATGCCTCACTTTAAAGAAAAATCCAGAGTCAGTAAAATATGAAACATCATTTCAGCACTGGTACGTCTTCCAATAAACTTAGAAAACATGTCAAATCTCGGGCACTTGGTGCAGTTAAAAGTGGCAAAATTTTGTTTTCAGAAGCCCATAGTCAGTCCTGCCAAAGACCATAGCACAAACTCAGTGGTGTCTGAGTGAAGGGGCATAGAGGGAACATCTGGGTCTCAGCTTTGCCAATGTACCAGTCAATTTATGCCAGGTGTCCAGAGCCCATGATTTGCGAATATAGCCTAGATTAGGAAAAGTCTTACAGAAAGAGGTTAATTATGCCAGTATGTTTGGGAAATCTGGGAGGAAATTCCATTATGCAAGTGTTCCCTCTCTTAGAACAGCATTTGAGACATTCCTGCCTTCTGGCAAAGTTTAGAAATTTGCAATGGTGACAGCCTAAATCACCAAGTCTTATTTGACAAGCCTTTCTTTCCCATTCAGCATATTCAGACTCTTAATTTACAATTCCCCTTGGAGTCTCACATTTCTGGCAGGACAACACTATAGTCTCTGTTAGTCTCTGTTAGTTTCATGGCCTTTACTATCTCTTGTGAGCAGGCCTCACCATCCTGTGCCATCATGGCAGCTTAAGCCTATCAATCCCTTCTCCTAGGCAAGTTCCTCTCAACCCTCTATTTGTTTCAGCTGGAAATGTATCCACAAGGGTTTTCAGAACTACAGTCACGATTGGTGCATCTATCTGCCATATGCTTCTTATCACACTGTCTTTCCTTTGGAATAATGCAGAACTTTGATAGTGTTTCTTTAATGCTATATATTCTTCTATGGTGGGAATTTTTCTACAGCAGAATATGTTTCCAGTGTTTTTACTTTCCTGTTGGAAGGTTTAGTTGAAATTATAACAGTCTAAACCATTTGCATTTTGATTCTTTTCTCTCCTATCCAATGTAATATTAGTACATTTTATTGGAATCAAAATCTTTTTAATTTACATATGATGAAGTTTTAGAATAGAGGTGAGGTCTGGAGCTGACGACCAAGAAAGAATTCTTGACATCTCTGGTGCAAAAAGATAATTTTATTAAAGCACAGGGACAGGACCCGTGGGCAGAAAGAGCTGCTGCACTGGGGTTGTGAGAAGTGGTCCATTATATACTTGCAAGTTGGGAGGGGGTCAGGGTAGCATAAGTCTCTAAGGAATTTTGGAAGCAAGGTTTCCAGGACCTTGAGGGGCCAGCTGTTGTTGGGAAAAGGTCATTTATTACCATCTAATAAAACCTTAGTCATGAGACCCTTCAGATGTATATGAGTGGGCCATACACTTGGGGCTGATTGCCAGCATATATCTTTGAGGGTTTAGAGATAAAGGAAGTTTCCAAAGGAATTTTTGTATGTTAAAGTAGACTTATGGGATCCTGGTTGGGGGTGGGGAATGGTCAAGCTAGGATTGCCTTTTGCTCTTAGCAAAGTATTAAGGTGGAGACAGTTGAGTTCCCAGAGGAATGTCACTGCCTGTTTGAAGGACTTGTCAGTGGGCTCTAGGTAGTAAGGAAATTTAATAACTTCTGCCTTTGCTTCCCACATCATATGCTTTCTGTCTCAGATATTTTGCTAACTTTTTTTTTTTTAAGATTTTATTTATTTATTTGACAGAGAGAGAGAGAGATCACAAGTAGGCAGAGAGGCAGGCAGAGGGAGAGGGGGAAGCAGGCTCCCTGCTGAGCAGAGAGCCCAATGCGGGGCTCGATCCCAGGACCCTGAGATCATGACCTAAGCTGAAGGCAGAGGCTTTAAACCCACTGAGCCACCCAGGTCCCCCTTTTGCAAACATCTTATTTTAGGTTTTGAATTGTGGGATTTCCCACAATTCAAATAATATTCTATAATCAATGACCTCTATATCTACTAAAATCATATGCTAGTCAAAAAAAGTCTATATTCATTGTATACAAATATTGAATAATTCTACCCAGAAGATATCCTATCTATGAGGCATTCTATCAATAAAGGAACTTCAGCCTCCTCTCCATCTATTATTATCCTATCTGGTTCCTTCTTAACATCTTTTATCCTTTGTCTTCCCTTAGAGCTTTAATTTCTAAGAAACGAAAATATGGTACCTCAAAGTATGCGTCTTTGACATAAAAATTATTTTGTGCAGGAAGCAATTAAGAAGCAGGAAATGCAGGAAAAGCTCTCTCTGCCTTCCCCTTTTCTGCCTAAAGGCAGGATATGAATCCTTTGTGTACTAGAGACCAGCCCAGAGATGGCACCAGAGGAACCTGCAGATTTCACTCCATTAGCTATCTCCCACATATTTGCATTCCCAGAGTCTGTCGCCCCTGGAAGCCTAAAACTGCTCTCCTTTGTCCTGTCATTTCTCTACAAACTTACTGTTCTTTATTGCAGATGCTATATAAGCTGCAGTTCTAAGCCACAGCTTTGAGTCATTCTTTGTTTTAGGCTTCTCCCACGTTAAGAAAAGGTTTGCTTGTTTCTTTGTTTTCCTTTTTCCCTCTTTCCTTTCCCTGTTGTTTAGTCCCAGCTGAAAAACTAAATTAGGTGGAGGTAATTTTGCCACCCCTACAAATTCCACTTGTTTCTCGTATTTTTTTTTTTTTTTTTTTGTTTGTTTCTTGTGTTTCCTCAGGATTCTCAATCACAGGGATTCACAAAGTCAAAAATTGTGTCACCATGAAATTCTCCTAGTAATTCTGTAAGTATTTTACAGTATCTCCCTGATCTATTCCACTCAAAACTGCCCAAGTTTTATAGAAACCCTTGTGTAACTGTGTGTGCTCTTATTTTGTATTCTCCATCTGTAGCCGGAAGAAGATTTTTCTGGGGCCAGGTTTTCTGGGGCCAGGGCCTCTCTGAGAATGCCGTTCCCGTTTTCTCTGAGACCTGATTCTTGTCCTCTGATGGATTTCACTGAGCCCCAGTCACTGTTTCTGACCTACTGAGGATGAAAATCTCTTTTCATACAAGCAGGGACATTTCTTTCACCTCTTTATATCAACTACTCTGGTTTTATTTCTTTTTCTTTTAAGATTTCACCTCCTCCTTTTTATTTGTACACTCTGCCACTAAGGAGCTCAGGCTTTCTCCTTTGGAAACTTCTTTTTCTTCTAGCTTAAGCAGCCAGTCTTCATTTTTTTTTTTTTTCATGTTTCCACTGCTCCTGTGCTGATACTAAGAAGCAGTTTTCCAAATCTTTTTGGTTTATTTTTAATTTCCAGAGCATGCCTAATTTCCCGGGGACAATCTTTAGGTCACTTAAGGGTATAATTTTCAAACTTCAACACAAGGAACATCACCGTAGGTTCTCAGAATGTGCAATTTCCAATTCATGGATTGGGGTATGAGAAATGTATCGAGGTATAAGATTCATTTGATGCCAGTGCTGCTGGTTTATGGATCACACTTTGAATAGCAAAATTTAGAAAAACTTTAGGGTTGTCAGTGATTTCCCTGGTTCTGTTCATTTCCTTCAACCTAAGAAGAGGATCATTTCTCCTTAACAATAGGTCTCCTATTTTTGTACATATTGTTTAATAAAATAGATCCCCCCTTCTCTGGATACATTCATAGTTTACATCTCAGACATCTAAAGCTATGTTGATAGGTCTTATAATGAACAAATACAGAGTCAACTGGTATGAACTACACAAATTCAAGGGCATCACCTCGGAGTTTTCTCTTTATATTCTAAAGGCCATTTTAAGGAGAATTTGGGGCAGCAAATTTATTACTGTCTATATGACTAAGAATAATGATTTAAAGCTAGAACTTCATTGGAGCTCTGTAGCTCCAATGGAGTTCAGCTGCCTTGAAGATTATAAATAGCATTGGTGGTTTTCCTCACCAGAGGCTGAAGATTTTTAATCCTGCCTCAGCCTCATTTGCAAATCAGGCTAGGAATTCTGTATGGCAGAAGTCAACCAGACACAAACTGCGATCTACAGCCACTTGCAACCGAAAGCCCTGCTTTTTTCCTGTAGCCTAGAGCCCTGTGTGGTGCCTTCTTTTCTGGAGGGCCTCACAATTTTGAGGTCCATAACCTTTTTAAAAAACTGTTTGAGGACTTTCTTTTGCTGGAACCCACTGGGCTTTGTTAAAGCGTGGCTTTCCTATTAATTTTTTTTTTAAAGTAGTTGTAAAAATAAACACCAAAATGTCAACAGCAATCGTCATATCAAAATAGCATATGACCGAAGACTTAATACCTTTTCCCTCAAGAAGTGGGAAAGGTCGGAGATTTTACCTGACCTGCAAATTAACCTGCCACTTTCATGGAAGCTGGCAGAAAAAATAAATTTCCTGGGTCAGAGAGAAAGGACTTTATTACTTACAATATGTGTAGTATGAGCTTCATGTTTGCATCACTTCCTCTCCCACAAGAAGATGAGAAATGGCCCTGGTGGGTCCTGGCACACACAGTAGATTTGTGTCACAGCTGAGGAATCCCATTAGAGTATCCTCAATCTTGTGAGGAGACTAGCAGTAAATGTGCTCCGTCTTTACCCCAGAGGGAGGCATTGTCTTTAGTATTCTGAAAAACAAATGAACCTGCCTTCTCCTGAAGGGAGAAACTATCTTTCTATTCGAGGGTTATTTGATGTTTTGTAAACATCTTTGAACAGATTTTCTGGAACAAAAGACATACAGAAATGCAAGAGATCTGTGAAGAACTATCTATCAACATTGCCCAGGTCTTAGCCATTAACAGCCAACAACCGTAAAGGCAGTCCTGCTACACATAAGAGGACATTGCAAGTCACAAATTCAAAAAGTTGCTTGAATTTATTAAAACACCAGCAGGGAATAAACCTGCTCACCCTAGTCATGCCAAATGTTTCAAACTCTGATGAAAATTCACAGCCCCAAGTTCCATAATTTATATTTTCTTTGAATATTCTTGCTCCAACAAAAGATCTGAGCACTCGTTAAATTTAACTTCCCATTCAAAACTGTAACACATCTGCCATCCCCAGTCTGCCTTTGTAACACTGATGTCAGAGAGAAGTAGAAGAGAATTCTAGATCCACAAACAGCCTGGAACCCACGAGAGGGGAAAGAAAGGAAAGAGCTCCATGTGTCCAGTTTTTCTTCCCAAATTCACCAACTGGGTTTGTTCACTCATTTTCCTGAGGCAGGATAAACTTTAGAAAGAGGAAAAAAAAGACTTTAGGAAAATTTCCCTTATGTCAACCAGGGGTAGAGAACGACAATAAATACAATTTGTACAAGTATAAATAAATGTATATAAAGATACTTAACTTCATAATTATGAACCTTGTTTCTCTGAATGTCTGTACACATCTATGTGCCTGTCGGTATGAAGGAAAATGCCCTTTCTCCTCAACATTGTCAATATCTGGGATTATGTATTATCAAATAATGGTTTATAGGTAGACAAAGTAGACAGATTATTTGCAGTTGCATCTAATCTAATAATACCTACAAAGGGGCGCCTGAGTGGCTCAGTGGGTTAAAGCCTCTGCCTTCGGCTCAGGTCATGATCCCAGGGTCCTGGGATCGAGCCCCGCATCGGGCTCTCTGCTCAGCAGGGAGCCTGCTTCCCCCTCTCTCTCTGCCTACTTGTGATCTCTCTCCTTCTGTCAAATAAATAAATAAAATCTTAAAAAAAAAAATTACCTACAAAGATTGTTACATAAGAAAGGCATTTATTTTCTTATATAAGAAGGTCAAAATCAGTTCCAGAATTCGTTCAGCAGCCAAAGGCTACTAGCTGTCTCAATATATCTGGGCAGCCATCTTCACTGCATAGTTTTTTGGCTTTTTTGGGAACGGGGGGTGTTTATTTCTGTTCTTAGCATCTTTTTGAGGTGATTCACTATTATTTTTCTTACTACTTAGTTGGAAGCAATAATTTCCATCCAATCCTAAAAATTTATCGAAAATTGTTTTATGGCCTTGTGTATATCCAATTTTTATAAAAGATCCATGCATACCTGAGAAAAGTATATATTTATGCAATTATCTATTAAATTGGTCATTTTAATTGTTCAAATATCAAATGTTATTCCTACAATTCATCTTCTTGGGCTATTCACAATTAAGAGAGATCTGTTTCACCCTTCTAGAATGATGTAGATTAGCTTTACATATTTTAAGACTATAGGGTGCATCAAGTTTAAAATTGTTGGTTATAAATGGTAAGACTCATTTTTTATGATATCAATATAGCTGCCCCATTTTTTTCTTTTGCTTGGCATTTTCCTTGTATTATTCTTTTTTCATCTTTTTTATGTGTCTTGTGTAATGTTTTAGATTTTTTCCCCTACAAACATTATATAGATGTATTTTCAGTCCAATCTGACAAATTCTGTTAACTATAAAGTTCAATCTATTTAAATTTACTTTAATTATTGCAATATTTTGACTTATTTTTAGCATAGTATTCCCTATTTTTTATTTTCCATAATTTTTTAAATCCCTTTTGGATTATTTTTTTTCTTCACTGGGATGCCTTGAAATTTTTCATGTATACTTACCATAAGAAGGTCCCAAACTAATCAATGCTGTTATCATTTATCTGACAATTTTATTTCTAATCACTTCGCACATTATCCACACTTCACATGACACTACATGTACCTCTGTTCTGAACTATTACTTTTAAGCCTGTGAATTAGACATTATTCTTTGATACAGTGTGAGTTTATATTTACTCACAATTATACCCATTTCTTTGATCATTTATACTTGTCTTTTCCTACTGAAGTGTATAAGTTCATTTTTTGAGGGTCATTAGTAGCAACTTACTTAGGAATTTCTTTTTTTGTGTATTTAAAAAATGTACTTATTTTCCCCATTTTTTCTTTTTTTATAATTTTTTTGGTAAATTCCCCAGTTTTGAATAATAATTTAGTTGAAGTGTCAGCTGAAATGCTCAAAGTGTTGCCATTACCTATCTACTTGTAGATTTTTTTATTAATTCTACTTTGTATGCTTTATATTTGTTTATTAGGAAATTCAATTCTTTCAATTCAATTCTTTTGGAAAATTTTTACCTAATGGCATTATTCAATGGTATGAGCTCTGAATAGTCTCTTTTAATATCATGCTGCATTCTCTTTTTAAATATCCATCCTTAATCAGAAGATGCATCCCTTCAATTAAATGGAAAAAAAATGCCTGCTATATCGACTTTTAACTCGATCATCATTTTCATCTTATGCAATAATTACTTGATTTGTACTGTTGACAGATATTCTGGTCTGAGATAGAAGGTTAACTGTGACAAAGGCCAAGCAAAAACCTCAGCGAATCCAGTGTGGTACACTCAAGCAAATGCTGCCTGCCAGACATTCTGTTAGACTGAAATGACAAGCCCTTTTTAGCCCCATTTTGGTCAGTCAACAGGTTTAGGCCATCTTGGGAAGGGTGCGACATTGGGTGAAATGGCTCTCTACAGCTGAAACAGATAACAAAGGTACTAATTGCTGAAGGCTGTCTGCTGACCACACACCTCGCAGGTGGACAGCATGCCCTTCCCTATTGGGGATCTGGATGTCACGTTTGTTTCCTAGTCAAGTGACAAAAATAATTCCTATGTTCTAGAATAATTTGACCACTTCTTATATATTGTAATCAGTTATTGATGCCACTATTCGAGGAAAATCACTCTGGGAAGCATATAAAGAAGAGTCATCAAAATGAAAAATGAATGCTTTTCTTACCATTTGAAACTTTTCAGCTGCAGTTACTGAAACAGAGAATTCAACTCAAATTGTCTTAAACTATAAGCAAATGTATTCACGCACATAATAGTACATATAGAGATAAATTGGGATAGAGTTACTCACTTATGTCTTCAAAGAGCCAATTTTGGTTTTTGCAACTCTGCTTTTTTATTTTTATTTATTTATTTTTAAATTTTTGGTCGTCTCTGTTTGCTTCATTCTAAGCTTCCTTCTCATGACCAATGAACAGCTAGCAATTAGGGCTATGTACTTAAAATGTGTATCTCTTTATGTCTTTCCACAGTTTCGTCCCATGCACTTCTTTAACAACAGTAGATGAGATTATTGGGATCATGCCTACTCTTACTAGTGAGACTAATTCAGCAAAAATATACTTCATTTGAAAGGAAGAGAATAAATGTAGAAAGTTCCACTGCAGTGTCCTCTCAAATTCAAGGTGTTTTTTTCTTTATTAGTGATTGAGGAAGCATCTGTCAAAAACTAAAGTGGATGAATCTCTATTTTGGAAGGCAGCTGAAACTAATTGATATCTAAGTGAAAGAAACTTCCAGATCTAAGATTATATGATTATATTATATTTTTCTTATTGTTGAACTGAGACCTCTTTTTTTTTTAAGTGTAGGTAAGTAGAGGAATGTATATGACTGTGATGTGAATACTCTTTAGTTAGCTGTCTATTGCTCTTAAAGTTCTTTTCCTTAGTTTATATAACCTCTGATATAAAATTTTTCTTCTCTTGAAGATAGTTCATTGTGTCTACAAAAACTTGCTTTCATCTCACAATTTAGTAAACCTTTTATGGCTTGTTAATCAGGCAGAATTACCTGATCATTGATTTTTGATGCACAAGCTTGCTCATTTGTAAGTTATTTTATTTTAGTATTCAGTGCAATGCTGGAGCCTTATCAAATAACATCTAAACTTGAGTGTTTTTACTGTAACTGGCATTTGGTGCTCATAACTATTACAGTGTGCTAAATTGAACAAAAATACATGATAAACAAATTCACATTTAGTTGGATCAAATTATTTTTCTCTACAAGGTTATCTATGCTATTTAAGTTATTTGAAAAAGCTGAATACTTCATAGTAAAAGAAATAAGCTTACCCTTATTCAAAATAATAAAGAGAAAAGGTATAAATATGGGGAAAACCAGCCGATGAAAATGGAAGACCACAACCAAATCTCACCTAACATTTCCAAAACTAATTCTTTTTTTTTTTTTGTAAAATCTTTCTGAAGGAAAGTAATACACAGTTACACATCTTCCATTAAAGTATAATGGCCTTGATCTCACCCTTTATATTAATTATCATTTCTAGTTCAACAGCTCCCTAACTTCTCTTCTTCACAGAGGGTGTATTTAGTAAAAGTGCAAAACTGCTTATTATATTGTCAAGGATAATATAATTCATGGTTGAGATTTTTAAGAAACCAGCTTAATTTTTAAATGTGTTATTGTTGTTACCCAGAATGATGAAGTTCACAGTTACCTGTAATGATGCTCAGTGTTAACTTTTTCCTTTTATTCCCTGTCTAAATATTCTAGTTACAGCTGAGATTTGCATTGTTGTCCCACCAAAATGCTGCACTATTGTTACCATCTAATTCAATCATTGCTTGTGTAAGAGAGCCTGATTTAACTTCCAAAGCTGATTATCATACATTTAGAAATGAATAAAAGAAGGCTAGATTAATATAAAAGAAAATGCGTTATTTAATAATGCAAGATCATTTTCTGGTTATAGTTTAATACTAAGTTGTTACAAACGTGTTAGGTATCATTTAGGCTTTGATGATGGTCCCAGTAATTCATCTTTGACATAGAGTCTGAAATATCAAAGTACTCTGACTGAATCAAGTATACATAATATTGGTATTATGCATAATCCAGCTCTTTGAGTTTGTACAGAAAGGAAATTCAATGTGATAATTTCATCCAAAAACCAGGATGCTAGTAAGTTTTATTGTATATCATTTACTGTCTAGATTACATGTAAGACAATCATTTAAGAGGTTTTTGTTTTTGTTTTCTTTGGTCCTGTTCAAATTAAAGTATATTATTTATAAAGGGGATATTTGGAAGAAATACCCAGTTGACTGTTTCTTGTATTTCTTCTTGTAGTTACAAATCTTAGGCAGATTCCCAAAGAACACCCATCTCCAAGCTTAGAATTAAGCCAATATCTCTCATAAGGTGGATTAGACCTAACAAAATTTGTCCCTAATTCACCATCTTCTAAAACTCTTCAAAGTTCTTGTCATCTAAGAGCCATTATAAATGTTATTCTCAATTCATGAAATGCACTTATTCCCTTGCTCTCATTCCTTCTAAGTCCTTACAAGTTAAATTTCACTTCATACATGGAAATCTGTTTAGGTAAATCCTTTTTCCAGAAGTCCTTTGTTGGGTAATTCATAATCACAGTATCACTGAATATGTCTCAAATGAACTTGTATCCTTTCTTTCTTAATCTCAGAATGCTTCTCTTCTTGTCTGATTCATAAAAATAATTGTTGCCTTCATCTACCTATCAGTGTAATCAGAGCATGGAAGATGGAGCATCATCTACCATTAGCCTACCCAAACCATCTCCAACATGTACCTTAGGTTAACTTCCTTCTCTCCATTTTACTGACAACATTTAATTCCACCACTATCTGGGGTTCTCTAAAAGCTTTGTGATTGGTTCCCTTCCCTCCTATGATGGACTGAACTGTGCCTTCCCAAAAATTCTTATGTGGAAGGTCTAACTCCTAATGTGACTGTATTTGGAGACAGGGCCATTAAGTAGGTAAAGTTAAATGAGATCATAAGGGTAGGAGCTCTAAGGCAATAGTACTGATGTTCTTATAAGAAAAGGAAGAGACATCAGGAGTGCATTCACACAGAGGAAAAAGCCATGGGAGGACAAAGGAAGAAGGAAGCTGTCTACAAGCTTAGGAGAAAGGCCACAGGAGAAACTAACCTTGCATCAGGGGTTATGAACTCAATTGATTTTGGACTTCCAGCTTCCAAAATTGTGAGAAAATAAATTTCTGCTTTTTCAGCCACCCAGTCTGTGGTATTTTGTTGCAGTATCTCTGGCAGACTAATACCCCAATTTCATCTCTCTCCAATATAGACTCTGTGTAGTAATGTTTTATATAAGCATTTACATGCACACACAAATATATGAATACATGAACATATATATGCATATGCACATATATGTACATATATATGCATATATATATATATGCAATTTTGACCAAACTCTGCAATGGCTCTCTATTGCCTTAGGATGAAATAATTCAAACCATTCTTTATCATGACCCACTGTTACTGTAGCCCTAATGATTTTCACACCAGAAATACTGGAGGACCTCACTATTAATTCACAGGAGATAACCTCATCTCAGTGTAACCCAAGCTATTCTTCAGTGGTCCATCCAACGTTTGCCTCTGCATGTTACTGACAAAGAAGTGCTTTGGCAACTATTTAAAAACTATAGAACAGCTCTTTTAAAGATGTGTTTGGAATTAGTACACAGACGGCCATGTCAGTGAACTCATTTGCCTAAAGATTTGGCAGTGTCATCAAATGTAGGGATGATGTTCTGGGTCACACAACAGCCATCAAGTTGCAGTCTGCCAGAATGGTCATCTACTTTATTTTGGAAGTTAGCTGTACACAGATTACAGTCATGATGCTGAAGTTGTCTTGGATATTCTTGTTCCAAGGACACAAGCAGTTGTCAGTGTGGTTAACACTGCAGACAATCTTGAAAAGTATGACATACTTTTATGGTTCTCTCCCCTCACAAACATGGAATTATCAACCACATGAGAACACATAATAACGCTTCTTCCCATGCTGTAAGTAAGCCTCAATTTTCTAAGGTTGAAGACAACATTGGATTATACAACATATTTAGGATTGCACCACCACTCTGTTCAAGCTAATGGAATCTCATTCCTGAAAAACAGGGGTGATTTTCCCACTGGTCACAAGCTTCCTGTTTTCAGGTAGGTCGGTGCATTGAGCATACTATGAGAGTAAATCATGTAGTTGAGAAAGTGAGGAGTAATAGTTAGAATAGCCTCCATCTTGGTATTGAAAATAGTCCTAGTTACCAGCTACCCAAATCTGCCAAATCTTTTTGCTACAATTTTCATTATTCCAAGAATGTGGCTACCACTGGCACTAAACGAAAAAGTATGACTATTTAATGAGTTGTCAAGGGACTGCTTGTTTATTTACCAGACTTCCTTTCTCATTAGAGAAATTTCATGAGTTTAGGGACCAGGTCTTTCACAGAAGAGATCCTTGTTAATAAATGATTGTCCAAATTCAAATATACACAACTGAATTCAATCTTCCTACAGTGGTGTATGAAAAGTCAATGGCTGAACAAGTCACATATCAAATAGCATGTGCCAAGTCACTCAAAAATAATAATTTTACACAGAAATTCTTTAATTTAAACAATTCAATATATATCATCTTATAACAAAAATTTACATGATTTTTTAAAAAGATTTTATTTATTTATTTGGGAGAGAGAGAGACAGCATGAGAGGGGAGAAGGTCAGAGGGAGAAGCAGACTCCCTGTGGAGCTGGGAGCCCGATGTGGGACTCAATCCCAGGACTCCAGGATCATGACCTGAGCCGAAGGCAGTTGCCTAACCAACTGAGCCACCCAGGAACCCTACAATTTACATGATTTTTATTACCTAATGACTCTGAATGCAAAGTCCTTATACACACACCTGCTTTAGTGATATACATATGATTTCACAAGGCTAAAAAAAAAAGAGAAACACATATTCTCTTATACTTTCCAATAAACAGAAGCTGTAGGTTTGTCTTTGGATAGCCTTATATAATTTTTAGGCAAGACATTTTCCAAATTCAAAGATTATACTGAATGTCATAGGAATGTAAGACATCACTGCACAGAAATAGTGAGGTTAAAATGCCACGCAGAAAGATGCAGAGGGTCAGGTATAGAGGAAAGCTTGGAAATAGGGGTGGGTTCTTTTCTCATTTAATGCTTCCCCCCTGCTAATTAATTTGGTATGTAAAGTGCATGGAAAATAGTGATCTGCATGAATATTAAATGATCCTGTAGGACTTATGTTGGATTCTGCAAAAGAAAGTGATAAGTTACTGCAATTATATTTAGACTTATTTTTCATTTAAGCACAGTGTTAGAAGAAACTTTCTTAAAAATGGAACTAGTAGCCCATGATTCATTTCTTAAAAAGACATTTAATAAAATGTAGTCAAAATTGCAGCCTCTTTTAAAAAAAAGGCCAATAATTTTTCGGAGTATAATGGTTCACTAATGTATATATGTAATCTAAAAGCTTTCAGTCTTAAGCAAGTATAAAACAATACCTCATTCATTTTGCTTAGTAACAAAAATTAGCTATACAAAGTATGGTTAGCTTATTATCACTGACTGGAACTCAATCTCCGCTTGTCTATTTATACCAACAAAATCCATTATAAAAAGAGGCATGTGATTATGTGGTAAAAGTGGACTTTAGGAAATGATTTCAAAGAGGTCTATGAAGCATTCTTTTCTAATAAGATTATATCATTAAAATAAGGTCAAAATATGTACACAAAAAAATTCATAAATTTTTTAAATACAGGGCTGCTTTCTTGATTTACACAATAGCTTACAGAAAATGGTGAGGATTTTGTGTCAAATAATAAAAAAAAATTTCCTCAGAAAGATGGAGACAATGTACATCAGTAAACTCTGTAAATATGAGCTTATACATGATGAAAAAATCCTACTTTATTCCTTTGTGGATTGAATAATGTATATATTTAAAAGACCACATAACTCAAAGTGTTAAAAGGGAAACCCTCCTTGGCAAACTTTCTAGCGTCATATTTATTAAAATACCACTTACTTCTCAGCCAACAAAGTCTTTCCCTGGTCTTAGCATTATTGCTCTTCGTCTAAATATCTTCATACCTCACATCATTACATAAGTCAAGGCCGCCATATCTTGTAAGGGTAAGGCTACCTCACATCTGATCTTCTGGACCCCTAATTCATAAACCTAGATTGCCTTGCCCACACTAATGCATTGTCCACACTAATCTGAACATGTGTGCACATCTTATAAAGATCTCCATTGTCTCCCCATTTGCTCAGGGTCAAATCCAAATGCTTTAACACAGCCTGCTTAACTTAGGTCCTGATAACTTAACAGCCTTACTTCATGGTTCTTTCTCTTGTGACATACACTCCAGGCATTTAGAACTCCTGTGTTTTCCTGCTACCCTTTTGCCTCTGAGCTATAGTATTAGAAGGCATTCCTCCTTCTGGCTAGAATTCTCCTCTGCTAAGTCTTCTCCTGATGAAGTCCAGTTCAGACTTCAGCAATCAACTTAGGCATTTCTTCTCTAGGAAGAGATCTCATACACAAAGCGTTGGTGAGATTTTCAGTCCATGTTCTCTTATAGCATAAGTATATTGCCTAACTGTTATATATGTGAGTCCTCCACAGTGGCTGAAATTCTAAGAGGCTGGCATTTGTCTTTCTTTTCTCTCCTATCCCTACTACTCAGAGCAGTGCCTGGAATATAAAAGTTCAGTGAATAGCTGTTGATTAATGAGTTCTGAAGGTCTTTAATAGGTTGAGTTACATGTGTATTTACATTATTATTATAATATAGATGTCAGTGTTTGTATTTGATTATAGATGTTTAGAAAATATATAGATTTTAGAATACGTTTAATCAGTTTTCTACATAATACATTGAAAATGCCGTATTGAGAAACTCTCATTTGTACTTTTTATTTCTGCATATTCATATCTGTCTCAAGAAATCTAAATTGATTTTGGCTATAATATCAAATAATGATAGTGCAAACAGTGGCACTCCACTATTTAAATGATTGTTAAAGTATCTCTAGTGAAAACTTCAGGAGATACCAAAGAAGAAAGAGAGGGGAAGAGAAATAAAAATTTTATCACTTAGTTTAAGCTTCTTAATGAAACTAGAATGTAGAGAAAATAAGTATAAAATATTAATTAGCTTTAGAAAGCATTAATCTAATGAACTTCCTTAAATCCAGGATAGAAGAGAGCCAAACGCATTTAAATAATCTAGGTCACATAACATCCATATGATAGTAATACAAAATTTACTAACTTACCTAATAAACTCCTTGAAGTTAAGTTGAAAAATTGATAATCTGGGTTAATACCATGATCTGAAAAGAAAAAAAAAAGAAAACTGCAATATTTATCTTAGAGCAAACACACACAGCAGTTTACTTGTCACTTGTAAAATGACATTTTTATAATAAGATCTTACATTTAAATAGCACTTTGCCATTTAGAGAGTAAGCTTTCCTATTCATTATCCAAAAGCACAGATAGAAAAGCTGTGAATGTTTGTGCATATTAGGAGTAATTCAATCCAACATTGCCTACATAAGCAAAAGAGATTTTTGAAATAAAAGAAAATATAAAATCAAATTTTAATGTCTCTTTAACAAACAGATATTTTTAATAAGAAGTAGAATCCTTTTATTTTTTTCCTACGCTTACTTAGTTTCATGAAACTGCTGATATTGGCTGAATGTCTTATATCAGAGAATCTCTTCATAAAGACACGTATATAGTTTCAGAAACAGGGCATATATATCCACCTAAAATATTTTTCTGCTACTAAAATTACTTTTGATATACCTGCTTAAACTTTGGACCACTGGGCGCCTGGGTGGCTCAGTTGGTTAAAGCCTCTGCCTTCGGCTCAGGTCACAATCTCAGGGTGCTGGGATGGAGTCCAGCATCAGGCTCTCCGCTCAGCGGGGAGCCTGCTTCCTCCTTTCTCTCTGCCTGCCTCTCTGCCTACTTGTGATCTCTCTCTGTCAAATAAATAAATAAAATCTTAAAAAGAAAAACAACTTTGGACCATTAAACATAAATGAATCACTATGGATAGAAAAATTTTTAAGGAGTATGAATTTTGATATCTATAAAAATGTGTACTGTACATAAATAAATTAGGAAAAGCATGAGAATAAATTCAATGTTGTTAGTTTCCTCAGCTAATACAAATTTGAAAATCAAAGTGAATTATAAAAAACAATTCAAGTTGATTTACATTGTCTGAACTGAAGAATTAGATAAAAGACAAACTCTACTGGAAGATTCTAAACCATATGTGATGGTAGATGCAAATGAGAGACTTTTTTTTAAGATTTTATTTATTTATATGACAGAGAGAGAGATGACAAGTAGGAAGAGTGGCAGGCAGAGAGAGAAGGGGAAGCAGGCTCCCCGCTGAGCAGAGAGCCCAATGCGGGGCTCCATCCCAGGACCCTGATATCATGACCTGAGCCGAAGGCAGAGGCTTTAACCCACTGAGCCACCCAGGTGCCCCCAAATGAGAGACTTTTTTTTTTTCTGGTTATATATTTTTTTTATTTTTTATTTTTTTATTTTTTAATTAACACATAATGTATTATTTGCCCCAGAGTACATGTCTGTGAATCCTCAGGCTTACACATTTCATAGCACTTACCATAGCACATGCCCTCCTCAGTGTCCATAACCCAGCCACCTATCCCTACCCTCCCCTGCCCCCAGCCACCCTCAGTTTGTTTCGTGAGTGCTCAACATCACTCGGCATCAGAGAAATACAAATCAAAACCACAGTGAGATACCATCTCACGCCAGTCAGAATGGCTAAAATTAGCAGGTCAGGAAACAACAGACGTTGGCGAGGATGCGGAGAAAGGGGAACCCTCCTACACTGTTGGTGGGAATGCAAGCTGGTGCAGCCACTCTGGAAAACAGTATGGAGGTTCCTCAAAAAGTTGAAAATAGAGTTACCCTTCGACCCAGCAATTGCAAATGAGAGACTTTTAAAGAGAATTTCACTCTTGTTGATCCTAAAGAAGTATTCAGTATTTTATTAATGAGTTGGAATTTCTGGAAAAAGGCATTTTTCTGGATCCCAAACTGTAACATCTGTAAGTACAATCAACTGAAACATTCCATTTATGAAAATTTAGTGACAAAATTGGAAATAACTCAGCGTCACATGTCAAATACTGTGGTAAATGCTATTACTTTTTAATAATTTGGTAGAAAATATTTTAATACTTTATTTACAATAAAAGGAATAGCATAAAACAGATATCTAACATTAAAATTATATTTATAATGTAATATAGTATAATTATATATGCATATATATATTTCAATTAAAGGCATTGTATTGCCTTTGATTTCACTTTTTTTTTTTAACTCCTACTTCCAATCTATCAGCAAGTACTCCGAAATCTGGTCTTTACTAAACCGTTACTTGCAACCCATTTTTGCTATTTTGATATTCCTACTCTTAGGTAATTCCTCCTCTAAAAACAGTTCTCTCTTGATATCGTCAATGGTTTTACAATTTTGTTCGCCTCAATCACACTTCTGTTCTATCGTAAATCATAGTCTAAAAACTACCCCTTCTTCTTATAAGAAAATATGTCAGAAAATTTCTCATAAATAAGAAAGTCCAGTACGTTAGACTCTAATGTATTTTGCCTATTAAACACTTGAAATGTGGCTAGTGTAACTGAGAAACTAAAATTTTAATTTATTTAATTTTAATGAATTTAAATTTACACGATCACATGTTGATTGAACAATGCAGATTGAACAATGCAGAGCAGATTCAGAAAGTCATGATGATTGTCTTAGGGGGCATTGAATGAGTCTGCCAGGACAACATATGTGACATAAAACATTCCTCGAACTTTGCTATGAATTAACTATGAGTACAGCTAGTATGGGTGCCAGTCTTTGCCTGTATTTTCTCAAGGAGAGCATTCCATAGGCTTCTTGTTCCCTTCAAATTATATTTTGACTCACTTTTTAAAATTTATATACAGTAAAATTCACCTTTTTTGTTGTAAAGTTCTGTGAGTTTTGACAAACACATAGTTGTGTAAACATCAATGAAACCAAGACGTTGAGTTATTCCATTATTATAAAACTTCCTCATTCCTCTTGATACTCAACCCCATTTCGGCTTCTTTATTGAATGCAGAAAACATTATTTCACTTCTGAGAATCACATGTTCAAAAATATGTTGGAAAAAACTTCAAGAGTTTCCAAAAGAACAAGAAAGACATCTTTGTTAATTGATCATGAGGAAATAGAAGGCCATTGGCTAAATGATACCTGAGAGAGGCAGCTAACTGTTTAGAAAGTGTTACTGGCAAAGTATAAACCTCAAAGGAGGGGATGAATGATTTATTTTGCACAGGGGAATGTGCTGAAACAGTGTAACAGAAAAGAAAAGTCTTCCTTTCAGAGAAGATAGTAGATAATTGATGTATGCACTCATTTGGAATAAATCTCCAGTGCTTAGAGCAATTAAACAATGAAATAATAGTGTATCCATATATTTCACTTTCATTAATGGCAAGCTAATTATTTGTATACAAAGTCTTACTTAAAACAGCAAAAAATCAGGTAAAATATTTTAAAATTCTGCTTCAAATTATTTTTTAATTAATAGGATAGTGAAATTTACTGGGCCAGGATCTTGAGGAGGAGAGTGGGGATTGGAAACCTAGTGGATTACAGAGGTCATTGGAGCTATTGTTTTCCTGGGGGCTTTTGCCAGTTCAGTAGGAATCAGCTGAAATGGGAACAGACTAACAGAATCTAAGAAGCTGATTAACACTTTCAGCAGCTTTGTGAGGCTATCAACATCAGAAATCGAAATCTAGGGACTATGGATGAAGCTCTTTTAAAAAAATCTCTATCTTGGATTAGGACCCATCAAAGGTGTACCTAAGGAGTAAATATGAATTTTCCTATGCCACAGACTCTCACAGATGCTGTCTCAATTTGGTGGTTCCACAAAAGGCTCCAGATAGAATTTCCATATGAGTCAGCAATTTCACTCTTGGAATATTCATAAGAATTAAGAACAGGTATTCAAACAGATACCTGTGTACAAATAGTAACAGTAGCACTAAACACAATAGCCCAAAAATACATCATCAAATGGATGTATAAACAATATATAGTATATCTGTATAATGAAATTATTCAGCTGTAAAATGATGAAGTACTGATACATATTATGGTATGGATGAACCTCAAAAATATTATGCTAAGTGAAAGGAGCCATACACAAAAGTTCACATATTATATGATTCCATTATATAAAATACCCCAAATAGTTAAATCCATAGTGATAGAAAGAAGACTAGTGGTTGTCAGGGCTTGTAGTAAAGAGGGGTGATTGTTTAATAGATATGAGATCTCCTTTGGGGTGATAAAATGTTTTGGAACTAGATAATGTTTGCAAATATTGTGAATGCACTAATGCTACTGAACTGTACATTTTAATATGGTTAATTTTATGTTATGTAAATTCCATCTCAATAAAAACAAAAATAAGAGTAGGCAAACCATATGACACAGAAATTGCCCTCCTAGACATTTAACCCCAGAGAGAGGAAAATATTATGTTCACACAAAATCCTATACACAAATGTTCACAACAGCTTTATCCATAATAGCTCCAAACTAAAAACTATCTAATGTCCTTCAGTGGGGGAATGGCTAAACAAACTGCAGTACATCGACACCCAGGGCATTACCCAGTAATAAAAAGAAATAACTATTGACAAATGTAATAACTTGGATGAATATCCACAAAATTATGCTGATTGAAAAATCCAACTACAAGGGCACCTGGATGGCTCAGTGGGTTAAGCATCTGACTCTTGATTTCAGATCAGGTCATGATCTCAGGGTTGTAAGATCAAAACACCACATTGGCCTCCGTGCCGGGTGTGGAGCCCCCTCCCTCTGCCCCTCTGCTCTCTCTCTCTCTCTCACTAAAAAAAAAAAAAAAAAAAAAGCCAACTACATATTTCATTATTCCATTTATATAACATTTTTATTGATGGAATTGTTCTCTGTCTTTATTATATCAATGCCAATATCCTGATTGTGATATTATATAGTTTTAAAAAAATGCTGCCATGGTGGTAAACTTGCAAAGGATACACGGAATCTCTCTGAATTATATCTTATAATTCCCTGTAATTTTATAATTATCTTAAGTTTAATTTTAAAAAGCTTACACAAATTCTTGCCAAAAATATGAAAGGGAATACTTCTCTATTTTATGAGGAGAAGTTAACTTCAAAAAATAAATCTTGACAAGGATACCACAAGAACGAATAGTTGAAGGTCATCATTCATGAATTTACTTGAAAAATACTTGACAAAATAACAAAGTAAACTGAAAAATACATTTAAAATAATATGTTATGACTGAATTGGGTTAATTCCAGGAAAGCAAAATTGGTTTAACTTTTAAAAAAATCAGTTTTACTATCCACCACAGTGGAGTGAATAAAATAATAAAGGAGATTACCCATATAATCATTTCAACTAGTGAGAAAATCATTTAATGAAGTTCAACACTTATAGTTTAAAAGAACTCTTAAGTTACATATATAGGTTCCTCCATATAATAAGATTTCTTTAATTTAAAAATTCAGGGGCACCTGGGTGGCTCAGTGGGTTAAAGCCTCTGCCTTCTGCTCAGGTCATGATCTCAGAGTCCTGAGATCGAGCCCCGCATCGGGCTCTCTGCTCAGCGGGGAGCCTGCTTCCCCCTCTCTCTCTGCCTACTTGTGATCTCTCTCTCTGTCAAATAAATAAATAAAATCTAAAAAAAAAAATAAATAAAAATAAAAATAAATAAAAATAAAAATTCAGCAAACACCATACTTGAGAGTAAAATGTCAAAACTGTTCTTTTGGAGATCTAGGAAAAAAAAACAAGAATAACACCATTCATCTCTTTTATCAATACTACATCAAAAAAAAAAACTACACCATATTTTCTAGCCAATGAAATAATATTAAGTAAATAAAGTATAAGCATCTGAAAGGAAAAATATTATAGTCATTATGTTCATATCATAAAATTCTGCATTTAGAATGTACAAATACACTATTAGAATTAATAAGTGCTTGCTTTTCTTTTTTTTCTTTTGATTTTTAAAAAGTAAATTTTTGTGTTTTTTTTTAATTTTTTTTTATTTTTTAATTAAAGCATAATGTATTATTTGACCCAGGGTACATGTCTGTGGATAATAAGTGCTTGCTTTTCGATACTCAGCTTTGTTCCAAGACTGGTCACAAGGTGGCTGTCAACGGCAATGTGGATTATCTGCTTTCTCGGTCATTTCCCTTAAGAGAGGGAATCTCACGGTAATAGGAAACTCTTCCGCAAAGGACTCTAAAAGACTTTTCTCTCATTAAAACTTTTTTAAATGTGTATATAGCTTACATATACAAGAGGGGATAAAGCAAAATACATATAGTCCAATTATCTCAAAGTGAACCTCTGTGAAACTTAACAAATACTTAGGTCAAGAAATAAAAAAACAACTTGCTCCTCTCAATAAATATTTTTCTCCTCTTAAAAATTAATGAGCTTCTCAAAGAGATTTTTTTTAATGTGGATATATCTAACATTTTTCATATTAAAATAATAAAAGTAATAAAATATTAAATATTAAATTTTTAGTTCATTTAATAATGATATAAACTATGTTATATTTTGATGAAAACTGACAGCTTATAAAAATAAAAAATAATTATAATTCCAAAACAATAAAAAGTTAGAGATAAGTAGCACAGATTTACATTTATGTAAATATCTTTAACTGCTGGCTTAGGACAATTTTTACAGATTGAAATAATGAGAAAAAACAGGGTTCCTACAAATACGTAGTTAGTAAAAGGAAAGTATTTTAATAGTTTTTTTTTAGATAATAGTGGATATTCTTTTATGATACTATACCAGACAACATGTAATTTCTTAAAGATAGGTTGCAATGTGAAATCTGAAAGCTCATCATTAACATCCCTTGGTGTAGTTTGCACTCTGGAGGAGTATTTTACCCATAAATGATTCGGAGCACCATGGACTGATCATTTAGAAAATATTGGTTCACTGAATCATGTAGTTCCAAAAGTTATCACTTTTCATTTAAAAATATGTTTGAAAATTATATCTGTTAATGTCACCACTGACCTAACTGGAAAAGTCTTTAAGAATTGGGAAGCTGCCAAGATCATAGTGACATATACAAGTTTTCTAAAGTTTTAATTTTCTGTTTAAAGCTTAAATTTTATCATTTAATATAAATAATGTAATTTGTTTTCCTTGAAGTGTCATGCTTACTTTATTTTTTAAGATAATGTCTGCCAAATGCTGAAATCTGAATAACCACAATTTGTCTGCCGTTTTGTTGCAAAGAATTTTTTTTATAAATAAATTTTTTAAAGATTTTTTATTTATTTATTTGACAGAGAGAGAGAGAGATCACAAGCAGGCAGAGAGGCAGGCGTAGAGAGAGGGAGAAGCAGGCTCCCCACTGAGCAGGGAGCCCAATGTGGGATTCGATCCCAGGACCCAGAGATCATGACGTGGGCCGAAGTCAGAGGCTTTAACGCACTGAGCCACCCAGGCACCTCTGCAAAGAATATTTCATTAAAAATCTGTACTTTTACCCTCCTGTGTAAGCCTGAGGATTCACAGACATGTACCCCGGGGCAAATAATACATTATGTGTTAATTTAAAAAACAAAAAAACAAAAAAACTGTACTTTTAAAAAAGGTGTATTTGTTTTTTTTTATTTATCAAATGAATAAATATCACTGGCTTATCTTAAGTGAAATCAGCATTTATTTTTCTGCAAGTGACCATTATCATAGTTTAGGGCCGTTGCTCTGATTTATTACATCACTTTCATCCAGTATTGCTTTGGCACATCAGTGTAAGTGTCAAAGAAGCGAAAAAGGCAAGTAACACCTAAGTGTTATTATGAAAATAGTTTTGATCATCAGGATCCACAGACCAGATGTCATGAGAAACATTTCACGGTGCAGCCAGAAATAAAGCAAGAAAATAGTTTTATCTGAGAAACTCCTTATTAGCCTTCCTGTTAATTTCAATTTGGATATATAACATGTCTCTTGGTGTTCATCCCATTGATACTTTGTAGTTGGAAAGAAGATGGTATATAAATCCTATAATTTCTTTTAGGCAAATTGAATCAAAATTTTTATTATTTCTAGAGCTGGTGTCTAGGAGCTTCGATCTTTTTATTGGTAAATATTAACATTTTCAGAGTATAAGAGAACAGCAGTGAAGAAGTAAAAAAGGAAGAAACCGACTGCTAAAAGTGATATTCAACAATTATGCAGTTTACACTACTTAATAAAAAACCATAACTGCTAAATAACACATTCTTGTAGCTTTGAATGCTTATTTTTCATGAATAAATATATAGTTCTACAGGAAATAAAAGTAATGTTATTCATTATGAGATGCGACTATGATACACATGTTTAGAACCTTTATTTCCCTTTCCTCAATCAAGAAATTCTTACCCTTTTCACACATATGTTTGTCATTGAAGTGTTTACTACACAACTGGTATAAAACATAGGTGACTCTATGAAATGGAAGGCATAAAAAATTGACGTTTACATGCCAATGTTCATTGTAACAGCTTGTTTCTATTCACAGAGGTATAATGGAACAACTGACTCTATAGATAGGAATTTCACAGTTATTAAAAGACCTGCGGATTAGTGGTCTGCAATACTCATTCGTTAATACGACTAAGTCTCAAAATATCCCTGGGGTCTGTCTGAAGAATTAAATAAACCAGATAAAAGTCTAGTACCCATTAAAACAATTTGCAAACAAGGACAACAACAAAAACTCCTAAGAGTTACTTTTAGTTCATGAAGCATTTGCTGTTAATAAGGGAAAAACCATAGTGGACTGAGGATGGATCCACCGTTGGTTTAGCTATAAGACTTTATGTTTGTAGTACTTGGTATTTTTAAGTGTAGTCATTAAGTAGATTATGTTTAAGTAATTAAA
This sequence comes from Potos flavus, assembly GCA_028534135.1. Classification (NCBI taxonomy): domain Eukaryota; kingdom Metazoa; phylum Chordata; class Mammalia; order Carnivora; family Procyonidae; genus Potos; species Potos flavus. The sequence goes on from CM052898.1 coordinate 147,420,955, forward strand.
TTATGTACATGGTAACCTAAGTTTATCATTAAAGGAAAATAATTGTGAATTGATTTTATTATTTCTAATCTAAAAAATACTTTTCAAACCATCATTACTTTATCCTTCATGGTTATGCCTTTTAAAAATAAAACTGAAATACACATATGTATACATTTTAGAAGACAAGTTTGTCGTGCTATGAGGCACGTAATATATATGTATCTGAAATTCCACTTATTTCAATGAAATATTTTTATCTACACATTACATTTTCATATTATATGTTAATCCAAACTTTTTGGTAATTTCTGATAACTCTAAAAAAAACAGTATTGAAGAACAACTGAAGTAACATTACCTTATGTATTGTCATTTTCTCTAATTTGCAAAAATACTATATTCATCATTGACATGTCACTTTCATCTATTTTGTCCCAGTAAATTTTTTCACTTGAAGATTGTATATTTTTCTCCTTATATTCTATTGAAGTCCATTTTCACACCATTAACAAAATATGGCTCTCTTCATTTGAATATTGAACCTTACACTTGGGATGGTGACTAGCCAAGCTTTCAAGCTTTCTGATAACTTGTCCTAGACAAATTATCAGAAACATATTGGTATAAAAACACTACAAATTTTTATCTGACATGACTGTAGTTTAGAAGAATGACACAGGTCTTAATCAGCTAAAGTAAAGGTCCCATCAGACCCTCATTACTTTCTGGAAGCTTTAGGAGACCAGTTTTTTCCTTACCATTCCCAGCTTCTAGAGGCTGCTGGTGTCCTATAACTGGTGGTCTCTTCCTCCATTTTCAAAGCCTGAAAATGAGGTTGAGCTCTTCTCACATCTCAACACTCTCCTCTCACTTCTGAGGTTACATCTTCCCTTGGGTTTTCTGACTCTTCTGCTTCCCTTGTTGACTTTTAGAGACCTTTTTGATTACACTGGGCTGTCCTACATAATCCAAGATAACTTCTGTATTTTAAGGTCAACTAATTAGCATTCCTTAATTTCATCTACAATCTTATTTCTCCTTTGCCATATAACCTAATATACTCACAAATTCTGGGGATTAGGACATGGTCATTTTGGGGGAACACTATTCTATTCACCATAGAGTTATTCCATTTGAAACAGTTCAGAATTTCTATTTGCCTCCTTCCTGCCCTCCTCATTAGACACAATCTACCTTTGTGCCTTTACTCATGTTCTTTCCAAACAAGTAACATTGACCCATGATGTCCTTCCCTAACTATACTAGGACTTCTGCATGAAACCCAACCACTTTCCCTCTATGAAGCCTCATCCTCTTGCTCCAGCTACAGCCATCTCTTCCTTTGCTAAAATTTTAGAATATTTATTAACTCTATGAAACAATAAAGTTTACATACGCTGCTCTCAAGTTTTGTTTTGTTTTCCCTTCCAGTTGTTTCATTTCTTTAAAAGAAGTTGAATCTCCATGGTGTAGAAACTAAATTATATTACTTTTTATGTATTTTTGCTTAAGTATGTGTCATTCACAGAATTTGATGAACTATTTTTCTATAACAGGATTCCATTTTATGATTGAATAGAATAAACCAATCTAAGAGAAACCCAGCCATGTCACTTGTATTATGTAACTGTTTTTGGTCACATAGAAACTTCTAAAAGCAAAGAATAAAATGATGGAATTTTAATTCAATACACAAGAAGCTAATGCTAATATTAGTTTTCACACTTTTGATTCTGAAACATGCTTCTTGGTTTGAATTCATATATAAAACTAAAACTGAGGTTACATTGAGTAAGTTTGAATATCAAATATATAGTACCTTTATCTCACTTTTTTTTAATATGGTCTTTTCATGGTGACTGCCTTCTGAGGCATAATCCTTTCTGGTCTTTACAAGTAAAAAAGAAAATACAAATTTTTTCAAGTAAAAACTCAATACATATAGTATGAGTAATACATCTCATTAGTTTAGGGGTCCTTTAATGAGAGTGATCTAGATATTATTTTGCCTCTTCAGAATAGGGCTGACTAGAGTAGCTTAGGGAAACACTCACTAATTGCTTCTGTGCACTGCTGAATGCTGTTTCATTTGCTGCATAGTAAACAGTACAGGCTTATCATAACTATTCGGCAGGCTGCCATAACATAGCTACCTAACTTTGTCTTTCTTCCTATTGTAATTTTCTACCTTTCTACATAGCACATAGTTTAGGAGCTCTATGGCCTAAGGCAAATATATTTTTTTATGTTCAATGCTTGGAAGTTTCAAAAATACTGAGTTTCTTCTGTTGTTCATTACTTGTTACATATGAATAAGCCTAAAAAGCTTATAAACACAAGTAATTGCCTTAGTATGTGTCAAAATAATGATGTATCGGTGATATAAACTATCCATATTCATAAAGACATGAGAGATTTCTTATGAACAGGAGCATTAAATACCAACAAAACATATTTTATCTACACATGTCTACTGTACTGGTATGTGAGAGTACTATATGAAAAAATGTACTGCTGGCTAATTCTAAACCATGTGCAAGGCTCTGAAGGTTTCTCTCCTGAATTTTAAACATGGCAGAAAATCTTAATTCTTTCTATGCCCACAGAAAGATTAATTCTGTTTTGGTAATTTGAGTGTGCTTTTTGGGGGGAAGAAACAATTCCACCAGTCTTAAGATGTCACACCAAGCAATACTGAAACAAGATCTCTGCTTTCTAAGTGTGAACAATACCCGGATACTCAAATTTCTTACAACATATATTCGGTGAATAAATTCTGAACTTTTACTTGACCAAAAAAAGCCCCTAATTATAATAAAATTATTGTTTACTTAACATAATAATAGATTTGTGTGTGTTCAAGCCTGTAATCATCATTGGAGAATAACTGCAATAATTAACAGGAAAGGATAAATGAAGGATTCCTTACATATTTATTCTACTTGTGACTCTTTAGAGCACATACCAACATAGCAGCAGCAATGAGGTAATATGGCAAAATAGAAACTTCAACCTATTTGGTCAGATGGGTAGGTTATATAGTTCAGAAAAAAAAGTAAGTTTAGAAAGAAAGAGAGAGAGAGAGACAGAAACCAGATTGCTATTAAATAATGGGTAAATTAAAAATAAAAGGAAGGGGCGCCTGGGTGGCTCAGTGGGTTAAAGCCTCTGCCTTCGGCTCAGGTCAGGATCTCAGGGTCCTGGGATTAAGCCCCGCATCGGGCTCTCTGCTCAGCAGGGAGCCTGCTTCCCCCTCTCTCTCTGCCTGCCTCTCTGCCTACTTGTGATCTCTCTCTCTCTGTCAAATAAATAAAAAATAAAATCTTTAAAAAAAAATTAAAAAATAAAAGGAAGAAAAAATACTCTAGAAACTGGAGCTCCAGATCACAGGTACTAAAGGAAAAATGAAGTGCACAGAAGACAAAACAAAACAAAACTAGTCAAAGCACTTTTGTGGGTCTAGCCAGAAGAATGGACTTGAAGTTGAAATACGAAAAAAGAAATAAAAAGAGTAAACTCTATTTAATAGCGCTTACCTTCTAGGTGTTATGATAGAAATTTTTATTTTTTTATCTGCAGAAATACCCTAATAGGTGTGCATTATTATCATGTTAGCAATAATTAATTTGTGGCTCAAAACTTTAAACAATTGCAAAAAAAAAAAATCAGTAGAGCTAAGATTCAAAAGCTTTTATGTACCTCATAAAAAAAAAAAAAAAAAAAAAAAAAGCCTAGTTCTAAGAAAGTGAAACACCTAAAGAAATATTTCAAAAACCAGGAAGTGAAAGGTGGAAACCTTGGACTAAAACTACCAAAAGTAACAAAGTAACATAGATTCCAAACATTGTTGCATAAAGTGAAATACACAGTTCTATCCTTTCAACAGGTAAGAAACACAGGTGACTGCATTATTATAGTGACTTGACACCAGGACAGTTTACTTTCTTAAATACTTCAGCTAAAGAGGATTATGATTTGTAAAAGACACTGACAATTTGTTCTGAGTTTCACCCTTTAGCAAGCTTTTAGAGAAGAGACATGGACTTAACTCAAATTGGCTTTAAAAGTTAGGTTTCTTTTGGTTGCTCTGAACGTAGTTTTAAGAAAAAAATGTGCTAAAATTAGCAGGTCAGGAAACGACAGATGTTGGCGAGGATGCGTAGAAAGGGGAACCCTCCTACACTGTTGGTGGGAATGCAGGCTGGTACAGCCACTCTGGAAAACAGTATGGAGGTATGGAGGTTCCTCAAAAAGTTGAAAATAGAGTTACCCTTCGACCCAGCAATTGCACTACTGGGTATTTACCCTAAAGATACAAATGTAGTGATCCGAAGGGGCATGTGTACCCGAATGTTTATAGCAGCAATGTCCACAATAGCCAAACTATGGAAAGAACCTAGATGTCCATCAACAGATGAATGGATAAAGAAGATGTGGTATATATATATACAATGGAATACTATGCAGCCATCAAGAGAAATGAAATCTTGCCATTTGCAACGACGTGGATGGAACTAGAGGGTATTATGCTAAGCGAAATAAGTCAATCAGAGAAAGACAATTATCATATGA
>CM052898.1:147426008-147459962 GCA_028534135.1 Potos flavus
TAATCTCTTCCAGTCCAGTCCATGTTAAAATAAAAGTTGGGTATTCATCCTTCCTGATGGAGGCATAATATTCCATTGTATATACGGACCATATCTTCTTTATCCATTCATCTGTTGAAGGGCATCTTGGCTCTTTCCACAGTTTGGCGATTGTGACCATTGCTGAACCAGTATGGCAGAGGTTAAAAAGGCCTGCTTTTAAAGGGGAAAGAAGTAAGCTGGGGGCTCTTAGCTTCTCATTGGCTGAGTGTGAAGGTTTCTCACTGGCAGGGCTATCGCCTGGCAAGGAGGAATTAATTCTTCCTTCTTCCTACTGAGCTATGTAAAGTAAAATTTTTCCTTTGGAGAATACTAGGTTTCCTTCTAAGGGTAGATGCATAAGAGCTCCCCCTTCAAGGTTTCTGGACTCCATTTTGATGAGGTTCCTTTTATTTATTTTCACTGTAATACACTTAGAAAAATAATGTTCTGCAGGTAAGAGAGTTCAAACATCAGAGAACTGAGGTCTAGTGTTTCAGTCATCCCTTCTCATTTATTTGTAAGCTACAAGTGGTATGCCTTTATGGAAAAATGAAATATAAAAGTCCAGCAGACTGAGGGGTGCCTGGATGGTTCTGTTGGTTAAGTGCCTGCCTTCGGCTCAGGATGTGATCCCAGGGTCCTAGGATAGAGCCCTACATGGGCCTGGCTCTCTGCTCAGTGGAGAGCCTGCTTCTTCCTCTCCTTCTGCCTGCTGCTCCCCCTGCTTGTGCTCTCTGTCTTTCTCTCAAATAAATAAATCTTAAAAAAAATAAGTTCAGATTGAAATCCCATTTTTTAAGATAGAAACTAACATATCTGGGAGCATTTGAAAATCTTATAATTATTTTTAATTAGATGGGTTTCTTTTCAGTTGAATCATCTTCTGTGGTTTCCTTTATCCATTGTTTGATTTCTATGATCATACACTTGTGGTTTTAAAATAAAATGGCTTCATATTTTAATACGTACACATATGATCTACTATTAGATTTAGTTAATATATTATACTATCTTACATTTCCAGATCAAAGCATAGGAAATGTAGAAACTGAATACGTTCCAGTAACATTTTCCAATACAAAGCTCAATTTCTCTCTGAGACAAATAAACAGCTCATGGTGGAGGCTTATAAGAAAATGCTTCCAAAGTTATGTATTGGATTTTACTCTTTTCACAACAGTAGAAAGGCTTTCTGGTGAGAAAATGTGAAGTTAATAAACCCCGTTTCAATACATCCTGTGTGTCTGCAATTCTCTGTTCCTTTAGCCAACCTGCTTTCTAAATGAGAAGTAAATTGACTTTGCAGGCAAAAAAAGCAAGTACACATTAGACAGATTGTAAGCTCAGCCACAGACTGAGCTAACTAGACCATTTGTATTATTTTCTAAAAAATATGTAAATACACTGCATGTGATATCTTATCAAAATTCATTTAGGAATCTTTGGTTTCTGTTGCATTTTATTTGTCTTCCCCATCAATATTCTACCTTCTCATGTATAGACAAAGCCTGCTGACTGCCCACTCATTACAACTTTATCTTAGGGACTTCCAGGCATGTTTTAAATCTTATGTTAAGGCATCTATAGAGTCACATGTTAAATATTTCTTGAATGTCCTGAAGATTTTATTCCTTTCAAGTTTACTCATTACTACATGTTTTCCAAAATGAAAAAAAAAAAATAGCAGACATTGTACTCTTCTATTTTATTTTCTGAGTAAAATTCTTTGTTCCCAGAATAGCAACTATTCTGGAGCATGCCCCCTTCTTCCCTCCAGTTCTGTGCAATTTTTCTTCTACCAATAGTTTACTGCAAACATATAAGGAGGCATCCTTTTATATCTGTGAGTTCAGTAGTTCTGACTCTACCATCAAGCTCTGCTCTACTCTTTATTCCTGCTTATTGGAACAGTAGATCTATCTGGGGCTATGCAAGATAATCCATGTAATTGGCAATGGCACAGTTTGCTGAACAGCCACAGTGAGACAGTTACTGCAGTGGTTACAAAGAAAATTAAGTCTCATTTTTTACCTTAAAAATCTTAGAGTTAATGGGAAAAGTGAGTTAAAATATATTCTAAAGTATAAAAGATATACGACATAAGATATAAGTACACGAGAAAGAAAATAAAAAGTGCCATAGAGAACATCTCATTAGAGAAGATGAGAATATTTACTCTTACCTTGCGAAATTAGGGGAAAACATTATTTATTCTGTCTGTGTGTGTGTGTGTGTGTGTGTGTGTGTGTGTGCTGTGAATTTCTTGTAGCATGCAGGAATATATGAAAATAATATCCAATTTTCCAAAATTTCTCTAAGACTTGGAACTATTTTTTCGTCTCCTATCTTCTTTAGTCTCCCTGAACCCATGCCCTACACAAAGGACATCAGAGCTTCATGAGTATATGGTTTTGTGTGAGTATAATGTTCATGCTTCTTTTCTTGGAAGTATACGTATTATTTCACGTAGCACCCACAAAAGGAACTATGATATCTATAGTTGTTTTACTATTGCAATTGCATTTGTACCAATAGGCATAAATGCATTTAGGAAAGGTCAATAAATGTTCATCATAATTGCTATTTAAGGACATTAAGTCCACCACTGTCCTTCTGGATTTCCTGATATGAATGCATCTCTTTGCATAAGAGCTTAATTCAAAAGGAGAAAAAAATCGAATGGGCTACTCAGGAGTTACATATTTCAGTTATATACAATACCTGTGAGGCTTTGTAATTGCTTTTAGATTAATCCTAGTTTTATACTGGGATAAGTACTAGACTATGACTCACACAACTACAGTCTAAATCCAAATTGAAGTATTTAATAACTGAGATCATGGAAATAATCATGTGAGGTCATAGCCTATCCGGTCCTGAGGTTTGGTATCTCCACCCTGAGATTCTCTGAGGCAGCTCTGTATCCTTATCATGCATTCCCTGCAGATCCTACTAGTTCAAGTACGTTTCTCTTATTTGCAGATTTTATAATTGAATTATCCCACTTAGATAAATTACTCACAGACAATAGTTATCATATAGTATCACATAGTTATAGACAGATACACTACTAATATTTATATGTAACAAATAAATACCATTCTTTTAATAATGACCAGATGAGAAGATACAGGGGCACATTTCCAATACTCCAATTCAAGATGAAAACCATACCAACATGAAGAAAAATGTATGGATTTTAAAAATGAATAAACAGAATGTGACATGGTAAGTAGATAAATTATATACTAATCAGTTCCTCAAACTATTTTCAATCAAAGGATATATCCTTCCAATAATATAGAAATTTCCTAATGAATAATCATAATAAGTGGCCGAAAAGAGTCCATTTCAAAGTGTAGGATGAAAATATAATGGCAAACTCTTGACCTTTTTGAGTCATGCTATCAAAGAGGAAATAATCTGAAACAGAGCTGTACTACACAGCTACATAATAGCCCCATTATGAGAGTGAACTACCCATCCTGTAACTGGGTATGAGTCTCTGAATAGTGTCAGGACCTTTTAAATGTCAGAATTTTCTGGCTCTGGGTCTCTTCTGTCTGTTCTGCATGGAACATTGTGACTGGCTTGCAATAGATAGATAGTTTCTACTTAAAAATTTCCTGAATTCTCCCTTATAATCAGAGATGGTAATAGCTGTATGAAGAAAGATTAAGGGAAGTTAGAAAGTACTGGAGAAAAGCTGGATTGAAATTTTAAACTTGCATTAACCTCATAGTGGGAATGTATTAAGACCAAAACTCTACAACAAATTTCGATGTAAATATTTGAAATTTACTGTATGCCTTATGGAATATAAGTACTTTTAAAGACACAGTTCCTATTTTAAATATTTATTTGTACAATATATTGATTTCAATTGTTGAAACATGGTATTATATAAAAGTCAACAAATTTGATTGCCTAAAAAAAAGTTTTGAATTCCTAAATGGATCGTTCTTCATCCCTCTCAATCTTCTTCCAAACAAATATACTTAATACATATCCATGAGGCCCTTATGGGATGCTGAACTTGTTCTTCAGGTAATGTAAATATTCTTTTTTATCTAAGATATCTAAGTAACAGAAAGACTCTCCAGGTGCTCTTGAAACATGCATTTGGGTTTTTGTTTGTTTGTTTGTTATTTAATTCAATTAGCCACCATATAGTACATCATTAGTTTCAGATGCAGAGTTCAATAGTTCATCAGTTGCGTATAACATCCAGTGCTCATCACATGCATTTGTTTTTAATATAGAAATACTCCTGTATTCCTTTCAAAACTATTTTGATATACTTCAAAATTTCTTTAGGAATTAGTAACTTCTGTAACAATATCTCTCCTTTAGAAGTTATCTCTGAGTTTTATGAGAGCTTAGTGTCCACAACCAAACACAAAGAAAGCCTATTATTGAGAAATTTTTGAAAATCTTTACTTTAAAGCTGGGCACAACTTTAAAAGACACCTTTAAGTAGAAGAATAAGTGTAAGAATTCAGATCAATAACTGTCTGAGCTTGAAGCCTATGATGATTCACAGGCATTCAGCATTATTTTATTATCTGTTACCAGATTCTCTCACTTAACAAAGTAAATGTAAACATAGATTTCATTCAAATAAATATACCTAAACAGAGTGGAATAAGATTTTTTGAAATTAAAATAAAGAAGTGAAAAGAAAAAGACCCCAGTATAGTATTTATGTGAATGTATTTCTAGCAAATTCTATGTCCTAAAAAGATCTTAGAATAATAACGCATTTACTCTAATCCTATCATCATTTTTGCTTTGTTTTATCTAAAGAAATTTAAACTATGAGGGGAAATTTTTTTAAATATTAAAAAATGCTGAGAGGAAAAGTTTAAAGATTTAGTCTAAAAATATTCGAAATAATGAGTCAAAAAATCAATATTTTTCCAAATTTTACCTAGAAACAGAAAATACCTCTTGTTTAGTGGTAATATTAAATACAACTTCATTTAGGGTGGCTGGGTGACTCAGTTGGTTAAGCGTCTGCCTTCAATTCAGGTCATGATCCCAGAGTCCTGGGATCAAGCCCGATGTCCAGCTCTCTGCTTAGCAGGGAGCCTGCTTCTCCCTCTCCCTCTCCCTCTTCCTGGGGCTCCCCCTGCTTATGCTTGCTGCTCTCTCCTGCTTTCAAATAAATAAATAAATAAATAAAAGCTTCAAAAAAATAAAAAAAAATTAAAAATACATGACTTCATTCTGGGCTTAGGTAGAATACATTACAGAAAAAGAAAGGATTAAAAACTTGTTTAATGGAAGTTTTGGTTAAGTATCTGAAACAATGCTTGTCCTCTAAATTTAATACTCTTCCTTTGTATACTCATTTGCAGAAAAAAAATGACTATATCTTAGCCAAGAAAATAGGATCAAATTGGGGAAAATCTAAGCTAGAACTATTATTAATTTATTTAAAAAAACATAATTTGGTTTCAAATAATTTATTCTATAATATAATGACTATTATTGGCTCTATTTCTTCTATTCTGAAAACTAAAGTTAAATATGAAATAGCATGTAGCATGCATATAAACATTGAATTTTATTTATTTTTTATTTTTTTAAACATTGAATTTTAAAATAAGTTACCAATAAGTTAATTAAATAACTAAGTTATATATTATGCTAAAATTTCTGAACTTAGAGCAAAAAAGGTTGTTTCTTGTTTGAAAAGCGAATATTAGTAGAAATTATTAAGACCAAAACAGATTTTTAGGTTTCCACCAGAGAATTTTTTTTTTACATCATAGCTTTATGCATAACTGATAAAAATGACAATCGAGTTGAGGCACCTAGATCGTTGTTACAAGTGACTATAGACTCTAAAAATGCTTCTAAAAATTACATGAGACTGGAATGAGTAAGATTGATATATCCCTTTACTGTTTGCAAAGCACCAAATACATAATACCTTTTACTGTTTTTATGACTATATGCTTTTTCCTACATTATGTACTTTCAGAAAGTTGAGTTTATCATTCTTTTCCGTTCATAGCACAAATCAAGTTTACTCTACTCATGAGACCAACTGCACATATGGTCAAAGGTAGAAATCCAGCTTCATTTTTTTCACATGCTATGAAATTCCCCCAAAAAATCTACTAAAGTTATCCATATATTTCTCATTTTTATCATAAATAGTCACTTATACATAGATTTTTCTGTCTTCTCTATTCTGTATCATCAATTTGCTATCCCTAAACTAGTTCTACATTACTTTTGCTACTAGAAATTCATTGCATGTATTACACTATATGTTGTTATCTTATTATCTGTTCAGGCAAGTTTTCCATTTTCTTTTCTATTTTCTTTCATAAAAACTAATTTATGTATTTTAGGGCATTTTGAGAAGTTTAGTTCTGTAATTTAAAATATATCACTTCTATTTTGTACTTGATATCTTAGAAAATACACTATATATTAATTTGCTATTACTGCCCTTGTATCTTGATGCTTTCTTCCGGATTTATTTCTCTTCTAATTAAAATATTTCCTCCTAGAATATTTCAAAAATCATTCTTTACATAGTTAAATTTTAGCTGCTTTGTAAATCTCAGAATATCTTTATTGTGCCCTCATATTTATTGCTTATTTATCTCAAAATAAAAATTGATAATTTTTTGTCATTACTGTTTGGAAAATATTACTATTACTCCGTTGTCTTTAGTGCAATTTAGATTTTTCAAATATGATGTAAATATATTTCTTGTTCTGTTGTGGAAAATTCTTCTGTTTTTGGAATATTTTATGTTAATTTTTAATTTTTCTTTGGTTCTACTAATTTCATTTTAAAGTGTCCAGACATAACTTTTCCTCATATGTCTGGTCAGCTCCACATGTATCTTTTCAATCTGAGATCTATCATTAATAATTTTTGGAAATTTGCAGTGATTTTTTTTTCAACTATTCTTTTCCTACATATACTGTTTTCTTATATAGGTTAACATGTCAATTTCTATGTTTCTTCCCTCTTATTTATTGTTTATTTTTCATCTTACTTTACCTTTCTGGTACATTTATATATTTTATTTATGTATTTGCATTGGAAAATTTCTCAACATGATATTCTAGTTCACTCAATTCTTCTTTATCCATATCTATACCTTATTCATCTCATGGCTATTCATGCTTGATGTGACCTATAATTCCTATCTTTCTCAGATATCTATTACATTTATGTTAAATTTTTGATCTTTTTCTCTGTTTTTTTTTTTTTTCACTTGTACTAGTTGACCAGCCATTTATTTATTTATTTATTTCATAATGATTGTGGTAATTTTCTGCCTGTCAACTCCTATTTACCTGGGGCAAGTACTTTGTCTGGAAATTTATATACCAAAGGGAGATTTCAAAATTTTGGGCCTCAGTTTTGCTCCTCTAGTTGATTTGAAGTGTCTATGTGTGTACGTGTGTACGTGGGAGTATATGTTGGGGGTGTTTGTGTGAGGGTTACATTGATCAGAGCCACCTCTAAGGGTTGTTCCATTCCTTGACAGGATCCTACCACTTCCCACTTCCTTATGGTAACTCCTTGAACTTTAAACTTTCACTCTAGATATTGCTTTTTTTTTTTTTTTTTTTGCTTTATCTTTTTATCATGATCCTTTAGCCTTGGTGTGGAGGCGTGGGTGGGTGAGGAATGGAGGAATGGTGGGTGAGGAATGGAGGAATGGCTAGCATCATTCATTATTATATACTTATCTCTCCTGGGAGTGGATGGTCTCCTGGTGTTGTCTTACTGAAACATGGTGGTGCAAAGAAAGAGGCCAACTATAACCATAAGTAAACCACTTCCCTGACTGTGCCTTCTGTCCCCTGCCATGGTCTGCAGTTTTTTCTCCTTAAGTCACAAGTTTTCTCTCCTCAGGAGTTTTTCATAATTCTTAATATGGGTTTTTATTTTCTCAAAATCCATTCACATATGTCTCATTTCACTGACTTCTTCAAGACTGCAATGTGAAAAGGAAACAGCAGCCCAGTCTAGCAAGTAGTCTTTTCTTTTATGTTTCTCTAATTCCTTTCAGTAAATTTCTCTTTCCTTAAACATAAGCTCTGAAAGGGCAGGGACCATATTTGACTGCATCATTCAATATTTGCTCCCTTATATATATAGTATGTAGTGTGTCCTTGGTCATTCTTTTGTGAAATTAATTGATACATAAATACCTAGTGGAATGAACAAATACAAATGTTTAAACATATAGAAAAAGTGTCATATCTGAATATTAAGTCCAAATTCCATGTTTCACCAATGAAATATTGTACATAGATTTTTGCTTTGTAATTAGACACTATATGTATAGATGAGAATTAGACAGGTCTTCCTAATTTCTATGGAAGAATCTGGTCTTTATATGACCAGGATCAGGTTGTCTGAATCTTAATCAGCCCCAGGTTTCTAGATAAATTCTCTCCTTCTCCCTGTTCCTCTTCTTCTCTCTGTCTCTCCATCTTTTAATTTTTCTTATAGTCCAATGAACACTGCTCATGACCACAGCTGGCTTTTGCTCCAAACACACACATAGTCCTTCCTGTTGGTGAAATTGGCTGGGCTATTTATGAAGTCTGATGCCTTCCTTAATCATGCATGAGGGCAATTTAAGCCACATCCTTTCTTTTGCCTTCCCTTCTTCTTCATCTAATTGATGTTTGAGTCCATCCTCTTCAGGCCTGGGTTTGGGTAGTGACTGTTAGAGAATGGCAGCCCCTGATATCCAGGAGCTGGCCTGATAGTATCAGGTAAGCTTTAGTGTTGCTATGCACTAGCTGGGGCCTCAAAACTTGGCCTTGGGGTTTTTCTGTTGGATGTCAACAATTTCGAAAACATCACCGTGAGACAAGTCTGCACTGTGACAATGGTACATCAAGACAAACATAAAAACCACTTAATAATAATGTGTGTTCTCAGGAAAAACATGAACATTGTCTAAATTAGAAATAACTAAATATTTGCCTAACCTGGCTAGTATGAGTGACTGCTACTTCTTTGCTAATCACAGTGTTAGACTTGCTCTCATCTATCCTTCTCCTAGATAAAACTTTTGACGAGACCCAGCAATACATTGTCCCTACTTCATGAAAGCATCTCATCCAGGATAAGCTTATTTCCTAGAATCCTCCCCAATGTCACTTAAACAAAACTCAAATAGGCTTTTTTCTAACACACCCCCCCAGTGAGCCTGCTCCATATTTCCCCATGATCCACATTCTTCTTTGCTAAAATGAGAAATATACTCAATTTGTAGAAATACAGGTGTGTTCCCAGTGATCTTCGGTTAAAGGACATTAAAAAAAAAAACAAAACAGAGAGAGAAGAGAAATACAAAACAACTTAGAACTATCAAAATGAGTCACAAGAGGAATACCCAAAATATTTTAAATTTTTTGTGTGTTGCACTAAAAGCTCTAAGCTCCGGTCTACTTTCTAAGTAAGTCTCTGAAGTTCAAATCTATCATGTTAGAATTTCTTGGAGTTCATGGTCAATGCAGCTTTGGTAGAGAGAAGTTACTTTTTAAGCACACAACCAGCTCTGTGTCCAATTAAAAAAGAAAAAAAAAATCAATTCAGAAAATATCGACCTCTGAAAAAATTGCTTGTGCCTCTTTACAAATATTTGTGTACAAGCATAGGAGTTAGTATTACACAATCTTTCTGACTTTTTGTTACCTAAGCATAAATTTGTTAATAAGTAAGTTTCTCTGCTTAGCTGGGATGGTCTACCTAAAAAAAAAAAAAAAAAAAAAAAAAATTATACATGCAGCTACCAGTAAGTACAAAACCGTGGTTTATTATTGAGAAACTCTGGAAACTCTGAGTTCTGTTTTCATTTTGGTTCGTAATAAGTTTGACAATTCTCAGCATATCATTCTGCTTCTTTGTCAAATTTCCCTGCTGTGAAATAGGGAGAGCCAATCTTCTGATGAGGAAAGTGTGAAAATGATTAATGTTCAAGGAAGGTTGTAAGGAAAAGTGGCACCCAAGTTCAATCCATAATTATTTCACTAAATCACAATTTTCTTGATGTTCAGATCAGTGGCCTACTCTTTATGCAGCAATAACTGATTCAGACTTCATTTATAAAAAGGAAAAAAAAAAGGGAAGAGAACTGACAACACAAAGCAAAGAGAAATTACAGCAATATGAACTCTAACACTGTAGCATTCTTTCACGGTCTGGTACTTTTTAATCTTGAGTCATAGATGGAAAAATAAGGGAAAAAAATAAGGCACAACCATTGTAAGGTAGGCGAAGCAAGTGAGATTGCTTGGATTGATTACTCTGAACTCCAGAAAACAGCTACAGAATGTCTAGAATTCCCCAGACATGGCTACTGTGGTTCTGAGTAGTGGCTCAACAGCTTTCATTTTCAGATAGATTACCTATGTGCCCCAGTTTTCTGTCTCAAACCCTTTATTTTAGTGTTGATTTGGAAATAACCCATGGCTATAGTATTTCTTTTGTTGCCTATGACCCTGTAGATGATTTTGTTTCTGAAAGCGTAACAGCTTTTACTTGGCAAATAAGAATATGAGAAAAACA
This sequence comes from Potos flavus, assembly GCA_028534135.1. Lineage (NCBI taxonomy): Eukaryota > Metazoa > Chordata > Mammalia > Carnivora > Procyonidae > Potos > Potos flavus. The sequence goes on from CM052898.1 coordinate 147,436,597, forward strand.
TGTTATATTAGCTGTTCCATTTCACAATAATTCTACTGGTCTCATAAAGTTCAATCTCTTTTTTTTTTCTTTTTTAGTGTCTCTGAAGTCAGGTAGACCTAGTCAATTTGGAAGAGTTTTAGGGAAAATAGCTGAAAAATAATAAAATTAGGTAAGTGTTAAATTGATCTTCATAATTTCTAAAGTATAATTAATTAGTATGATCTTCCCATGGAAGAAATGCCTCTTTTAGAGTATGTGAATTTTCCAGACACTGACACGTATACACACACACACACACACAAATACACATTAAATTATATGTTGAGGTAATATTTCTGTATATATTCAGAAAGTTAATAGATATTCTAATACTCTTTCATGGATGTGTGAAATATTAACAAATCATGTGGAGGATAGAAATTCTGCCATTGTTTTACAGCAATGAGAAAAAGAAGCAATTTAAAAACTTCTGTGTAGAGAAGGATTTTAGGCCAACATTAATTATATGGTTTAATTAAGCACTCCTTATTGTGATATACATAGTTATTCGAGGTTGTGTCCATAACAAATATTTAAATATGTTAAAAATGGTCATTAATGAAGTGATTTTTTTTAAAAGGCAAGCAAAAGTGAATGCTGTATATGCAGTATGATCTTAACTATAAATAGGTAGAAAGATAAAAAGCTAGATTGATGATAGATTGGTTGGTACATAAAAAAGAATGAAGAGGAAAGAGACAAAAAGAGAAAAAGAAAGAAAGGAATAAGGAAGAAAGGAAGGAAGGAAGGAAGGAAGGAAGGGAGAGAGAGAGGGATGAAGGGAGGAGTCAGCTAGAAGCAAATTAAAGTATTAAGAGTTATACTGCTATGAGGAATATGATCCAAAGTGAGTCCTACTATATTGTTAGGTATTCCAAATTTTCTAGACTGGGTATATATTTCCTATAACCAGAAAATTTTAAAATTAATTTTAAAAATAAAATTTTTATTATTCTTACTTTCTAAATCCATGCCATAATGATTATACTCTAATAATAATATTATTCATACACAAAAAGATTTATGAAATCAAGAACTATTATATATATTATATTTGTCAACATAATCAGAAATATTCACATTAGCACCTCACATCAGGATTTGTATGGTTTCCCAGAAATTTATTTAAATGCCATATTGCTCACTAAATGAAAAATATTTATGACTCAATTCTAAGTAATCTTTTTTCTTTTTATAATCTTATTTTTAATTTATTTTTTAAAGTTTTTATTTAAATTCCATTTGGTTAACATACAGCATAATATTAGTCTCAGGTGTACAATACAGTGATTCAACACTTCCATACAACACCTGGCCCTCCTCACAATAAAAGCACTCCTTAATCCTCGCCACCTATTTAACAAATCTCATTTTTTAAAGATTTATTTACGTATCTTAGACAGAGAGAGAGAGCAGGCATGCACACAGGGTGGGGGAGGGACAAACGGAGAGGGAGAGAGAAAATCTTAAGTAGGTTCCGTGCCCAGCAAGGAGCCCTATATGGGGCTCAATCTCATGACCCTGAGATCATGACCTGAGCCGAAATCAAGAGTCAGATGCTTGACCAACTGAGCCACCCAGGTACCCCAACAAATCTCATTTTTAATAAAGTTTACGTGTCACTAAAACTTATGAGGTCCTATATCTGAAAAGAAAATATTGTGATTACTATTGCTGACTGTTGAATGTTAACCACTAACCTAAAGAATGCCCACACATCATGGAAAAGTTAATTCTAGCCAAAGGGGTAATACACAGAGATCAGAGGGAGGGGGCCAAATTATTTTTTATGCTAACTTCTAACTTCACATCAATGACAGCAGCGGTAATGTCATTTCCATAAGTCTCAATCGATTATTTGCTTTCACTTTGGAACCTAAGCAAGCCTGCATCAACAACTATTTTAGTTGGAGCACAGGGAGGATCATAAAGACACTTGTGAAATCAGCACCTAGGTCTTCAAAAGTGTTTAATTACTCCTTTCAATATTCTTCTTTAAGATATTTTTGTTCCTCCAGACATCATGTTCTCTGCTACTGAATTTACAGAGATAGTCCCTTTCTCCAGTCTCAGGCTGCCATCATCCCTACTGAGGCACACCCCAGGTTCTTGGTCCTGCAACATATTTAGATACATATATTATGGAAAGAACATGAGGCTAAGACAGAATGAGAGGATTTAAGTCCTAGCTATTTGATGTACCTTTTTTTTTTTAAGATTTTATTTATTTATTTGAAATAGAGAGTTATAATATATAGTTAGTGGATTATAAAGTTGAAGAACTGAATTTTTATTTTTTTGCATGGTTATTTTTATATATCAATAACATTAACCCCATGTTTATTATATTTCTTTTTTTTGTTTTGTTTTTTATTTTTTGTTTGTTTTTGTTTATTATATTTCTGGCAAATTGTTTTCCTAATGTTTGTCTCCCTTTTAATAATTATGGTCTTTCATCATATAGATTTGTTTTTGCTTTTTATATAGCCAAACAATTTCTTTATTTTAAATTCTATTCAACACCAAATGACCATTGAGTTATTTACCTATATGGACTACTTATGAAACTCTACATATAATTTTCAAATTAAATATTTGATACAACTGAGTTTTGTTTTGGCATTAAGTTTGAGATAAATCTGCCCTTTACATACTGAAAAGAAATGCTATGTTTATATTTTATGCTTGAATATATTCCTGAATTTAAATTTAATATATTCATTATATACTATTGAACTTCATAATAATTGCATCCATTGATTCAATTGTTATAAAATTATTGCCTATTTTATTTTATGAAATATCAGGCTTTCTCATCATCCTTCTTTACATGAATCTTTATGTTATGCTTCTAGATGAAATTAAGAATCATTATTTTCCAGTTTTAAAATTTAATGGAAATGTTCATTTGAATTCTAATAAATAGATTAATAGGCTAATATGAGAAGAATATATCTTTGACAATATTGAGCATTCTTATCAAGGGATTTGCTATCCCATGACATTTATTTAAATTATTTTGTCCATCAGTTAACTTCTTATTCTCTAGTGTACTCATAGATGTCATTAAGGTTATTATTTATTTTGGATAACTTTGCTAATGAAATCATTTATTATCATCTTACATAGCTGATTATTTCTTTTATTTAGGAAAGTTGCATTTGAAATATTTTGATACAGACCAATATTTTTAATAGCCTTTTTTGAGCTGCTCAGATAGACAATCAAATATACAACATTAAAATATTCCCTCTTGGGGCACCTGGGTGGCTCAGTGGGTTAAAGCCTCTGCCCTTCAGCTCAGGTCATGATCTCTGGATCCTGGGATGGAGCCCCGCATCCGGCTCTGTGCTCGGCGGGGAGCCTCCTTCCCCCTCTTTCTCTGCCTGCCTCTCTGCCTACTTGTGATCTCTCTCTCTCTGTCAAATAAATAAATAAATTAAATTAAATTAAATAAATATAAATAAATATAAATATATATGAAATATATATATTTATATATAAATATATAAAATAAAATAAAATAAAATAAAATGTTCCCTCTTGTTTTTCAATATTTATTTTATTATTTTACTTTCTTTTGTCATTGATGTAGGGTAAGAGTGAGCATCCTAAGTCTTGTTCTTGATTTTTTATAGAAATGTTTTTGTCAGTGGACTATTTAAACATTAACCATGACTACTGCTTTTGATTTGATATAATTCTTATTTTATTATATTGGAAAAATAGCCTGTTCTGGTTTTGTTGTTTTGCTAGGAATGGATATTGAATTTGATCAAATCTAAGTTTAGCTTATTCTAATTTAATTTGTAGTTAATGAATTTCCTAATTAGATCATCCCTGAATTTGAGGGATAAACACACGTTGATCCTGGTATATTTAATTTTGAACATGGTACTTAATTTAATTCGCTAGTATATTATACAGAGTTTTGTCTGTGCTTTTAAATGTGCTTTCCTCTAAAAGCTTGTAAGGTATATGCAGAGTTCAAAACTACAGTGAGAAATCCTTTTAACTGTTCTGTATGCTCAAGCAATTTTATTTTATTTTTTGAAGCAATTTTAATAAGGTAGGCTTAATCTATTGCCTAAAAATGTTATGAAAATCTCACATAAACAGTTTGAAATCAGTACCATATGGGGGTACTAAAAGAAAATTTGCTCTTGTGATAATTGTTATTTCATCTAGATAGTGAAATATTTAAATTTTGTTTCTTTAATTGATTCAGCTTTGTTAAATTATATTTCCTTAGAATATTCTACAGTTTATTATGATTTTTAAATTATAGCAAACTGATTAACACAGCTTCTTTTGTCTTTGAAGTGTATTTAATCAATACAGCTATATTACATTACTCATTGATATTGCATGTATTTGTGATTTTCTTTACCCATTATTTTATTTGCAAGAAATATCTCTAATATTTACGTCTTTAGAAGACCTACTTTCTAGATTTATTTGTGCTATATTTTGTAAATCACCTGTCTTCTTTATAACTAATCTATTTATTTTTGTTATTTTTATTTGTTTTACTATTCATTGTCCTGTTTATTTAGTTGGTTGTTGGATTTGAAAAATTTATCATTTCATTTCATATTTAAAATATTTAGAATTGTAACTTTTATTTACATATGTTTTGCCAGATTCCACTATTTTGCTATAATCTTTTTTTTCAATTTGTTTAGTTCATTCTTAACACATGATTTTTCTCTTTTATCCTTCTTTTTCATTTTTTAAGTTAATTCATTTCCATTGTTTTCCTTTTTTTTGTGCTTACTTGTTCTTTTTTATTTCTTAATATTTTGTTGTCTTAATATTATGAAAACTATGAACTCTTTGATTTCTTCTCTGCCATTTAAAATACTCATATATATATGAAATCTAGTTATTGACTTTATTATTTATATGATTTATCCTTGTATTTTTTGGAGCAAATTATATTGTTGACTCTGATTTTTAGGGCATTTTTTGTTATATTTCTATAAAATATTGTTTCCTAATTGCAGTTCTGTGTTGTGAAAATGAAGTAATTCTTTTGGGGTTTAATAAAACCCAATGAGGGTCGCCTGGGTGGCTCAGTGAGTTAAATCCTCTGCCTTCGACTCAGGTCACGATCCCAGGGTCCTGGGATCAAGCCCCACATTGGGCTCACTGCTCAGCAGGGAGCCTGCTTCCCCCTCTCTCTCTGCCTGCCTGTCAGCCTACTTGTGATCTCTCTCTCTCTCTCAAATAAATAAACAAAATCTTTAAAATAAATAAATAAAAAAATAAAACCCAATGACTTTTGACACCTTTAATATTTAAATGGGTTTAACATCTTTCCTTTAAATTCTATCTTTCTAATATAAATGTTTTATCTTATGATCAGCTAAAGGTGCCTGACATATCTTGAGATAATTCTAGTATTTTCCTTTTCAAGTCATGTTTTTAGGTCTATCTCATATATACTTTATATATTCAAATATTTTTTATGTAATTCAAAATTCTTTATCTTTTAATAAAAGAATTTTACCCATTTACAATTACCATTGTAACTGAGATTTGTATATGACTTCTGCAATAATTTTTTTTAAAGTAAGTTTATGATTTAAAAATAAATGAATGTTCATTTTTAAAACACATGTTACATGGAAAAAAAAAAAGAAAAAGGTAAACAAAATGTACCAGAAGCATAAATCTTCAAAATTAAGCAAATCATGATAATATCTTGGTCACCATTCTTTGAAATCCCTTCTTCATAAAAGATAGATAAATAGAAATATTTATATATATAGTTATTGATATAAATATAGATATAGATGTATGTGTATGTCTAGACTCAGGATAAAGCAGTAAAAAAGATAAGGTCATCATTTCATGAATTTCATTTAAGGCTGTAATGAAATTAATTAACAAATAATTAAATCATATCAAGTAGTGATAAGTGTTCAATAAAAAAATTTGTTCATATCATTCATTTATTTATTACTGTATAATAAATCCTTTCCAAACATAGTGGCTTAAAGTCTATGATTCATTTGGACTGCTCTGATGATGTGAGCCAGGCTCAGTTGATCTCAGTTGCACTTGCCCATGTGACTGGGTAAGGTGACTAGAGCTGATTCATCCAGGATAGCCACAGTAGATATTTGACATCTGGCCTGCTATCAGCTTGCATGACAGGTGTAACTAGCCCATGTGTCTTTTATCCTCTAGCAGGCTACCCTGGGCTTATTCACATGGTCTCAAGAGACAAGGTTTCTTCAGGACTATGCTTAAAACTGACATCCTGTCATTTTCTCCCCATTCTACTGGTCAAAGCAAGGTCAACTCAGACTACAACTCTTAATGGAAAAAAAGATTAAGTGTTATTGCAAAATGTGTGGCTACAAAGAGGATTGGAGTTTTGGGGTAATTTGGAGGGAAACAATCCATCACAATGAGAAAAATGGGGAGCCACTCTAAAATATTTGGCCAGTTTAGTATCTCAAATTAGGTGATATTTCAAATGAAGTTTGTATGACAAAAGGAGGCAGCTATTCTGATTTCTTAGGAAATAGTACTTTAAATACAATGGATAGCTTGTTCAGAAAATTTAAAGAAAGAAAGAGGAAATAGCTTCAAAGAAGAGGGAGAAGACCATTATGAGAGCTAGTACAATCTGGGTAAGAGCAGATGTGGTAATAGATTCAGTCAGAGAGGCAGTATCCAATAAAGGAGAGTCTTAGGGGCCTTGGATTTCAATCTAAGTATCATCAGTTCTCCTATAATATAATAAACAGTTTCCTGAAAATCACGGCACAAGGCAAATCATGCCATAAAAAACAATAGGAAGTCCAGGAGGTCTATTCTGCTGGTCCCTACCATTATACAGAAAACATCTGTGCCTGTGAGTTCAGAACTTTGGAATGCAAGATCTGATCTATCTCTTGGTGGCAATATCACAGTCTGTGAAATTAACCTATTATTCATACCAATCTATATTGCTTTACTGGTTCTTCTTATGCACGTGATGATTATGGAGGCTAATGATTGGCGAATAGTACAGCTCATTCTTTTGGTATATTTTATGAATTGGTTTAGGGTATTATAAACCTTTAGCCTTTTTTTTTTTTGCCTTAATTAATTTATCTTTCTTTAACAGTTACAATGAAGGTTAGAGTCTATTAGAGGACAAAGGATAGATACAGAGGGTCAACAAACACATTGAAATCTTCCTCTCTGTCATCTGGCACCCAGTTATTCAACAAGACTTGTCAATCCTAGTTCCTCCTCGTGTTTTACATTTCCACTGCAACTACCCTATCTCAAATAAATATTACCTCTTAACTGATCCAGTACAATTACCCTTAAGTATTCTCCTCACATACATTCTTTTGTTGTAAATCATAGTATTGTGATTTGAAGAAAAAAGTAAATTTTAAGTGTAGCTTGGATGAATTTCTACAAGTGAACATACCTAAGAAAATACAACACTAGTCAACACAAGGAACATTAGTGATGCCTCAAGACTCTTAAGCTTTCTTTCAGTTATTAACTTCACCAAAGATGACATTATCCTGGATTCTAACTTATTAATTGTACCAATTCTTTAACCTTTATACAAAGGCAACCATAAAGAATGCACTCTTTTGTACCTGATTTCTTTCACTCAAATATGTTTAGAAATCCATCTTTACTGTCCCATGTAGTTTATTCTCTTTTACTACTTCACATTTCATTTTATGATGGCCCCATAATTTACTTACCATTTCAGTGTTGGCAGAGATTTGATGCATTTTAAGTTTTGGCCTCTTATGGTTAATGACTATATGAACATGCTTGTACATTTCTACCAGTGAGCATATGCATGTATTTCTTTTGGGTGTATACTTAGAACAAGAATTGCTAAGTCAAGGGGTATGTACATATTTGTCTTTAATAGACACTTCCATAGAGTTGTCTAAAATAGCTATACCAGCTTACATTCTAAATAATATTATATGAGAGCTACAGTTACCCTACATCCTTTCCACACTTGTCACTTTGGTTCTTTGCTTTACCCAATCTGTTAGGTACAGAGTTATTACAAAGTGGTTTCAATTATCATATCTCTAATAATGCATGACACTTCAATTTCCATATGCTTATTTTTCATTTAAATATATTCTTTTGTAAACACACCAAAAAACTGTCCAAATTATTTGCCATTTTCATTTTGAGCTGTCTGTCTTTTTCTTGGTGATTTATAACAATTCTTATATATTATGGTTCAGAGTTATTTGTCAGATGAACTGTCATTTGTGTGTATATGTGTATGTACAAATATATAATTGAAAATACTCTATTGTACCCTTTAGGTTACCTTTATATTGTTTTAATGCTATCTGTGATGAGTAGATGCTCAAGTCACAGCCCTAGTGGTTGTTACACAATCCCATCAAATAGTTCTTTCCTTTTCTTCATTTTAATTCCAGATTTTATTGTTGTTTTCCATGACAATGTTAGTTGATATTACTCTACTTTTACCAGAAGCAGAATATCTAATTCATTCCCTCTCTCTGTAAATATCTATGTATCTATATCTATATACAGATATAGACATACATATATATATATGTCTATATCTATCTTTATCTGTGTAGATCTGTATAGATCTATACAGATATAGATAGATATAGATATAGTCACTTCCTATCTTTTTTCTCTGTGTATCCATATATTTATGTAGATATAGATCTCTATATAGATATATAGATGATGTAGATAATAGATACAGTCACTTCCTATCCTTTTATCTATCTATCTATATATAGAGAGAGATATATAGTCACTTCTGCCAAAGTATTGATTCCCTTTATATATATCTATGTATCTATATACAGATATGGTCACTTCCTATCCTTTTATCTATCTATCTATAGATATATAGATATATAGACATAGATAGAGTCTCTTCCTATTCTTTATCTATCTATAGATCTATAGATCTATAGATATAGATATGGATATAGTCACTTCTGCCAGAAGCAGTATATATCTAATTCATTCATCTAATTCTTTCCCTCTCTCTATATCTTTATCTATAGATATAGATATAGTCACTTCCTATCCTTTTCCATCATGTTTGTATTTATAATGACTTTATTCATAAAAGCCAAAACTTGAAAGCAAGCAACATGTCCTTCAGTAGATTTTTTTGATAATCTCATTTCCAAAGATAGTGACTTCTATTATATTTCAAGTATTTACTCCTATGGGCACTATACTTCATCATCGCCAAAAATCACATTGCCTCCATTATCTTGATTTGGAGCATATCACTCTCAAACACCACCCCCACCCCACTTTCTTTACAGGTTTTATTCTAGAACACCAAATATGGAACTCCTTTACACTGTTAGGTCTTCAAACCCATTGATCTCAATGTTTTTTCACTCTCCATCATCTATTCCTATTCTCACGATTGTGCTCATCCAAATTAGATTCCATGAAGGAAATTATCGTTACTCTCCTATAAATACTCTCAAATTTTTTCATTCTTCCTTCAGTCACACTGACTTAGAAAAATCTTGTTCTTCGTAAATCCCAAACTTCTGTCTCTGCCTGCCCATCAAAGCAGCTGAATATGCATGGAGAAAACCAAGAACAAAGCAAATGTGTTTTGATACTTACTATGCCTAGACATTTCTCTAAGTGCCTTATACAAATGAACTCATTTAGTGCTATCAACAAACTTATAAAATGTTCAGAATTATTATCGAGATCGAACTCAATTCAGAATATAAATACAAATGTATGAAATAAAATATTTGTAACACCAAAGTAACTAAGTATTCATAAATGGTATCAAATATGCAAACACATAATTTTTTTAAATGGAGCACTTGCCATATTTTAACAATAATGATGGTATGATAACATATGGATACTTTTTGCAGATAATTTGTAACTTAACAATTCATTATGAATATGATGCATATCCTAGGTCGATTGCTATTAAACTATCCTAAGGAAAATAACATTTATTTCAGGAATGAAAGATAATTTGACATTAAGTAACAGATGAATACAATGCAATATATCAAGATAATGACAGAAGGTGTTTACTTTCGTAATATATGCTAGAAAAAAATCACCTGACAAAATTTAGCTTTTAAGTTGGTAACTGTAACTCATTCTTTTTTATACCTGCATACAATATTATAAATATACTACATTTTTTCTATTTTACTTATAAAAAGCATTTAAGTAAAACAGGTCTGAGGCAAACAATATAAATATGGCTATTTAATGAAAACCTGTGTAAAGATGTGAATGACTTTAAAAGCATTACGGAACTTGGAAACACTATTATATTTCAACATTGCGAGCTGTTTCTAGGTAATAAAATTTAAAAGGAAAACAAAATAATTTACAAAAAATCATAAAGTAGAGGTGATAATTATCCTCACTTGGAAATAACATGATTATCAACATAATAAAATACTTTATTATTAGTAAGTTAATTTGGTAAAGTAACCAGATATAAGAATTTTTTCCATAAGAGTCATGATCAGTTAGAAGGAAAATGAAAAAAATATTCCATTCAAAATAGTGCCCAAAACTATAAAACTTCTGGAAGTCACTTAACACGAAATATATAGGACTTACATGAGAAAGATATAAAATATTATTGTAGAGTATAAAAAAGAGCTAAAGCAACAGAAAGAGTTAAAATAGTCCTGTGTAACAGAATTGTTAGATAAATTCTAGCAAATTTATAGTATATTATGCAGCTTTTAAAGGCAATGAATTCCTTCTATATCAGTAATCCTGGATTTATGTTCATGTGTAATTTATGTTGAAAAAGTATGTTGGAAAAATACAATATACCTGTAAAAGCCAAATATGTAAGGTGCTATTAATTTTTAAAAGCAAATGATGATCACTTTCATGAACACAGAAAGACAGGAGGAAGGAAGGAAGGAAGGAAGGAAGGAAGGAAGGAAGGAAGGAAGGAAGGAAGGAAGGAAGGAAGGGCGAGAGGGAGGGAAGATGGGGGGAAGGGCAGAAACAAGCAAACAAAAAAGCTATTCTTAGGACATTAAGAATTTGCATTTTGCATGAGAATGGTGTCAAAGGTCTAAAAGAATAGACCACCACAACATTTAGAGATTTGTTTACTGCAAGAAGAATGAGACAGATAATAGAGAAAAGGGTATCATTTAAAATAAAAATTGCAGTTAGTTATAATATAGTTTTCATTATTAATTGTTTATGAGGAATGTCTCTGTGGAATGTGTTTTCAGATTTATCTGAGAATTTAATTTTGATTTCCTTTCCTTTCTCTTTTGCATTATCCTTTAGTCAGACTTGTCCACTTTTGGATCCTATTTGGTCTGATTGCTTCTCATCAAAAATAATATCATCATTCAAAATAATTCTCAATTTCCTGGCTCGATTTGTCAAAATTCAAGTTTCACTTGCAGTTTTCTACTTCAATATCCCCAAAACAATCATCTCCATTGCTATTGCTATGTCTCTTTATGTTCCAATTTGCTATTTCATGAAAATGTGAAATACCAAAGAAAATTAGAGACATTATGGTCTCTTTCAAGATAAAGTTCTAAAAAATATTTTGTGATTATAAATCCCCTTTCATAAAGCAAAGCTCCAAAACAAATGGGAATCCAGGAATGAAATACAAAATGATGTTCCCCAGCCACAGCTGTTTTTCTGTTTCCTGTCTTCTGTGGGTGAGGTTCATTTACAGTAAAAAGTTTCAGCATTCAACAACATTATCCTGAATCCAGCACTACAATTGAATAATAGGAACTCAATTTTTCTGTTGCTTTTGCTGAGTTTCCAGGATTTTAAACTTCTCCTACCTAACCATCAGTTTCAGAAACAAGGAAATGAATTCCAATCCTACTATCAGTTTTTACTATTATCCTTTGGAATTTTCTCCAGTGCTACATTAGCTCTTCTAAAATTGGAAACTGAAGATAATAGGGACAGTGCATATTTATATATCTTTCTCTATTTTTTAATTGTATCCAAATTTTAAATTGTTATTTTCTGTTCCCCTAGGTTTCTTTTTCTCCTTTTCTGATCTTTGTTTTTTGTTTTAGTATCAAATTAAAAAAAATTACTAATCATTTTATTTTTTCTTAAATTTTCATTCCAATCTACATTTATTTTTTTAACCTCCATTTTCATTTTCATTTTTCTTTGAGTTCTTTGCCCTACTGCATTATTTTCACAACATCTTTGTGAAGAATTAGTTGACTTCCTCACCCATCTTCTGTGAAACAATTATGTATGCATCTCTATTATATAAATGAAGTCTGCACCAAGCTCTTAATGACCTGACTCTTAAACAATTTGAGGTCATAGTTTGGTAGTCCAATTATGGTTTGTCTGAGTGCTATTCTCTAGTGGTTATGGTTGATTTCAAAATTGTTGAAAATAGCCACTGCCTTTCTTATCTAACAAATATAATTTCCTGCTCCACTGATGTCAAACTTATCTACATGACTTGCTTTGGCTTATAAAATAAGAACAACTGTTGAATCACTAATATAACACTGTATGTTAACTGTACTGGAATTTAAAAATAAAAAAAAAAATAATAATAACAAAAGTAACTTGTTCCACTTCCCAGACAAAATTTTAAAAGAGTCATGTTTTCTTTCTCTCTACTACATTAACAGAACATCCCAGATATGAGCTTAGCCTTTATCCTGGGTACTAGTTAAGAAATATTTATAGCATAACTGTATGTGACTTAAGAGTGGCATGTAATATAAGCAAGAAATATAATAATATTTTATTGTAAGGTGCTACAATTTGGAAGCTATTTGTTACTGCTGCAAATATTAAGTTGACTGATATAGTAGCCTTCTCTGTATGCAAAATTATTTTGATATTTATTAATTCTAAATTGTAAATCAGAATCTTTCAACATCCTTTTATCTTCAAGTGATAAATGTACTTCAAAAATCAATGATCAGAGTTGGACAGATGCTAACAGAGTACTATTTCTAAAAAACTGAACTAATAATTCTTGAGGTCAAGTGTTACTCTTGCTAGAGGAGCACTTCAAAGGTTAAAGCCCTTTATTAAAGAAACTAATAAACATCTTGCCTCAATTTGTCTCCTTACAATCTTGGTAAATGACTTGTCCTGTGCATTTTTTATGTTTTTTTTTCTGACTTGCCTGGTTACTATTTGTTATATATTGAGAAAACAAATAAATGTGTCTATACACTGAAATTAATGTATTTTACCTACTCAAATGTTTTAGCCCAATATACATCTGATGTTCCTTAAGTCCTGTTTATACTATTATGCATAACTCCTAATTTTCTTTTTTTAATTTTTTTTTTGTATGTAAGAGTGTTCCAAAGACTGGGTAAGAACCTTAAATGGCATTGTCCCATTTTATCCTCACAAAAACTCTATCACGTTGTTTTCTATTTTTTTGGATTATTGCCTCTCAACTCTTTAACCTTTCCTTTGTGATCTTGAGGCAAGAACTTTGCAAACCACAGGCCCAGGTTGCTTTGCTAGCAGGTTCCTATTAGGTTTTGAAAATAGGAGTTACTAAAGAAATATTGGAAGGCAGTAAGAAAAGACAAGATAATTCCTTCAGTCTGTTGGTTTACTCTTTCTTTTCATGTTGCCTCAATACTGCCAGTTGATTGCATTCTCCAAAATCTTTCAAAACTCAAGGAAACAGCCTCTTGCCCCACAAAAGCAGTTTTATCAGCATCTGGGCAATGTCTCCTACTGACTAGTATGTACCCTGCTCACCCATAGTGTACATAGTAACTAAGCTTGGAGCATGTTGAATTTTAACAAGGTGAATAACCATCTAACCAGCATTGAGTTCAAGAGATAGGACATTATTGGCCACTTGGAAGGTAACTGCTTTTCCTTTCCTGTTACTACATTCCACTAAGGGTAAACACTATCCTGATTTTTAACAACATGAATTAGTTTTACCCTTTTTGTACTTTATATAAATAGAATATTTGTATCAGGCAGGATTCAAGAAGACAAGCAAAATAAATAGGATATACATAAAAAGATTTATCTCAAGGAATTTTCTCACATGATTGAGGTGGCTGGCTAGGAAGGTCTAAAATCCTTAAGCAAGGACTTTAGGGAGAATAAGTTGAAGCCCTCAGCCAAAGGCTAAAGCCCTAGACCACAGGCAAAATTTCTTCAGGGAAGCCTCAGCGTTGTTCTTAAGGGGTGTGTACTGATTGAATGAGGCCCATCCAAATTATCTAAAATAATTTCTCTTACTTAAAGTCAACTGATACGGACTTTAATCACATCTGCAAAATAACTTCACAGTAACACACAGATTAGTCTTTGAATATTGCGGACTAAAGCCTAGCTAAGTTGAAACATAAAATTGACCATCAGGTTCTCATTTCTGGTTTCTTGTCCCACATTGTATTTGTTAAATTCATACTTTATGTTGTGTTTACTTGTACTATATTTATTCTCATGATTGGAAAATATTTCATCGTATGAATGTGGCACAATTTATTTATCTACTTTCTTGACAATAGATATTTGAGTAGATTTCAGTTTAGAAATACAATGAATTCCACCACTAGAATAATAGAAATTCAATTTTCCTGTTGCTTTTGTTGAGTTCCCAAGATTTCAAACATATGCCTTTGCTGAACAAATATATGACTTATTGTTGGAATGCACCTAGGAGTATAGTTGTTGAGACTTAGATTCTATGTATATTCAACTGTTTTGCAAAGTACCCATACCAATTTACATTCACACTGACAGTCTATTAATGTTCTTATTGTTTCATATTCTCACTAGCATTTTCTATTTCACATAAAATTTTAATAAGTATCTGGAGCGTGTATGTGTGCATTTGTATATCTCATTTTGGTTAAAACTTGCATTTCCCTGATGACTAATGAAGCTAGTGATATTTTTGGCAATTTGTGTACTCTATTTTTTGAGTGTTTGTTCAAGTTCTTTGCCTATTTTTCTACTGGGCTTTCTGGCGTTTTTTTTTTTTTTTTTTCTTATTCAATAGTAGTGGCTTTTTGATCATTCTAGATATGAGTTTTTTCTTATCACATATATATCTATAGACATGTAAGTACGTGCATCCCAAATGCCTTTCTTCTTTCTATGGGTTGCATTTTTGCTTTCTACTGAAGAAACAGAAGCCCTAATAGCAACATAAATCAATTAATCACTTTCTCTTTTATGGTTAGTGGCTTTTTATCTATGATTAAGAATTGGGTTTTTTTGTCTACTTCAATGGCATAAAAATGTTCTCCTCTAAGATACTTCATTGTTTAAATTTCATATTTAGTCGCAGTATATCAGAGATTGATTTTTATTAATAGTATAGGTCTATTTCAGATAAGACCAGAAATATTTGTCCATATGATATCTCATTGTTGAAATGCTAATTATTAAACAAAAGAAACAAACAAACATTTGTTCCCTGATGCACTCTGGTTCTGAGAACGCTTTTGAACTTTTCTGTTTGCAATTTGCTCATCTGATACAAGTACTACAATGTTTTCATTATGATGCTTCGTATTGGTCTCATTACTATGATAGAATATTACAGGATATTTTTTCTCCTGATCGCCTTTCTTATTTTTAGCTCATTGACCCTATACAGAATCACCCATAGCTTGTAAAAAAATTTTATCGCTATGTCCGTGACACAGATTACTCTGTAATTTTCTTTACTATTAATATCCTCATGAAATATAGACATCAAAGTGATCCTGGCCACATAAGAAGAGTTACAAAATGTTTCTTATTATGCTATTTTCTGAAAGAGTTTGTTTAAGATTGGTGTTATTTCTTCCTTAAATATTTGGGAGGATTAAATAATGAAGCTCTGTGTGTGTGTGTGTGTGTGTGTGTGTGTGTGTGTGTGTGTAGGTTTTTAGTAACAGATCTAAATTCTTATACAGTGTCAACCATTAAAATTTTTTATTTCTGTTGCTTGTTTCCTAAGTGGTTTTGAGGAATTTATATGTTTAATCTAATTTGTCAAATTTTCAAATTTATTTGTATAAACTTGTTTATTTCCTCATAATTGTTGTTTTCTCTATTTTATATCTTTTAAAAAATCTCTTTGATTTTTGCATTTTTCTTTATTATGTTTTCTTCTACTTTCCTTCGGTATGACTTGATGTTTTTCATTTTCTAGTTTCACGAGTTAGAAGGCTAAATAATTGAATTCTAACATTTCTTTCTTTCCAATATATGCATTTGAAACTATACATTTTCCTCTATTATTGCTTTAGGTGATGTAAAAAGAGAATGAAATATTGTTCATTCATAAAAAGAAAGAAAATCCTGCTATTTGTGCCAACACAGATGAATCCTGAAGGCATTATGCTAAGCAAAATAAGTCAGAGAAAGAAAGCAGATACTGTATGATTTCAGCTATATACAGGATAGAAAAACTGAACTATAAAAACATACAGTAGATTAATGATTTCCAGAAGTGAAAGGTTGGGGGGTATAGGTGAAGGTGTTTGAAAGGTACAAATTTCCAATTAGAAGGTAAGTTCTGAGGATTTAATGTACAAGGCAAATATAATTAATGATACTGTACTGCATAGTTAAAACTTGCTAAGATAGTAAATTTTAATAGCTCTCACCACACACACACAAAGATAATTATGTGAGGTGATGACTGTGTTAACTAACCTTATAATATTAATCATTTTGCATTATATATTGTATTTCAATTCATCACATTGTACATCTTAAACTTATGCAATGTTATAGTCAATTATATCTCAATAAAGCTGGAAAAAACATCATATATTTAACTTTGGTGACTATTTCATGTGCATTTTGAAAGATTATGAATTACATTAAATTGTGTACTATACTCTGTATATGCCATTTAGTGTAATATCATAACTAGATCTATTACTTAAAATTCTTTTTATCATTATTGAATTATGTCCTAATTGTTTAACAGTTTATAGATTTAAGATTTTGGCATATTACTGTTATATTAAACCTTTTATCATTTAAACATATTCTGTTTTACCGCAATTAAAAATATTGTATAAAATTACTGTATCTCCATTTTCAATTGGTCTCTCAAATAGGAAACTCTAGAAAAATTATATTATATATTTCAGGCAAAAAAAAATGACCAATGTAAAACTTTTGTGGAACTATTTTTAAGAATCTTGTTTTAGACTTATTTAAAATGCATATCCTATAGAGAACCCAGAAATAAACCCACACCTATATTGTCAATTAATCTATGATAAAGGAGGCAAAACTTTTAATAGGGAAAAGAAAGTCTTTTCAAAAAATGGTGTTGAGAAAACTGGACAGTAAAAGAATGAAACTGGAGCAGTTTCTTACACCATACACAAAAATAAACTCAAAATGGATTAAAGACCTACATGTGAGACCTGCAACAATAAAACTCCTAAACAAAACATAGGCAGTAATCTCTTGGACATTGACTTTAACAACATATTTATGGATATGTCTCCTTGGGCAAGGGAAACAAAAGGAAAAATGAACTATTGAGACTACACTAAAATAAAAAGCTCTTGTACAGCAAAGGAAACCATCAACAATAACAAGTAAGCCAACCTATTGAGTGGGAAAAAAAATATTTGCCAATCATATACCCAATAAAGTGTTAATATTCAAAATATATAAAGAACTTAGACAACTTAGCACCAAAGAAACAAGCAATTCAATTAAAAAAATTATCAGAAAACCTAAATAGACATTTTTCTAAAGACATACAGATGGCCAACAGATATATGAAAATATGCAACATCACTAATCATTAGGGAAATGCAAATCAAAACCACAATGAGATATTACCTCACACCAGTCAAAATGGCTAGTATCAAAAAGACAAAAAGTAACAAGTGTTAGTGAGGATGTGGAGAAAAGGGAAACTTCATGCACTGCTGGTGGCAAGGTAAGCTGGTACAACCACTGTGGTAAACAGTATGCAGGTCCCTCAAAACATTAAAAATTGAAATACCATATGATCCAATAATTGCCATAGTAGGTATTTACCCAAATAAAACAAAAATGCCAATTCAATAAGATATATGTGTCCCATGTTTATTGCAGCATTATTTACAATAGCCAAGATATGGAAGGAACCAAAGTGCCCATCATTAAACGAATAGATAAAGAAAAGCCGTATATATATATATATATATATATATATATATATATATATATACATATATATATGCAATGGAATACTATACAGCCATAAAAAGGAATGGAATCTTGCCATTTATAATGACATGGATAGATCTAGAAGGTACTAAACTAAGTGAAATAAGTCAGACAAAGAAAGACAAATACTATATGATTTTAGTTATATGTGGAATATATAAAACAAAGAAAGACAAAAAAAATAGGCTCTCTTAAATACAGGGAACAAACTGGTGGTTGCCAGAGCAGAGGTGGGGGAAAATGGGTGAAATAGATGAAAGGGAGTAATTTATTCTAAAATAAGTC
This sequence comes from Potos flavus, assembly GCA_028534135.1. Taxonomy (NCBI): domain Eukaryota; kingdom Metazoa; phylum Chordata; class Mammalia; order Carnivora; family Procyonidae; genus Potos; species Potos flavus. The sequence continues at coordinate 147,455,098 of CM052898.1, forward strand.
AAGGAGATGGGAATGTAGTCAATTATATTATAACAATGTAGGGTGACAGATGGTGACTACACTTAATCATGGTGATCATTGAATAATGTATAGAATTCTCTAACCAATATGATGTGCACCTGAAACTAACATGGCCTTGTATGTTAATTACACTTTCATTAAAAAAATCTTTGGGGCATCTGGGTGGCTCAGTGGGTTAAAGCCTCTGTCTTCGGCTCAGGTCATGATCTCAGGGTCCTGGGATCGAGCCCCGCATCAGGCTCTCTGCTCAGTGGGGAGCCTGCTTCCCCCTCTCTCTCTGCCTGCCTCTCTGCCTACTTGTGATCTCTCTCTCTCTGTCAAATAAATAAATAAAATCTTTAAAAAAAAATAAATAAAAATAAAAATAAAAAAATCTTTACCCATCACAACAAAAATAATTAAAATAAGATACATAAAATACATGCATATTTTAGATCCTATAATTAAAATAAGGTAAGTTTATATTTTAACTATTCAAGTCATACATTTTCCTTGGATTTGTGTGGTCTATTTATATTGATTGTAATTACTTACAAAGTTGATTTTCTATATATCGTATTCTCACTTATTTTCTCATTGGACTATCCATTTTTGTTTCTTCTTATATTTTAATCATTTTTTTATTTGCAGTAATTTTCATATTTGGTTGAGTTTTTAAATTTTAAGTAATTTACTTTTCACTTATAAAATGTTTATTTGATGCCTTTTAAATATTGCATATCTCTGTTTTCATCTATTTTGCCTTTCGTTTCTTTCTTCTTCTCAATCCCAGTGACAAGCATTTTTCTGATTTCTATCCTCACAGGATTGTTTTTCATTTTATTTAGCCTCATCTAAATGGAATCTCATAACAATGTACCTTTTTTTTTTAAAGATTTTATTTACTTATTGTCAGAGAGAGAGCGCACAAGCAGGCAGAGTGGCAGGCAGAGGAGGCAGAGATAGAAGCAGGCTCCTCACTGAGCAAGGAGCCCGAAGCAGGACTCGATCCCAGGACACTGGGATCATGACCTGAGCTGAAGGCAGCCACTTAACGGACTGAGTCACCCAGGTGTCCCACATGTACTCTTGAGAATCTGAATTTTTTTTTATTTTACAAAAAAATCTTGCTAAAATATATCCATAATATAACCTGTTTCAGTATTTTGCTATTTTTTATTCCTGAATAATATGCAATATTCCATTGCATGAAAATACAGTAATTTTTTCTTTCCTCCTTTTGATGGATATTTAGAATGTTTACTTAATTTTTCTGGATGATTAAGAATGTTGAGCATCTTTTCTTTATTGTTTATTGTGAAGTAAGTTAAATGTGCATTTTAAAAAAGTGTAAAAATTAATTGATAAGCACAGTGTTCAATAAAAAATTAGGTCAAGTTAGTATTGGTTTCTATATTTATATCCTTATACCTTCTTTCATATATTTATTTCCTCTACCAAAATATATGTATCAAAATCTCCAAACTGAATTGAGAATTTTCTATTTTTTCTCTGAATGTCAATTTTTAGCTTATATATATATTGAAGTTATATTATTTATTGCATGCATATTAATCATGATTATGTATTCTTCAATTGAATGTACTTGTTTTCCTTTACAAAATGTCTCCATCTCTATTAATATTCCTTGCCTTAAAGTTCTATTCTCTCTCATGATAATATATCCATAACATTTTTCTTTTTGTTAGTATTTGTGGGCAGGAAAGAATTAATCTGTAACTCTGTAATACATGCTCTCTTGATAAAGGGGAGTAATAAAGAAGTCAGATGACTCAGGCTAATCCTACAAACATGCTAATGTTTAGACCTCTTGGCAAACAAAGAAACATATTTGTTAGTAAGGGTATCTTCATCTGTAGAATATTTTTAGGAGGATAAAGTTAGTTGCCTAGAATTGCTAATAGTAAACCACTGCTAGAATCTATGCATTTCTATGCATCACTCCCTATAAACTATAATGAAATTTGCATAACTATTTTAGTTTAAAAATGGAGATGTTTTATCCAGAGGATTGTTTTCTTTTGTATAAGTGCTATGAACTGCACACATCTGTTAGAGACCTGTTTATTAAGTTGAGCCAATGTGCATCTGATGTGGTGAGGAAGAAAAAAGAGAGAACTGTGTTATTGGTTCTGCTTTACCTGGTATTAGATCATTTGCATTCTTAAAATATATTATTAAAGCTTGATCTTGACTAGTAAAGTAATTGTTTCATGTATCTGTTTTAACAATAAAATCCTTTATGTTACCTCAGTTTGCATGTATATCTTTTTCAATCCTGGCACTTATTTCTATATTTCTAATACAAATCTGTTTGTTTTTATTTAAAATAGTTTCGTATAAATAAAAGCGTCATCTTGCTTTGTATTTTCTCTTCTTTCTCCTAAATATTGTCTCTTCATTGTTTTTTTCCCTGATTTCAATGCAGGAATTACTTTTGTTATTCTCTTTTACTGCTCTATTAACATTTGTTATACTACTAGTGGTTATTCTAGAGATTTATAGGGTACATTCTTGATTTATTATAACCTTTTTTTGGTGACATTACAGTATTTTTTGTGACATTACAGAAAATAAAATATCCTATAGTACTTTTAACTCTTTTAACTAACTTCTCCTTTTTGAGCTATTGTTTTCATAGAGTTTACTTCCACAGATGTTATAAAGTTCATATGACATATAATTATTGTTCTGCACAGTGTTCTTTTATATTTGCACACATATTACCCTGCCCCACCATGAGTGTTTTTGATGGTTTCCTATACTTCGATTCTTTTATCCATTATAATATCCCTTCATCCTGAGAAAAATCTAATTCATTCTTAAACCACTCATGCTTCCTATGGTTTTTCCTAAATATTCATCATTTAAGTGGTAATGATGAATTAGGAATCAAAATACTCTTTAGTTTTAATCAGATTCCCACAATCTGAGAACAAGGCTCTCAAATCCACTGGGTTGAGGAATATAGCCAGGAACATGGCCCCAGTTAACTTGTTTCCTCCTTCCTAAACTTTTTCACTAAATAATTACCAGAAGGCAAATATCTTGTGCATTGCAGGCAAGAGAATCGAGTAAAATAGAAAGACAGAACCCAATATGAAGAAGCAGACATGATTCAAACAAGTTGACTCTCATTCTTTCTTTTCAGAGAAATTTGAATTTTAAATGAAGTCACTCAAGAATGCAAGAAGATAAATCATTCTGATAGCAATGCCCTAGGTCTAGAGATATATTAATGAGTTCCTGCTGCTAAGATCACCATTGTTGCCTTGTTTCTTATCCTTCCTGTATCTGCCTGTTAGGCCCTTCCTTTTTTTATTTCAGCCACCTTCATCCTTTCAAGAAATTGATTCTTCTGTTCTAAATTAAATGGTGTCAGTTTATATTGGTTATAACAACAATCCTATTTGGTAAAATAGGGCAGTATTCAAGCATTCTTAATTTATTGGGCTCAATGCAATGTTGAACAATTGTATAATACACTTAATTTCATAAAAATTGATGTAGCTGGTCAGATTATTCCTGATTCCTAACATATTGAAGATAGAGCCTTCATTTCTTTTTCCCTGGAGAAGGAAGGAATGCTTCAGATCTGCCTTTTCCCATATCGCAGTGACAGGATTTAGTTCTCATGTTGAAATTCCTGCTATATACTATATCCTGAAAGGTACATTAGGTTTGGAAATTATCTGTTCCTTGAAAATTTAATATAAATTGTTAATGTACTAACGAGCATGGACCCTTTTGAGAAGCTAGTGTGTGTGTGTATGTGTGTATGTGTTGTGTACGGGAGAGAGAGAATGAGAGATTTACATCTCATCTGGGAGAGTAAATTATTATGCTGTTTTATCTTCTAAAATTTCAACTTTTGTTAAAGATATATTTTCAGAAAATCATCCTAATACCTGAGAAAAATTATCATCCAAAGGAAATTTTTTGTAAATTCTCTATACATAGGGTTTCTTGTACCAGCTGGTACAAAAATGAACAGGCCAGAGGGACACCTGAGTGGTGCAGTCAGTTAAGCATTTGAGTCTTAGTTTTGGCTCAGGTCATGATTTTATGACAGTCACGGGATCCAGCCCCATATGGATCTGCACATCAAGCCCCTCATTAGGCTCCACACTCAGTGCAGAGTCTGTTTCAGATTCTTTCTCCCTTCCCTTCTGCTCCTCTCCACTCATGTTCTCTCTCTGTCTCTCTTTCTCTTGAAGAAATGAATAAAAAAATCATAAAAAAATGAACAACCCAGAGAGATATTCTAGAAGTTATACTGTTTCAGTTAAAATATGGTAGTTTTAAGAAAGTAACTAAAATTCTTGAAAATACAGCATATAAACAACCTCAGTAGAAAAATATCCACTTGAAATTTTTCCTAAGCCAATCTCTCTTATATTTTAATGTCATTCCATGAATACCTATGCCTGCCTATGAAAAATTAAAATATCAGCAGAAAATTTGGCCATTTTTTCCCCAAATACTTTTATTTTTTCAGTGTTACAAGATTCATTGTTTATGTACCACACCCAGTGCTCCATGCAATACTTGCCCTCCTGAATACCCACCACCAGGCTCGCCCATCCCCCCAACCCCTCCCCTCCAAAACCCTCAGTCTGTTGCTCTGAGTTCACAGTCTCTCATGGTTCTTCGCCCCTCTGATTTCCTCCAATTCATCCCTCCCTTCCCTCTCACAATGTCCTCCATGTTTTTCCTTATGCTCCATACGTAAGTGAGACCATATGATAATTGACTCTCTCCTCTTGACTTATTTCACTCAACATAATCTCTTCCAGTCCAGTCCATGTTAAAATAAAAGTTGGGTATTCATCCTTTCTGATGGA
>CM052898.1:147460462-147484392 GCA_028534135.1 Potos flavus
CAGGCAATGTGATGCCCCCAGCTTTGTTTTTCTTTTTTAACATTTCCTTAGCAATTCGGGGTCTTTTCTGGTTCCAAACAAATTTTAGGATTGTTTGTTTGAGCCCTTTGAAAAATGCCGGTGGAATTTTGACCGGGATGGCATTGAAAGTATAGATTGCTCTGGGCAGTATAGACATTTTAACAAGGTTTAGTCTTCTGATCCATGAGCATGGAATGCTTTTTCACCTTTTTGTGTCTTCTTCAATTTCTTTCATGAGTGTTCTGTAGTTCCTCGAGTACAGATCCTTTACTTCTTTGGGTAGATTTATTCCCAGGTACCTTATAGTTCTTGGTACTATTGTAAACGGAATTGATTCTCTAATTTCCCTTTCCATATTTTCATTGTTAGTGTATAGGAAAGCAACTGATTTCTGTGCATTGATTTTGTATCCTAAAATTTGGCTATTTTTTAAAGAAAATGATTTAAATCTTATGAAATTACCATGAGATTTTTCTGAGTTATCTAAATGAATACTATATATTTAAAATATTAAATTCAAATAAATATTAAGGTTATATTGCACTTAACATTTAAAAGACCATGTATAATATTTATAGTATATTTATAATTTATTCCTACTCTCAAAATTTACTGAGTATTTACTACAGTTAAGGCACTTTACCAAATGATCCAGGGGTTTTAATAGTGGAAAGAAAAGGTGGTAAAAATAGGTCAATGTCTACAACTCACCACTTTGTACATGCCCTTGTATTCTGATGCAGAGTATAGTACCTTTGTTTTATGGATGAAAAGTAAAGTTTGAAAGGTAAAGTAACTTTAAGTTTTAAAATTTGACAGTAATAGTGAAGACATTTGGATTTAGGTCTATTTGATTTCAAAACCTGTGATCTTTCCATTATACTATATAGATTAAAAAAATAATTAGCACTGTATGCTCAAGGAATTAGACTCCAGTTGAGAAGTAAGCACAGAAAAAGTTAATGATAGGCATCCTGAAATAGCTGGGAGAAAGAGGGAGGGGAAATATTGGAAACAATCACATCTTTGTGTTTATTACATAGGTGTTCTGATGATTGAGGGGAGGATATAAGTCTAAAGTAACCACAGCAACAATGTCAAAAAAAAGGCAAGTCAAGTATTTAGGGCTATAAGGAAAGAGTATTTGAAGACACTGGAAGAATAAATTTATGGTTTTTGCTTGCTTGTTTGTTTGTAATACCAGAAGTAATTAGACCTTTTACAATTTTGAATCATCTAAAATTAGCCTATTAATCTGAAAGCATTGTATGGGATAAAGAGGAACATAGGTCATAGGGAAGATATTATAGAAAACACAACATAAAACAAAATATTTTAAAAATCAAAATCTTTTATACAATTACTATAGGATATTCAGGAAATTAACATGGCCTAAATAAAATATAACAGCAGGGCTACCTATTTGGGTGTTGGAATCTCTAGAGAGGTTCTAGATTAATGGTCTAGATTATGGAATCATCTATTAAGTCTTAGATTCTGATGTCATCAATGGATAAAATCTGCATAAAGAATATTAGAGAATTATTTGTGGTCTTGATATGGAGTATTAAAGAAAAGCTTAACATCAAAGCTAAAGTGGTAGAGGGAAGCAAGGAAGAAATGTTCAACACATCTTGGGGAAGTCAAGGTCCATTCTATGGAAGGAAAGATACTGAGATCTTCCAGCCTAATATAAAGAGCTATTCAAATGTTGGAACGATGCCCTGGTTGGTAAAGATCTCAAAGAAGATTGAACAAAGTGTTGCTAACTTCCAGAGCTGAATTTTAAACTTCAGCCAGTCTGATTTCAAAGCCCTTGCTCTTCCCATTACACTATACTACTTTCTAAACTCTTGCAGTGAATGCTGGAACCCAATTTCAGTATGCTAGAGGTAGCGAAAAGCAGTTTTCACAGAAAGAGTATCACTGGCATTAATAGAGCCGGCAGTCTTAAAAATCTGAAGGTGAAGGGAAAGAAAGGGAGGATCTGGGGCCAATATCAGTTCCTAATGTAATGAAATTTACTCTTGTGCTGATTTTAGGATTAGGGAAAATTGAGACATACAATATTCTAATTTGGGCTCAAAGATGAAAACGATTCAAAACAAATTAGACTTTGTCTAATTTTTAAATTTAAAAAAATTTTTAAATTAATTTTAATTTTTTATAATTTATTTTAATAAAAAATTAATTTTTAAAAAATTTTTGTCTAAACGAATTCAAAACAAACTAGGCCTTTGTTTTTGTTTTGCTAAAAATAATAGTAGTTAACATGTATTAAACATATACTCTGTACTAGGCATCAATCAACACACTTTACATGTATTATTTGTTAGTCTTCCAAATAATTCCATTAAATGGGTTCTGTTATTTCCTCAATTTAACAACTGAGGAAATCAGTACAGCAAGATAAAGTGATATTCTGAAAATCATAGAGGGTTAGGACAGCATTCAAGCACAAGCAGCTTGACTCCAGAACTATAGAATCGACCATTGTACTACCTGACACTCTGTGTTACAGAGATCTGAAACTCAGATAATCTGACAGAGACATATTTCAATAGAGGTAATCTCTAAATTAAAAGTGTCTCTAGAAAACTCTGATCTTTGCCCTAAAAGAAAATTTCAGTCAATTTGCCCCAAGCTTCTAGAGCCTTGAACTGCAATGAGAGGATAGTGGACAGTTCCATTATGTTTCTTGGTGGCCTCACATTTTCCCCAGGCAGCCAGGGCCCTTTTCAATTAAGTGCTTTATTGTGTAATCCAACAAATTGGAAATTTAGAATTTGGCATTCTACATACATTATAGTTCATCAACACCTCCTATAAATCATATTCTGAGTGGTAATAAATGCCAAGGTTTCTACTGTGCTATCAGGAAGTAATAAATAATACAAAGCCAGATGAATTGTGATTCTGTCAAGTACACCATATGAAATAAACATTTTCAAATTTGCTCTACCCTCTTGTAATTATACCTCTGGATAGATAAACTTGCTCTTCACTTTATCCAGCTTCCTTACATGTGTAGGACTTACAGACAGGTAGTTTACTATCAGAAAACAAATGGCCTTTTAGAAGCATGGAAATGTATTTACAACTCCAGGTGGAAATGCAAAGGAGGATATTTAATTAAATGACAATTGGAAGTGTCACAGATTTCAAGGATGCAGAAGTGATCCTGAGAATTATCAGTCAGAACAACACTCTGCACTACTACTCAGACTTTTCTTCCTTTTTTTGGTATAACAATAGAACTTCATGCTTATAGAGTAGTGAAATATAAATGCATATCTAAGCCCTTATCGCAATTCCTTTTAAGACTTAAAAATTTGCCCCCAAGTAGGTTAAGAGTTTGAAATTGTTCTTTAAAAGTTGTATCCTCAAGAAAGCAAACTTTCATTGTGTGGGTGATTCTGTCCTTTAATGTTCCCTAGGGTCATGTCTACAATTAATCTTTTGCTCCATTTTTAGCACTTTGTTGATACCCCTTGAACATCCTTGTTTCCAGTGGCACATCTCTTAACATATCTATATATTTATTTATCTTATGTGAGATATTACTATGGACTTATAACAAAAACTGCCATGTTTTAACATTAAAGATTTTGAACCCACATTTAAATGCCTTTAGTACTGAAATAAGAAATATTTGGATTATACAAAAGCAATGTAACCATACAGAGCTAGAAAAATAGCAAGACCAAGACTGTGTCTGATCACTTAAAGAAAATCAATAATAAGTCTATGTATGTAACTATGTGCAGCTGGAAGCAAATAGTGAGTAGAAAATATATCGAATGTGAGAATAAAACAAAGATGAAGAGAAAAATAATGTTTCTTATTTAAAAATAGTGTCTGTGTACATTCATAGGAGATAGAAGGCAAATAGCATTATGGTAAGAATTGTGTTAAGAGAAAGTAAGATGAAGTTATGTGTGAATGAATGAAGATAGACAGATAGATGATAGATAGATGATAGATCGATCGATAGATCGATTCTCAAAATCACAAATTGTCTCTAAATAGGATAAATAGTCCCTGGCCTGTGAAGGACATAACCCCCAGTGAAAAATATCCTCCCTCCCAGTTTCTGTTCTAATAAAACAAAAAGATTATATATCTGAAAGGTACAGGAGGCTTTAAGTCATGCTCAGAAGTTGACTAGAGGAGGTCACTTTTGTAGAGCCTGTTGTTCATCTTTCTAGTTGTATCTCCAGGCTTCAACAACAAGGAAGGTGGGAAGGGGAACACAACAGACTCATAATAACAGTATTTTCTCTTAGGCTGAGTTTCTGTATAAATTTAGGACCAGCAAACTGATCATCCCAATTCTTTCCCAGTGTTCCTAGAAGTCATTAGACATGGGAGTTCCCTTGATGAGCCTTTTCTCCAACTTCAGAATCTGGTCCTATAACTGGTGATACTTTCACTTTCTCTAATTTTGGTGGCTCTGGCCCCTGACTTCTCTCTACATACTATCCTCATTCTTGTGTGATCCTTGTGACTCAGCTATTTCCATTATTAATTCTCCTCTTGACAGTCATTTACCACTTAGTGGGCAATACAGAAAATGGCGCAGACCACACAATAATGTTGTCCTCTGTTCTTTGTGTCTTACAGAGATTTAATAAGCCTGCTTCTGCTTATCCATTAAAATGATGCCTATTTTCTCCCAAACGATAATGGATGAGAGGAAGTGGGAGGGAGGCACATCTTATGAAACCATGCATGATGTGCTCCTATGCAAGTCCTCCAATGTTGAATTCCTTTTAACAAATAAGGCTTGCTTTGGTCCTAAGTTTATAGCCAACACTTTCTTCTCTTAGGGTAAGCTTCTTTCATAACTTCCTCAATTCCTTATCTATTGATGCAGTAACTTTGTATTGAGTACTTACTATATCCCAGACACTGTTCAGGTATAACACACCAGGATCCATCTACCATGCTTATGTTTATAGGGAATGAAAACATGGGGTCCACATCCACCAATACAATTCAGAATTTTTATGTACATACTTTATATGTGTGGACTCAAAAATGGAGTGAGTATATGCCAGGATATAGATGTGATGGCCCATTATACATGGGAATAAAATATTAGAGCTTCTGTTTATATTGGTTTTTGTTTTATTTTAAAGATTTATTTACTTATTTTAGAGAGAGAGAAAAAGTCAGCATGCAGGTGGAGGGGGAGGGGCAGAGGGAGAGAAAGAGAGGATCTCAAACAGACTCCCTGATGAGCACAGAGTCCCAGACCAGGCTCAATCTCAGGACCCTGAGATCATGACCTGAGCCAAAATCAAGAGTTGGATGCCCAACTGACTGAGCCATTCAGGTGCCCCTGTATTGTTTTTATCTAAATAATAAGAAAAGTTAAGTTTTACCTGTAACTCAAAAGGGTTGATGCTAGCTAGCATCTTTACTCAGTCACAGGTCACATATAGTTCCGAGTTCTTTCAAGGAAGAGTGCAGTTCTGTAACACTGAGAGGCAACTGTGCCACCCATTTTTTTCATTATCTTTTGTACATCTTGGTAGGCAGAAATCTAAAACTGACCCTTAGATTGCTGTCTTCTGGTATATACGCCTTGGATCATTCCTTCTTAAGAATGTAGGGCAGATATCTGCACAGGATGGATATCACTCACGTGACTAGGCTATTAATAATTTGATTTCGTGTTAATCAGAAAAGAGCTGGTTATCCAGTAGGCCTGGCCTAATCAGGTGAGCCCTTAAAAGGACCTGGGCCGTTCTTGAAAAAAGAGATTCAAAATGTAAGCCCTCATATGGAGATGCCAAAAGGCAAGTTATTACGGTTGGCTTCTGGGAGTCAAAAGTGGTTGTTGACTAAAGACAAAGGTCCTACTTTCCAGTAAGATCTAAGAAGGTTCTGGTATGGAAAGTAAGGGAGGAGCAGAAGTTCAATTTGAGTATGTGAGATTGGAGATTTCTATTATCTATTGAACTGGAAATATCAAATAAGGAACTGTATATATATATATATATATATATATATATATACACACACACACACATATATATAATTGTATTTGTATACATTATAATTGTACATATACAATATATTATACTACATATTTATATATTTTAATGTATATATTTATATTATATATTACTAATTTGATAATTTGTAGTATACATTATTATATAATATATATTATTTATATATGTTTATGTGTGTATAAATATGTACACATATATTTTGATTTCAGGAGAGAGTTCTGAGCTGCAGTTATACCCTGAGCAGTCATTAACTTAAATGGTATATAAAGCCATGATCCTGAAGAGGCTCACCAAGAGAGGGAGTGTAAATGGAAAAAAAAATGTATGAGGCCATAGCACTAGGGCATTCCAATATTTAGAGGTTTGAGAAATGAAAAAGTACCAGTGAAAGAAACTGAGAAGGCATAGAATGTGTGGTCTCCCAAACAAAATGAAAAACATATTTCAAGGAGGAAAGGTTGATTAACTGTGTATAATGCTGTAGATAGGTCAAATAAAATGGGTACTAAGAAATGACAATAGGGTTTAACCACTTCAAGGTTATTGGTGATCTTGAGAAAAGCAGTGTCAGTGGTTTGGTGGGATCAAAAACTTGAATGGGCTTAAGAAAATTCAAAGGAAGAAAGCTTAGATCAGTGAATGTCTACAGTTCTTTCAAGAAGTTTTTCTATAAAAGAAGGGGAAAGTACATCCAGGGGGGGAGTGGTACTTGGAAGGAAGAGTGGCATCAAGACTCGGACATGCATAAAGTGGGATATGAGTTCACAGCATGGTTAATTTTATAAAATAAGATCTTAAAACAATACGCTCATCACATTTTGGAAGAAAAGAAGGGCTGTACTGGTGAACAGTGTTTGTATTGCACAATGGTTAAGTTGATGATCTTGTGGCAAAGTTTTAAAAGAGTTATTGAATATATGGTGAATCATACATTTCCAAATATGCTGATCTTTTCTCTGGTGACAATAACTGTCAATGATTTGCTCTATAGCAGCATTTTAAAAAAATAAACACAATCTGTCCCAGGGTAAAGATAGCACTTTAACAATAGATGAGAAAGTAACTACTTTTTGAATTTGCTCCCACTAAATAATTTCCTTCCAGGGGTAAGTATAGGCATTCTCTAATTCCCATGCTACATGTGGATAGCAGTTGTTAACAGTTAACGGGTCTTTACTAAAGATGTACAGATTCCAAAAGAGAAGTACAAAACAGTAAACAGTTCTAACTGCCATGGGTGCTCCTTATATTCATTGCTGCAGGTGACTTACATTTAACCCAAAGGCCTAGTCTTTTATATACTGGCTCCCAGAAACCCTAAAAGTCAGCTCACCTCATGCTACACACTCCTACTGAAAACGTTCAAAGGCCTTTCCACCTCCTGGACTCCCACTGAGACAAACATCACAGGCTTAAAGATGGAAAAAAGTTTATCCCTCATCTGAATTTGAGGATTTATTCTCTAAATCTACCCCTAGAGAAAAACCAAACCAAAACCAAAACAAAAGAACATTTGAGTCCCAGAATAAAACAAGGGAAATGTCTATTTCCTTCATCACACAGCTATAGTCTGATTCTCTTACATAGACATAAAAATCACAAAAGTTCAGCACTTATACATTTTTTTCAAAGTACCAAGTTCATTCGATTTCTAGGTCTATAAAATAAATATTAACTTGTTGAATGACTGCCTTGTCCTAAGAGAAAAAATAAAGCATTATTTAAAACAAAATTTTATTGGCAATAAATTTCAATTATCTGGCATATCTGCTGACACCTGGCACATCTTCTTCTAAATCAATGTGAAGCTAGAGTATTAAGTTATGAAATGACGTTCTCAAGTGTCTTTGTAATATAACATATCAATTAAGAAAAGAACTTTGAAGTCAGTCTTATTTATGGTGTCAAATCCTGGTTCCTTCCTACAGAGACTTTACCTTTGTAATCATCAACTTCCTCACCTTTAACATAAGTCATAATAATACCTATTTCATGAGATCTTGGTAAAAATAAATTAGAAATATTATCCAAGCATTCAGAATAGGATCCATCACATAGTAATTGATCAAAAATTAGTATTTATTATGGTTAATATTGTCAATATCGCCAATTGTCTTCTGATCTGTCATGCCTCTTACTGTTTTCTCCTAAAGAGTTTTTGCTAATGGGAGAGGAGGGTGAATTTTTTCTGTGTGGATCTGGAAGCTAACTCAAATCTTGTCTCCTTAGTTCTATTAAATCACAATCACAGCAAGATGGCAGAGAAGTAGGAGACCCTGTTTCAACTGGTCCCCTAAAGTGAGCTAAATATCTACCAGAACACTCTGAACACCCATGAAATCATCCTGAGATGTAAAGATTATACACTTCTGGATTTCTACGGGGGCAGAAGACAGCAGTGGAGAGGTAAAGTAGAGTGGGAACACTCGGACTGATATCAGAGGATAAACAGAAGGGGGAGGGAGCCACCAGAAATGACCCAGTGGAAAGTAATACCTCAAAGCAAAAGTGCCCTGTGATTGGGAACCAGCATTAATTTGGAGTCCGGTTAAAAGCACTCAAAAAGAGTAAAAGATCTTCAGGGGCAACTGGTGGAATCAGGCAGTCACCGGCATGGGCCTAAACCCACGGACCCAGCATGGTCACTGCTGGTGACCACCCGTGCCAGAGAGAGTTGGGTGGGGGGTCCTATCTGTGGTCCTTGAGCCCGCGGCTTTCCACTGCTTGCACCACTGCTCCAGCTGGGTGTACTCCCACCTGCGCCTGAGAAAGCCCTGCGTGAACACTGCTCGGGATCCTTCAGCCTGCATCCTTCTGCTACCTGCTACCTGCGTGGGAGCTGGGCCCGCTCCCGTAGTGCCTGAGAGAGCCTGGTGTGGGAGCCAGCTGGTGGTCTCTAGGACCGCAGGCTTCTGTGACCCACTGGGAGGTCTGAGCACTCCCAGCCCGGGCCTGAGAGAACCCATCGGGATCTCAGGTTGGAATCCCTCTGCCAGCAGCCTCCTGGGACCTGCATGACCACAGGGTCTGAGTGCACCTGGTGTGGGTCTGGACCCCAGAAAGCAGTCACGGCAATGGCAGCCATCGGAAGTGGGTTCCCTGGACCAATATCGCTTGCAGTTTTAGTGGCACAGGGGTGCAGAGACAAGTGGGGGCCTCGGGTAACCACTGGGATGGTGGCTGGGGTGCGCACTGCCTGTCGGAGGTTGTGCTGTGCAGCGGAGTTTGCCGAGGGGGCATCTGGGTATTCTGGGCCACCCAGAGGGGAGCAGACTGAGGCTTCTCTCTGAGGCGGAGGTCTGGGTACAGACAGATGCTATACTCTGACCCTCTGAAAAGCCACAAAAAGCCACCAAAGAACAAAAACCTCCAGAGAGCAAAAGCCTGAAAAACCAGTTTCCACAGAGCCCAGCCCCTTTATAGCTGGCAGGGTGACTCGACCCAAGCAAGATTGACTGGAAAACAACGTGGCAGGCCCCTCCCACAGAAGACAAGCCAAAAGCAAGAGGACAATAACCACAGGGTCCCCATAAAACTGTAAAACTCCAACATCAGGGGAAAACAATAATATTAAGCTCCCAGTATTGCCCTAAAACTTGTATATTTCATAGATAATGACTTTTTTTTAATTCGTTCTCACGATTCTTGTTCTTTTAATTTTTTTAAACTACTTAACATTACAACTAGAGGTTTAACACAACATATCACACAATAAGTTTTTAACTTGAACTTTTTTCATACATATACCTGTGTCTCTTTTTCATTTCGTTTCTTTTTTTTTTTTTTAACATACATATAGATATAAGCTTCAGGGTAATCCTTTTTCCCTATTCAATACTACCCCTATATATAAACCAGTTTTAATTTCCCTGTACCTCTGGAAAGTTGAGTCCTTTAACAAAGATAACAAGATAAACCCAGGAAGAACCGAAATAACCTTCCTGGCCCACATCAAGGATTTATAACTACCCTCTCATCTTATTCTTCTGTCAGTGTTTCTGTGTATTTGTTTTTGTTCTGGTATTATATAAATCTTATTCTTGGGGTTCATTTTGGCTGGGTTCTTTTTTTTCTTGTCACTTACTTTTGTTGGTCTTTTTGTTTGTTCGTGTTTGTTTATATGCCTTATAAATCTTACTTTTGGGGCTTATTTTGGCTGGGTTTTCTCTTTTTTTTTCTCTTTCTCTCTCTTTTTTTCTTTTTTCTTTCTTTTTGGTGGGGACTTCCGACTGCTCTGAAACTTTCCAGGGTGCACCTTGCCTGGATCATGGTTGATATATTCAGCTATACATCCCCTCAACCACCTCTCACCAAAATGACTAGGAGAAGGAATACCCAACAGAGGAAAAATTCAGAGACCAAATTCTCTCCCTCAGAACTATTGGATATGGACATAAACAGTATGTCGGAAAGGGAATTCAGAGTAACAATTATCCAGTCATGACTAGGTTGGAGAAAACCATTAGTGACAACATAGAATCCCTAAGGGCGGAACTGATCTGGCAGAAGTTAAAAATGCTATCAATGAGATCCAATCTAATCTAAATTTTCTTACAGCTAGGGTAACCAAGGCAGAAGATAGAATTAGTGATCTAGAGGACAAACTGATAGAGAAAAAGGATCAGGAGGAGGCCTGGAACAAACAGCTTAGAAGCCATGAAAACAGAATTAGGGAAATAAATGACACCATGAAACGTTCCAACGTCAGAATTATTGGGATCCCTGAATGGGTGGAGAAAGAGAGAAGACCAGAAGATATAGTTGAACAAATTCCGGATGAAAATTTCCCCAGTCTGGGGAATGGAACAAGTGTTCATGTGCTAGAGGCAGAAAGGACACCCCTCAAGATCAATGAGTCTAGAAAGACATCCAGACACTTGACTGTGAAATTCACAAATTATAATTTTAGACAAGAGGTCCTAAGGGAAGCTAGGGGGAAGAGATTCCTTGTGTACATAGGAAGGTCCATCAGAATAACGTCAGACCTGTCCACAAAAACCTAGCAAGCCAGAAAGGGTTGGAAAAACATATTCAGGGCACTAAATGAGAAGAACATGCAGCCAGGAATATTTTATCCAGTAAGGCTGACATTCAAAATGAATGGAGAGATAAAGAGCTTCTAAGACTGGCAAGGTTTAAAAGAGTATGTGACCACCAAACTGGCACTACAAGAAATATTAAGAGGGGTTCTATAAAAAGAAGAAAGGACCCAAGAGTGACATAGAATAGAAATTTACAGAGACAATCTATAGAAACAAGGACTTCACAGGCAGCATGTCAATAAGAACTTATCTTTCAATAATCACTCTCAACGTGAATGGCCTAAATGCTCCCATAAAACGGCACAGGGTTGCAGGCTAGATAAAACGACAGGACCCATCCATATGCTGTCTACAAGAGACACATTTGGAATCTAAAGATACATCCAGACTGAAAGTGAAGGGATGGAGAACCATCTTTCATGCCAATGGGCCTCAAAAGAAAGCTGGGGTAGCAATTCTCATATCAGATAAATTAGATTTTAAGCTAAAGACTGTAGTCAGAGATACAGAAGGACGCTACATCATTCTTAAAGGGTCTATCCACCAAGAAGATCTAACAATTGTAAATATTTATGCCCCCAATATAGAAGCAGCCAACTACATAAGCCAACTGTTAATCAAAATAAAGAGTCAGGGGTGCCTGGGTGGCTCAGTGAGTTAAAGCCTCTGCCTTTGGCTCAGGTCATAATCTCAGGGTCCTAGGATGGAGCCCCGATCAGGCTCTCTGCTCATCAGGGAGCCAGCTTCCCCCTCTCTCTCTGCCTGCCTCTCTGCCTACTTGTGATCTCTCTCTCTCTGTCAAATAAATAAATAAAATCTTTAAAAAAAATAAAGAGTCATACTTATATCAATACATTAATAGTAGGGGATCTTAATACGCCACTCTCAGTAACAGACAGATCATCTAAGCAGAAAATCAATAAAGAAACAAGAGCTCTGAATGACACATTAGACCGGATGGACCTCATAAATATATACAGAACATTCCACCCTTAAACAACAGAATACTCATTCTTCTCAAGTGCACATGGAACTTTCTCCAGAAAAGACCACATACTGGGTCACAAATCAGGGCTCAACTGATACCAAAAGATTGAGATTATTCCCTGCATATTCTCAGACCACAATGCTTTGAAACTGGAACTCAACCACAAGAAAAAGTTTGGAGGAATTTGAACACTTGGAAGCTAAAGATCAACCTGCTCAAGAATGTTTGGGTCAACCAGGAAATCAAAGAAGAACTTAAACAATTCATGGAAACCAATGAGAATGAAGACACATTGGTCCAAAACTTATGGGATACGGCCAAGTTGGTCCTAAGGGGGAAATACATAGCCATCCAAGCCTCACTCAAAAATATTAAACAATCCCAAATGCACCAGCTTTCTATACACCTTAAAGAACTGGAAAATTAACAACAAATTAAGCCAACCCCATGCACAAGAAGGGAAATAATCAAGATTAGAGCAGAGATCAATGAGTTACAAACTAGAGATAAAGTAGAACACATCAACAAAACTAGAAGTTGGTTTTTTGAAATTATCAATAAGATCGATAAACCACTGGCCAAACTAATCCAAAAGAAAAGAGAGAATTATGAACGAAATATGAACGAAATAAATAATATTATTATGAACGAAAGGGGAGAGATCACAACTAACAACAAGGAATTTGAAACAATCATCAGAAATTATTATCAACAGTTATATGCCAATAAGTTAAACAACCTAGAAGAAATGGATGCATTCCTGGAAGCCTATAAACTTCCAAGACTGAAACAGGAAGAAACTGACAACCTGAATAGACCAAAAATCTAGTAACGAGATTGAAGCAGTGATCAAAAATCTCCCAAAAAACAAGAGCCCAGGACCTGATGGATTCCCTGGGGAATTCTACCAAACATTCAAAGAAGA
The DNA here is from genome assembly GCA_028534135.1 of Potos flavus. NCBI lineage: Eukaryota > Metazoa > Chordata > Mammalia > Carnivora > Procyonidae > Potos > Potos flavus. Next base: position 147,473,462 of record CM052898.1, read on the forward strand.
AATAATACCTATTCTCCTGAAGCTGTTTCAAAAAATAGAAACAGAAGGAAAACTTCCAGACCCTTTCTGTGAAGCCAGCATTACCCTGATCCTCAAACCAGGCAAAGACCCCATCAAAAAGGAGAATTTCAGACCAATATCTCTGATGAATATGGATGCCAAGATTCTCAACAAGATCCTAGCTAATAGGATCCAATGGTATATTAAAAAGATTATCCACCATGACCAGGTGGGATTTATCCCTGGGATGCAAGGGTGGTTCAACATTCACAAATCAATCAATGTGATAGAACAAATCAATAAGAGAAGAGAGAAGAACCCTATGTTCCTCTCAATTGATGCAAAAAAAAGTACTTGACAAAATACAGCACCATTCCTGATTAAAACTCTTCAAAGTATAGGGATAGAGGGAACATTCTTCCAATTCATAAAATCTATCTATGAAAAGCCCACAACGAATATCATTCTCAATGGGGAAAAGCTGATAGCCTTCCCTTTGAGATCAGGAACATGACAAGGATGCCCACTCTCGCCACTTGCTCAACATAGTACTAGAAGTCCTAGCAACAGCAATCAGACAACAAAAAGAAATAAAAGGTATTCAAATTGGCAAAGAAGTCAAACTTTCTCTCTTTGTAGATGACATAATATTTTATATGGAAAACCCAAAAGACTCCACCCCCGAACTATTAGAACTCATACAGCAATTCAGTACTGTGGCAGGATACAAAATCAATGCACAGAAATCAGCTGCTTTCTTATACACTAACAATGAAAATATGAAAAGGGAAATTAGAGAATCGATTCTATTTACTATAGTACCAAGAACCATAAGACACCTGGGAATAAACCTAACCAAAGAGGTAAAGGATCTGTACTCGAGGAACTACAGAACACTCAAAAAAGAAATTGAAGACGACACAAAAAGTTGGAAAAGCATTCTGTGCTCATGGATTCCAAGAATAAACATTGTTAAAATGTCTACACTGCCCAGAGCAATCTATACTTTCAATGCCATCCCGGTCAAAATTCCACTGGCATTTTTCAAAGTGCTGGAACAAACAATCCTAAAATTTGTATGGAACCAGAAAAGCCCCCGAATTGCTAAGAAAATGTTGAAAAAGAAAAACAAACCTGGAGGCATCATGTTGCCTGATTTCAAGCTTTACTACAAAGCGGTGATCACCAAGACAGCATGGTACTGATACAAAAACAGACATATAGACCAGTGGAACAGAGTAGAGTCCGGATATGGACCCGCAACTCTATGGTCAAATAATCTTTGACAAAGCAGGAAAAAATATCCAGTGGAAAAAAGACAGTCTCTTCAATAAATGGTGCTGGCAAAATTGGACAGCTATATATAGCAGAATGAAACTTCACCATTCACTTACACCATACACAAAGATAAACTCGAAATGGATAAAAGACCTCAACATGAGGCAGGAAACTATCAAAATCCTAAAGGAGAACATAGGCAGTAACCTCTTTGACATCGGCTACAGCAACTTCTTTCAAGACATCTTTCCAAAGGCAAAGGAAACAAAAGCAAAAATGAACTTTTGGGACTTCATCAAGATAAAAAGCTTCTGCACAGCAAAGGAAAAAATCAACAAAACAAACAGGCAACCCACGGATTGGGAGAAGATATTCGCAAATGACACTACAGAGAAAGGGCTGATATCCAAGATCTATAAAGAACTCCTCAAACTCAACACTCAAAAAATGGATAATCACGTCAAAAAATGGGCAGAAGGGGTGCCTGGGTGGCTCAGTGGGTTAAGCCTCTGCCTTCGGCTCAGGTCATGATCTCAGGGTCCTAGGATTGAGCCCCGCATCGGGCTCTTTGCTCAGCAGGAAGCTTGCTTCCCCTTCTACCTCTGCCTGCCTCTCTGCCTACTTGTGATCTCTCTCTGTCAAATAAATAAATAAGTAAATAATCTTAAAAAAAAAATGGGCTTCTCCAAAGAAGCTTCTCCAAAGAAGACAAATGAACGGATGCTTCTCCAAAGAAGACAAACAAATGCCTTACAGACACATGAAAAAATGTTCATCATTAGCCATCAGGGAGATTCAAATCAAAACCACATTGAGATGCCACCTTACATGAGTTAGAATGGCCAAAATCAACATGACAGTAAACAACAAGTGTTGGAGAGGGTGTGGAGAAACCCTCTTACACTGTTGGTGGGAATGTAAGTTGGTGCAGCCACTTTGGAAAACAGTGTGGAGATTCCTGAAGAAATTAAAAATAGAGCTACCCTATGACCCTGCAATTGGACTACTGGGTATATACCCCAAAGACAGAGATGTAGTGAGAAGAAGGGCCATATGTACCGCAATGTTCATAGCAGCAATGGCCATAATCGCCAAACTGTGGAAAGAGCCAAGATGCCCTTGCCCTTCAACAGACGAATGGATCAAGAAGATATGGTCCATATATACAATGGAATATTATGCCTCCATCAGAAAGGATGAATACCCAACTTCTGTATCAACATGGATGGGACTGGAAGAGATTATGCTGAGTGAAATAAGTCAAGCAGAGACAGTCAATTATCATATGGTTTCACTTACACGTGGAGCATAAGGAAAAACATGGAGGACATTAGGAGAAGGAAAGGAAAAGTGAATTGGGGGAAATCAGAGGGGGAGACGAAGCATGATAGACTGTGGACTCTGAGAAATAAACTGAGGGTTTTGGAGGGGTAGGGGTGGGGGGTTGGGTGAGCCTTGTGGTGGGCATTAAGGAGGGCACATATTGCATGGAGCAGTGAGTGTGGTGCATAAACAATGAATTTAGGAACACTGAAAAAAATAAAATTAAATTTAAAAAAATCACACAATCATGCCACTTGTGAAGCCTCATATTATATCTTTTACAAATTATGCTAACTGCATTTTCTACATTTTGTATCTTTTTATACTGACAAATGTCTTCCAACTCACTTACCAAATACATTATTTCACGTCCTCCAAATGTTTAAGTAAACACAGAATACCAGGAGGACAAACCATGGTTGCTTATCATGTGTCCTACAGCTTTATTTCCAGGGGTTTCCACATGCCTTGTCTCAGAAGCAGGAACCTCCACCATGGAGTGAGTTCATTTCCACACACAGTAAGGCTCCACATCTGCCACATGACTACCTTGCTGTCCTCACATACTGATTACTTCTCATCTCCCATTTTACTTTTCAGTAGTGTCAAATTGCTGGCATATCCCCAACTCTTCTTTTTCTTGCCTTCATTCCTTTGCTCCTCTTGGTACTGATGATAGCTTCTTTCTGAATTTGACCCTATTCTCTAAGATGAGGCGACTGTTCTTAATTCAGGAAGCCCCCTCCCCATTCCCATATGACTTTGTTAATATAAAACATTTGAATTAGCTGTATAGAATTACCAAGATATGAAAAGGTATATTAGTTTCTTAGAGCCACTATAACAAATTACCATAAACTTGATACTTAAAACAATAGAAATGTATTCTCTCACAGTACTAGGGGCCAGAAGTCTGAAATCTAGGTGTCAGCAAAATCATGCTGCAGCTGGAGACTCTAGGGGAGAATCCTTCTTCACCTCTTCAAGCCTGTAGTGGCTTCCAGTGTTCTTTGGCTATGGCTACATAACTCTAATCCCTGCCTCATCTTCATACATCTCTCTCCCCATATGTATCTCTTTTCTGTATGCCTTATAAGAACGCTTATCATTGGACTTAGGTCTCACTTTGTATGATCCAGAGACATCTCATCTTGATATTCTTAACTATATCTGCAGAGACCCTCTTTCCAAATAAGGTGATATTCACAGATTCTGAGAGTTAGGTCATGGCCATCATTCAAGCCCCTATAGGAGAGATAATGAATAGGCCTGTTCTAGTTAATCTGGTTCTTGAAAGATTATAGGATATTTTTAATACATTGCAGACAATAATCATGAAAAGACATAGATATTACTAAGAGTACTTTGGCTTGGCTGATAACTAATTATAATAAAAATAATTTTTAATGTAAAATATTAAAACATTTAAATGTCAGAATAATAGATACTCACACTGCAAAAGAAGGTTTAGAAATAAATATTTTATGTGAATTTTAAAGAGCCTGAAAGGGGCGCCTGGGTAGCTCAGTGGATTAAAGCCTCTGCCTTCGGCTCAGGTCATGATCTCAGGGTCCTGGGATTGGGCCCGCGTCGGGCTCTGCTCAGCGGGGAGCCCGAGCTCCCCTCTTTCTCTGTCTGCCTCTTTGTCTACTTGTGATCTCTCTCCTCTCTATCAAATAAATAAATAAAATCTTTAAAAAAATAAGAATAAAAATAAAGTACCTGAAAATGTTAACAAGGAATAATAAAATTTGACTTCAGAGGAAGGGATGGTTTTCAAACATGTATTATCCCTCCCAGAATTGACCCTTAGGATTCATACATTATGCCATAATTTATCTTCTCTTCATTCCAAGATGGCATAAAGAAGTCATAAATCTTAATTAGTGGTTGCTCTATTCCATCTACAGTCACTTTTAGGACCCATAAAAGAATTACCACTCTAAGAACCCAGTAAAACAGGGGGCCGACTCCTATGTTCTAAGACTGTCTTAGAACAGTCCTCAGCATGGTCCCTTGATTAGATTTTCAAATGGGATGTGACAGAGTAGGGAGCAGAAGGGAAGGCCTTTAATGAGTAGTTTTGTGTTTTGTTTTGTTTTTCAGTTAAGAAAAAAGAAAGCTCTTCAAAGAGATCCAATAATTAGCCTTTGTCCCTGCAATTTCAAGTACTTGGGAGGCTTTTACTTTGAGCATGAAAGCCATGTCTGTTTTGGCTTGACTTACAGTGAGGCAATAGCTTCCTTTCAAAAGTCTCAGAAAGTGTAACAGATAGAACTAGGATGGGAGGTGGGAAGGGAATGAGGTAGGAGGAATGAATACAGTTCAAGTAACAAGGCGGACAGTTTAAAATACAAAGCATATATGATGATCAGAAGGGAGCATCAGGAGGGAAATTGGAAATGAAATAACGTAAGTCAACATAATTTATTTACAAGTCAGAACTTTAACTTGCAGAGTCTATATGTATCACATAAAATTAATTGGCTCTACATAAAATAGGAACATAGAGAACCAATGAAGACAGACTGATAGTGAGTGAGAGTAATGAAAAAAAGAAGTGATTCTGTTGGGAATAACTGCTCTAATTCCCTCCCAGTCACTGCTGTAGTAAAGGAAAAACAAAACAAAACAAGAAAAAAACTGACTTTCTTATCAGCATTTGAATCTGCTAATTAGCAACATAATTTGGGCCTAATGTTCATTGTCCCAGTAATGGGTTTCCTACATTAAGTCTCGGTATAGGCAAGCAAGCATGAGGTATGGAAACGTCTTAAGCAAATTCTAAGGTTTTAGGATATTTGAACTGAAAGTGTACAGCTATTAATGAATTAAAAAGAAAATCAAGCATAAGACCTCTAGTCAACAGACAGAATTATAGACAAAGGTAAAAGAGGTAATAAAAGAGTGAGTGATTTTGTGTATAGACTTGACTGGTTGACTAGCATGCAATTATGGGACCTATTTCCAGTTCGTCCTTTGTAAAAATAATTGGTATGTGCCACATAAAAATCTGTTTTAATAAATGGATTTCCTTAAGATGCAGAAGAATGATAGTGTGGAATGGCAGCATAATTTAGCATAGTGAGTGCTGGATGTGGACACCATTAGCAGCAGCATTTCTTATGACACGTTATACATAGAATGTTCAGTCTGGATAAGCAGTGCAAAAAGTAAATGGGGTGGCAGCTTGTAAGGTTGTGGGTACAAATGAGCTAATTAATTAGTCTGCACTTCTGCATTAGCAATGTCTCACAGAGTGCTATCAAGATGGGAAGACAGAAAGAGCTAGCTCCTGAAGGAAGCATACATCCAGACAATGGACAACTTACTGAGTGCAGCTCAATGGGCTAAAAGATAATTGGAGTTTTCTTAAGAAAAGAGCACGTATAAAGGAATCTGTCCATGTCATACTTACAGCTATTTTGCTAAAATATATATTTATTATATAGCAAATGATATAATTTATTATGAAATCTTCAAATAGTGGTAAATCAATTAAAGCAAGGAGGACGATCTCCACTGCATTGGTTCACAAACTTGTACACTGGATTCACTGGAAACATTAAAATGACAGATGCCTATGTTAAACTCCAGGGATTTTGATCTAATTGTTCTGGGTTGGAGTCTGTCCATGGGGATTTTTAGCACTTTTTTTTTTAAGTGCCTGAAGTAATTTTAATATGTAACCAAGGTTGAGAACTACTACTCTATTATATTCTGTCTTCTCTACCAAATGAATGATATACAACCTTCACTACATGTTAAAATCACTTGGGAAGTTTTAAAAACAAGTCACATTTTGATCAAATTAAGACCCACGTTTTGAAAATATTCAAAATTATTAAGTTATCAAAAAGACATGCAACAATTAGCAATATGCTTCATGAACCACACTTAACACTAAGTAAACAAATACAAGATTTCTTCTTGTTATAAAGAAATGTAAGTATATTGAAAGGAGTTTATGATTCCAAAGTGATTTGTAATTGCCTAATGAATTGAATATTATTGTAGGTTGAACTTTGCCTCTTGCCCAAGGACTATTCACATGGAAGTATTTGAAAAATGGGGAGAATTTTTTGAGAAACTATATTAAGATTAAGTGTTATTTTGCCAAATTACAAATAAGAGAAAAACAGAATGATAAAGTACAGAGGGCACAGATTGAGAGATAAACAGATCTGATTTTGCCCACTAGTTTGTTCTGCAACTTTGGGAAAGTTGTTTAATTTTAGATTTATATATTGGGAAAATAATGCTTTCTCAAATCGTCACATAATCTTGTGGATATCAAACCAATTCAATCAAATAAGATAATGATATCCACATGTTTTGAAATAGATCAATATTTTAAATATCCTAGTACACTCTGTAGGTCAACTGTTTTGGTAACAACTATCTAAGTTGACCTTGAGCTCAACTCTGCCCATCTGGGAAATACATTTTCAGGACTTAGGTGGAATCATGGGAGTCTGAATGACAGAATTTGTATGTAATGCCTTCTCGAATGATAATTTATTGACATAAACATAGCGGGAAGTATGTGAGTTTATTGATTTTGTAAAGATATAATTACAATTTTTCCAGATATCAGTATATGATTTACTGAGTTTTAAAGAGTTTTTCAGAATTTGGGCAAGAGGCATGCACAAGTACATATGATCACTCCAATCCAGTGGCAAAAGGTTTTTCCCTTGAATGGAATTTCTGTTTGAGAAAGACATAGAAGCATTTTATCCAAAAAATTGCCCCTTGGATTCCTATGAGACTGTAGTTCCATACCTAGTAGATTCTATATGTAAAACCAATCTTTAGAAAGAGATAAGACAGTATGTAAGTGATGGATCACTAAACACTAAATTCTACACCTGAAACTGATAATACGCTGTATGTTAACTAACTGGAATTTAAATAACTAAAAAGAAAAAAAGAAAAAATAAAAAGACAAGACAAATTAAATTAGGGAAATAAAAATATGAGAAAATTTTAGCTATAATAATATAACAGTATATATATATTCAATTCTGTGTGTGTATATATATATATACACACACAGAATTTATTGACAAGAAAACTGAAATACTGTTGAGAAGTGCCTTCTTTCATATTAATAGAGAATAAGGGGATCAATTCAATAAGGTATCCTTTTCAATTCTAAGAAAAAGTATATGGGGCAACTAGAAAAGGTAGGTGTGTTTAGCAGAAAAAGAAAAAGGAAAGTTAACTATGAAGACATTTATAGGTGTTAAAAATAAACAACAGGCCCTACCTATATAGAGTCACTTTTGCTAGGCCCCACCAAGACTTAATAGCTAACCTAACTACAGTTTGTGCCCCTCAGAGCACTGGGATTTTAAACCAATCAGTCTGGGATCTCCTGATCAACATCAGTGATGCAATCTGCATGATAAGATCCCTCACCCTTCCCTCTTATGGCAGGTAAAGTTGCCTGAAACAATCCTTTCTTTCCTTTGCTAATAGCTTCATTGTCCTACCTCATTTGATTGTGAAAGCCTTCCATTTTGTACAACTTTTCTGAGCACCCTTTTGTTTGTTAGATGGGATGCTGTCTAATTGATGAATAAATTAATAAAGCCAATGGAATCTTTAAATTTACTTGGTTGAATGTTGGGTTTTTAGCATGGGTTACAGTTTTTTCTTTTGTACTATCTTTTATAACTTTTTTTCTCTTATACTATCCTTCATTTCCATTCATCTCTCTAGCAGTATATTCTTGAAACTTTTATTTCCCTTGTTATTTGATCACCATTACATCATTATATGATATACGGATGATATCTTCCTGCCAGAAGCAATGGTAGATGAAGCTCTGGTCTACTGCCCAATGACTATGCCAGAGGTCCCTCACTGCCATGCCTCTGTGCTTAACTGGGCTGTTGCTCTGGATATCTAGCATCCCCTTTCACCCCCATTCCAAGTTAGGTTCCTTATTTCAACAATTCTGTAAGCTACTTAATACTGTTTCAGTAAATTATTTTTTTCTTGGCTAAATTATCTGTTTACTGAATAGTTTGCATTTGGAATATCCTTTGTTACCTTGTGTGAGATTTTATTTATTTGTTGTTTTAAGATATAAATAATAGTAGTTATCTCTCAAAAAATTTTAAAATGAGGTTTCTTTCATCTTCAGTCTCTCATTTCTAGCTGACTGCACAGACCTTATTCTACAGAGATGCTCAGGCTCGGCCTTTCAAAAAATGAAAAAATTATCAATTGTTCAGTCCTTATAATAGCTCATATAATAAGAACGGTCCAGGTGAAAGATTACAGCATAGAGAAGCAAATGACAGAACTTTGGAAGATGGGGGGTGGAAAAGGAAGGCAGAGGAAGAGGAAAAGATCAGCCGTAAAGAGTGAAATAAACTAGGGGAGTATGGCTCATGAAAGCCAAGAATACAGATAATTTTGAGAATGAGGAAGAGGTCAAAAGTAATAGTTCCCAGAATTTTTATATAAGATGCTGAAAGAAATTATAGCATTTAATGACAAACATATCCTCTGTTACCTTCAAGAAAGAAATTTACAAAAGAAATGTGGGAGCAGAAGTCAGACTGCAAAAAACATTTGGTGTTTATTATATAGAGTAGTGTAGGGAATAATCTTGCTATTATGGAAATAATAAATGTGATAGTGTGGTGTGGTCAGGCAGAATCATATCTAATCCCACTTCTATCATTTACTTTTGACATTGGGCAAATCAATTAACCTTTAACCCTCTAGGCCTTAACTCATCAATAAATCTTGAAGAATTATATCTACTACAAACCATAGTTGTTATGCTTTCAATAAACATTAATCTCTCCCTCCTTAAATGGAATTTCTGATAGGACTTGTGATCAAGAATGAATTTTTTTATAAGATAAACTAGTGCATTTTATGGCCAGATTTTGGCGGGGGAGGAGAGTTGTGAGAGGATAGATGCAGTGAAGAGGAAATGAATAAAGTAAGAGAAAAAAAGGAATGTGGTAATTGATGGAGCAAGGTGGGTGTGTGAGAAATTTTTGAATCAGTCAAAACTAAGCTAACTGCTCTGTAAAGAACAGAGTTGTTTCCTTATGATGCAAGGGAGGACAAATTGGTAAAGACACAGGGTATGTGCGAGGTGACAAAAATAAATTTAAGGAGGCTCATGTTAAATGGCTTCCACCTCAGAAATTTAAAAAATCATGCCAATTATAAGTATGAAAGAGTAGGGTTAGAAATAGATGAATAAAAATACAAAAAATGTTTGTAGTAAATGATTCAGGGGATGGAGATGAACTGGAGCAATGGTGAGGGCAGAACCATTCTAAAGAAACTAATATAATGTAGTAGTACAGTCAATTCTCAAATAACTTTAAGTCTTTTAAGTATCTTTTAGTAGTGCAGATTCATCTATCTCATGGTATAATATTGTAGCAATAGACAATTGGAAGTTGTAATAAAATGTTTATTAGTTCTAGAACACACTTTGGACATTGATTTGTTGGATAAGTTCTTAGCTGCAACTTTCTTTTCTGAAATTTAACTGTTTTTGCTAAAAGTTAAATATGCAATAATTTGAAGGAGGATCTGAAAACTGAGGTTGTTCTTAAACAGTTTCTTAGATGGTAAAAAAATAAATCTAATTTTGGAGTCACCCTTATATTTATCAATAAAATATGTGTAAGCAAGAGTATTAGAAAGTATAAAATTCAAGAGTTCTATTCCACTGCCTTACTTCCAGTTATAATATGCATTTTCAATTGGTAGATCTCTGGAGAAGATGAATATGGAAAGAGAAATTCCAATTTCTCTGTAATTAACACATTAAATAACATAACATTATCACATAATATAACACAATGTAATGATCTGCCTATAGGTTGTCTTTCAGATATTGCTGATAATTAGCATGGCTACAAATGGAAAGAACTAGGGAGGCTTTTGAGCTCAGTGGAGAAAGGGAACCCTCCTACACTGCTGGTGGGAATGCAAGCTGGTGCAGCCACTCTGGAAAACAGTATGGAGTTTCCTCAAAAAGTTGAAAATAGAGCTACCCTACAACCCAGCAATTGCACTACTGGGTATTTACGCCAAAGATACAAATGTAGTGATCCGAAGGGGCACGTGCACCTGAATGTTTATACCAGCAATGTCCATGATATCCAAACTATGGAAAGAAACTAGATGTCCATCAACAGATGAATGGATAAAGAAGATGTGATATATATATATATATATAGATAGATAGATAGATCTATCTATCTATATAAAATGGAATACTATGCAGCCATCGAAAAATGAAATCTTGCCATTTGCCATGACATGGATGGAACTAGAGGGTA